>OW240913.1:15869207-16144165 GCA_933207985.1 Pelobates cultripes | reverse complement strand
CTCATATAGGTACCTAATGGCAGTCAGGCTACCTCTGGCGAGCACATGGAGGGCTGTGCGGCCCCCCAAAGAAATGCCACCCCACACCATTACTGACCCACTGCCAAATTGATCATGCTGGAGGATGTTGCAGACTACAGAACGTTCTCCACGGCATCTCCAGACTCTCTGCTTTTGATCCTACCTGCTCCACTTCTAGACCTCGGCTAGTAAAACGGATTTCTACCTTCTCCACTTCTCGACCTCGGCTTGTAAACGGATTTCTACCTTCTCCACTCCTAGACCTCGGCTTGTAACACTGAATTCTACCTTCTCCACTCCCAGACCTCGGCTTGTTAAAACGGACTTCCCCACTCTCCACTCCTAGTTCTCAGCTTGTTGAAACGGACTTCTAATTTCTCCTTCATTGGCTGAATTAACCCTTCCAGTGCCAGAACTGCCTTTTAGTTAAGTAATACTTTTACCAAACAAGCCAATTTCTATTATTTATGTTACACAGTATCTAAAGCTCACTAAAGTGTCACTTTGTCTAATTATTCCTCTTATTCATAAGGGATTGCTACAAAGCCTAATTTTCCTTCATGTGTATTTAAAGGTACAGTGACCATTGTTTCATATCAATATAAAAGGAGGTGAAACTTATTGTTGCTGCAACCAGGAAATTCTGCAGTTGAGTTCCAATTAAAGAAGTATTACAAAATAAATATTACAGAATAATCCAGCCCTATTCAATGGAACCAGCAGATATCAACTTTCAAGTTTCTGCCCTAACCAATAGAGTGGATACGATTGCTCAAGGGTTACAGGAACTGCAAATTACAAATGAGAGAATATTAACCTATGTTAGAGACATTCAAGGTCATCTTCCTCATGCCGCTCTTCAATCGGCTGGTGATCCTGCTGTCTGTAATCCGGAAAAATTTTATGGAGATAGAACAAAGTACAGAGAGTTTTTGAATTCTTGCAAACTACTAATAGCTTTAAAACCTAGATCTTATCCCACCGAAAGATCCAAAGTCTGTTCAGTGATCTCTTTTTTAAGAGGTGAACCTATGGCCTGGGCCCATTCCTTTTTGGAAAATGATGATCCCATATTAGATTCATTGGATGAGTTCTTTGAAGCTATGTCTTTATTATATGAAGATCCTTTTAAACAAACTACTGCTGATTTAACCATCAGAACATTACACCAAAAGAATAGACCTGTTGAAGATTATATTGCAGAATTCAAAAGATGGGCTACAGAAACCCAATGGAATGACATTACTTTACGCAATCAATTCCGTCTCGGATTATCTGAAGCTGTGAAAGATGAACTCTCTCGTACAGAACTTCCTCCTACCTTAAATGCATTGATTCAACTGTCTATCAGTATTGATAGACGTCTAAGAGAAAGAAAAGCTGAAAGGGTTCTTACTAATTCTACCTGGAGAAAACCTTTCACTACTCTAAAACTACCTGAAAAAATTCCTCCACAAACTGAACCTATGGAAGTAGGTATAATAAAAAGTCCTCTTACTTCTGAAGAAAGAATAAGAAGGAGACAACTAAACTTATGTATGTATTGTGCTTCGAACGAACATCTAATTTCCGAATGTCCTCTACTGAAACATTCAAAAGGTGGTAAGCTTCATTCATCTACCTCTATATTGAACGTTTTTCAAAAAAGAAAAGCATCTACTTATTTTTCTATATCTCTCATATTACAGTGGGATACAAAAAGAATCGTGACTGAGGCCATCATTGATTCTGGTGCTAATGGAACTTTTCTTGATTTTTCTTTTGTTTCAAAAAATAAAATTCCTTGTGTTCAAAAAACTAACTTTATTCCAATCAGAGTTATTGACGGTTCATTTATATCCTCAGGACCCATCAAAGATGAGACAATCCCTCTAAGAATGATTACCAACAATGTACATTTCGAATTCATTACATTTGATATTATTAAATCTCCACTTTATCCCGTCATTCTAGGAATTAATTGGTTAAAAACCCATGATCCTTTAATTAAGTGGTCTCCCTTCTCCATCTCCTTTGCTTCTGATTTCTGTAAAAAAACGTGCATACAAAACATTGCTATTCTCCAAACTACTAAAGAACCAGTTATACCTCCATTCTACTCCGATTTTGCAGATGTCTTTTGTAAAAAAGAAGCGGAAACACTTCCTCCTCATCGGGTATATGATTGCCCAATAGATCTCATACCCGGAGCTCCTATTCCTTATGGTCATATTTATCCACTCTCTGAAAAGGAGTTAGAAATTTTAAAAGAATATCTATTCCTTATGGTCATATTTATCCACTCTCTGAAAAGGAGTTAGAAATTTTAAAAGAATATCTTAATGAAAATTTACGCAAAGGGTTCATCAGACCCTCGACCTCCCCAGCTGCTTCTAGTATTTTCTTTGTGAAGAATAAAGACCAAACCATCCGTCCTATTATAGATTACAGAGCCTTAAATAAAATAACTATTAAAAATCGTTATCCTCTTCCACTAATAAATGAATTAATTGAAAGGTTAAGAACTGCAACTATATTCACTAAACTCGACCTTCGAGGCGCATATAACCTCATTAGAATAAAACAGGATGATGAATGGAAAACCGCCTTCCGGACAAGATATGGTCTCTACGAATATCTAGTGATGCCTTTTGGGCTCTGTAATGCCCCTGCAACTTTTCAACATTTTATAAATGATATCTTTAGAGATCTTCTGGATATATGTGTTATTATCTACTTAGATGATATCTTAATATATTCTAACAATTTGGATGAACATAGGAAGCATGTTAGATGGGTTCTATCTAGACTGAGAACTCATAAATTATACGCTAAACCAGAAAAATGCCTCTTTGAGGTTACTGAATTCTCTTTTCTAGGATACATTATTTCACCTCATTCTTTGAAGATGGATAATTCCAAAATCAAATGTATTATTAACTGGCCCGCTCCTACTACTACAAAAGAATTACAACGTTTTCTTGGATTTGCAAACTTCTATAGAAAATTTATTAGAAAATTTATTAGAAACTATTCAGATGTATCACATCCTCTTAACCTCCTCAACAGTAGTAAACGTCCTTTCAATTGGAATAAAGATGCACAAACAGCCTTCGACGAATTAAAAAAAAGATTTACAACTGCACCTATTCTACAACTACCTAATCCAACATTCTTATATGTTCTTGAAGTTGATGCATCAGATGCAGCCATCGGAGCAGTTCTTTCTCAACAAAAGACTCCACAAGATCCACTTCATCCAGTTGCCTTTTTTTCAAGATCCTTGAGCTCTACTGAAAAAAATTATCCTATTGGTGAAAAAGAATTATTAAGTGTTAAAGCTGCCTTCGAAAATTGGTGTCATCTTCTGGAAGATACAAAACAACCTATAATAGTTTATACTGACCATAAAAATCTTGAATATCTCTATACTAACAAAACCCTTACAGCTAGACAAGTTAGATGGAACCTATTTTTTAACCGATTTAACTTCCAATTAATATACAGACCTGGAACTAGAAATAAAAAGGCTGACGCTCTTTCTCGAATTTCTTCTAAAACTACTACTGATGATTATCCTCCTAACAAAATAATAGGGATCCTCTCTTCTCTTCATGATGACAAAGAATTTGAATCAGAAGGATCTTGAACTTCCCAAAACACCTATACTAACAAAAAAGGATGGTATATTTTATTTTAAAAATAGAATTTATATTCCTCCCATTCTTAGGAATAAATTACTTAAGATGGTTCATGATTCACCCCTAGCTGGACATCCTGGAATAAAGAAAACACTTGAACTAACTTCACGATATTATTGGTGGCCTCGCCAGGATAGACCCATTGAATTATATGTCAAAACATGTCCTATCTGTCAAAGGTCTAAACCAGAACATAATCAACCTTTTGGATTACTACTTAACTTACCTATTCCAGAAAAACCTTGGCAATCCATTTCTATGGATTTTATCGTTGATCTCCCACCTTCTCAACATTTCACCACTATTCTTGTCGTTGTGGATCGCTTCAAAAAATGTCCCATTTCATTTCCTTAAAAAAATTACCCTCCTCTGTAGAATTGTCTAAGGTCTTTATTGACAATATTGTGAAACTTCATGGTCTTCCTGAAGAAATTATTTCTGATAGGGGACACAATTTACCTCCAAATTCTGGAAAGAGATGTGTCTCTCCCTTCAAATTCAACGCAAACTCTCTTCCGCTTATCATCCCCAAACTAATGGGCAAACAGAAAGGGGTAATCAATGTTTGGAACAATATCTTCGATGTTATTGTTCATACCTCCAAGATGACTGGACCACATGGTTACCTATGGCCGAATTTTCTTACAATAATACCATTCATTCTAGTACGAAAATGACTCCTTTCTTCTCCAACTATGGTTTTCATCCGTCTTCATTCCCCATCCAAACCATTGCTTCATCCAATCCTACTGTTACATCAAAAAACGAATTTATGTCTTCTCTATTTCTCAAATTACGGGAGAATCTTCAACTCGCCCAAAATAACCAGAAAAAGTTTTTTGACAATAATAGAAGAATTCCCCCTCCTTACAAGGTAGGGGATCTTGTCTAGCTCTCTTCAAGGAATATTACCACAAGCCGTCCTTCAAAGAAATTGAGCTCTCTTTTTCTTGGTCCCTTTCAAGTAATTACTATCATTAATGATAACGTTGTTAAACTAAAACTTCCTCCAAGTTTTAAACTTCATCCAGTATTCCATGTCTCCTTACTTAAACCACACATTCCTGATCCTTTTTATAGAGAAATAGTAACAACTCCTGAACCTATCATTGTCCAAGGTGAAGAAGAATATGAAATTCACAAAATTTTGGATTTTCGTGTCCACCGTGGCTCCTTACAATACCTTATCAGATGGAAAGGTTATGGAGTTGATGAAGACACTTGGGAAGATTCATCTAATGTACATGCTAGGAGGTTAGTTACTGCCTTTCACAAACGCTACCCCTCCAAACCGAAATAGTGCACCCAGAGGATGCCCCATGAGAAGGGGGTACTGTCAGGTATAGCATGGCATGTATTTCGTCGCCGGAACCCACTTCCGGGTTCACGGCGCTCAGCCCCGCCCCTTTTTTCTGACGCGGTCCCTCCACGATACTTAGGAAGACCGCGCCAGATTCAAAGGGCTGGATTATTCGCACAGGTGCTGCAGAAAGATCAGCTGCTCTACTTTTGATCCTACCTGCTCCACTTCTAGACCTCGGCTAGTAAAACGGATTTCTACCTTCTCCACTTCTCGACCTCGGCTTGTAAACGGATTTCTACCTTCTCCACTTCTCGACCTCGGCTTGTAAACGGATTTCTACCTTCTCCACTCCTAGACCTCGGCTTGTAACTCTGAATTCTACCTTCTCCACTCCCAGACCTCGGCTTGTTAAAACGGACTTCCCCACTCTCCACTCCTAGTTCTCAGCTTGTTGAAACGGACTTCTAATTTCTCCTTCATTGGGTGAATTAACCCTTCCAGTGCCAGAACTGCCTTTTAGTTAAGTAATACTTTTACCAAACAAGCCAATTTCTATTATTTATGTTACACAGTATCTAAAGCTCACTAAAGTGTCACTTTGTCTAATTATTCCTCTTATTCATAAGGGATTGCTACAAAGCCTAATTTTTCCTTCATGTGTATTTAAAGGTACAGTGACCATTGTTTCATATCAATATAAAAGGAGGTGAAACTTATTGTTGCTGCAATCAGGAAATTCTGCAGTTGAGTTCCAATTAAAGAAGTATTACAAAATAAATATTACAGAATAATCCAGCCCTATTCAATGGAACCAGCAGATATCAACTTTCAAGTTTCTGCCCTAACCAATAGAGTGGATACGATTGCTCAAGGGTTACAGGAACTGCAAATTACAAATGAGAGAATATTAACCTATGTTAGAGACATTCAAGGTCATCTTCCTCATGCCGCTCTTCAATCGGCTGGTGACCCTGCTGTCTGTAATCCAGAAAAATTTTATGGAGATAGAACAAAGTACAGAGAGTTTTTGAATTCTTGCAAACTACTAATAGCTTTAAAACCTAGATCTTATCCCACCGAAAGATCCAAAGTCTGTTCAGTGATCTCTTTTTTAAGAGGTGAACCTATGGCCTGGGCCCATTCCTTTTTGGAAAATGATGATCCCATATTAGATTCATTGGATGAGTTCTTTGAAGCTATGTCTTTATTATATGAAGATCCTTTTAAACAAACTACTGCTGATTTAACCATCAGAACATTACACCAAAAGAATAGACCTGTTGAAGATTATATTGCAGAATTCAAAAGATGGGCTACAGAAACCCAATGGAATGACATTACTTTACGCAATCAATTCCGTCTCGGATTATCTGAAGCTGTGAAAGATGAACTCTCTCGTACAGAACTTCCTCCTACCTTAAATGCATTGATATAACTGTCCATCAGTATTGATAGACGTCTAACAGAAAGAAAAGCTGAAAGGGTTCTTACTAATTCTACCTGGAGAAAACCTTTCACTACTCTAAAACTACCTGAAAAAATTCCTCCACAAACTGAACCTATGGAAGTAGGTATAATAAAAAGTCCTCTTACTTCTGAAGAAAGAATAAGAAGGAGACAACTAAACTTATGTATGTATTGTGCTTCGAACGAACATCTAATTTCCGAATGTCCTCTACTGAAACATTCAAAAGGTGGTAAGCTTCATTCATCTACCTCTATATTGAACGTTTTTCAAAAAAGAAAAGCATCTACTTATTTTTCTATATCTCTCATACCCAGTCCAGCATAGAACTCAGAGCTCCATCAGCTGTTCCATGGCCATTTGAAACAGTCTGATTTTTAAACATACCCAGTCCAGCATAGAACTCAGAGCTCCATCAGCTGTTCCATGGCCATTTGAAACAGTCTGATTTTTAAACATACCCAGTCCAGCATAGAACTCAGAGCTCCATCAGCTGTTCCATGGCCATTTGAAACAGTCTGATTTTTAAACATACCCAGTCCAGCATAGAACTCAGAGCTCCATCAGCTGTTCCATGGCCATTTGAAACAGTCTGATTTTTAAACATACCCAGTCCAGCATAGAACTCAGAGCTCCATCAGCTGTTCCATGGCCATTTGAAACAGTCTGATTTTTAAACATACCCAGTCCAGCATAGAACTCAGAGCTCCATCAGCTGTTCCATGGCCATTTGAAACAGTCTGATTTTTAAACATACCCAGTCCAGCATAGAACTCAGAGCTCCATCAGCTGTTCCATGGCCATTTGAAACAGTCTGATTTTTAAACATACCCAGTCCAGCATAGAACTCAGAGCTCCATCAGCTGTTCCATGGCCATTTGAAACAGTCTGATTTTTAAACATACCCAGTCCAGCATAGAACTCAGAGCTCCATCAGCTGTTCCATGGCCATTTGAAACAGTCTGATTTTAAACATACCCAGTCCAGCATAGAACTCAGAGCTCCATCAGCTGTTCCATGGCCATTTGAAACAGTCTGATTTTTAAACATACCCAGTCCAGCATAGAACTCAGAGCTCCATCAGCTGTTCCATGGCCATTGGAAACAGTCTGATTTTTAAACATACCCAGTCCAGCATAGAACTCAGAGCTCCATCAGCTGTTCCATGGCCATTTTGAAACAGTCTGATTTTTAAACATACAGTCCAGCATAGAACTCAGAGCTCCATCAGCTGTTCCATGCATTTTGAAACAGGTAGCCTTCTGGAAGACTGACTTTTCATTATATGTCTACGTACCCTGTTAATTTTTGTTGTATGTGTATGTTTTTATATTTAGTATATATTATTTAGTTTTATTCTTTTAAATGTATACATTTTCATGTCTTTGTAACTATAGCCTGTGCTAATCATGCAAAGTATTTTATTACCTTTGTCTTTGTCCATCATGTTAAAAGTTAGTTTAACCAGCTCAGGCCCATATATCTTTCCTGTTCCTTGTTTAATGGTTTTATTTCCCTACTCAAATACCTCTGTCTTATCTCTGTAATTCTCAATCTTTGCTTTTTGTTTTTCCTTAAATGACCTTAAATCAAATGTCCATCTATGCACCCCCCCCATCTCCTAGCCCATCTGACCCTAATATACATCTCTCTCCCACAGTCTGATTTTTAAACATACCCAGTCCAGCATAGAACTCAGAGCTCCATCAGCTGTTCCATGGCCATTTGAAACAGGTAGCCTTCTGGAAGACTGACTTTTCCCTCCCCTCCCACCCCACCCCTCACCCACCCACCCCATGGTCATTTTCTCCTTTATAGATAGTCTCCCACACAACTTTCAATCTACTGAAATGACAGGTGCAACCACTGATCAGCACACCCTTTCAATCTCTTAACCCTATAGAACACATACTCTCTCTCACTACAAATAGATATATCACACACTAAAACCATATACTTCTATTTACAAAAAAAAAAAAAAAAAATAGTTAAATAAATTTCTCACAATTTCTGTTTCATTTTCAACTACACACCTCATACCACTAACATGAATCCTAATATACTGTTATTCTTAATAACCCTTTTCTCAGTCCAATTTTGTTCACACCACTACCAGCATAAGCACGCACCTCAAACTGGAACACAAATTATAATACACCATGGCCTGCTCTGTTCCTTTAACTTATCTGCTGAGTGCTGGTGGAGAGTTATAAAAAATAGCCCTCCTACCCCCAACTCAAAAAATTATAAATTATCCCATTCACTATATGGCCAAACAAAGATGATGTCCAAATTCCTACTCCTTATGTTACTTGCCCTTGCAAATGATGTGGAGTCTAACCCTGGTCCCCCAGCTAATTCTAGTCCTAATCTCCCCACTAAAAAAGGCCTCTCTTTTGTGCACTGCAACATCCGTAGTTTACTCCCTAAACTGGATGCACTGCAAGCCTGATGTTCCCATTACAAACCAAAAATCATTGTGCTCTCAGAATCATGGTTAACGGCTAAAATACCAGACACCGCCATTGCAATACAGGGTTATTCATGTTTTAGAAATGACAGAGCAAAGAGAGGAGGAGGCATTGTTATTTATGTTGACAATTCCATAAAGTTTACCCCTTTACAAAACCTTAGTCCTCCTGCCATCTTTGATTTCCTTTCTGTCAAAATTGAGATCCCGTGCAGTAAATCAATCATTGTTGCAGGAATCTACCGCCCACCTAGCTCCCCTGTGCATTCCCTATCTGACATAGCCCATCTCCTTAGTGAAACCATAGCTCAAAACCCAAAAAGTGAACTGTTGGTCTTTGGAGATTTTAATATTGATTGGCTGAACCCTAAAAATAATAGTTCTTGCACACTGTTTAAGACTTTGCAGCTAACGCAATTAATCTCCTCCCCAACTCGCATAAACATTAAAAGCCATAACCATACCCTGCTAGATTGGATTCTCTCCACTTCTCCTGATAGAATCCAGGAGGTTGGTGTTCTCCCAAACACGCTCAGTGATCACTGTTTAGTGTACTGCGTGCGCAAAATAAAGGCTATTAAATCCTCTCCCAAGGTTAAAATAACTAGGTCCTTCAAAAGATTTAATCTTGAATCCTTTTTAAATGACATCAAGAATCTCCCATGGCACAGATTAAACATTATCCCAGATCTAGACTGTGCTGTTGAATACTTTCAGTCTGAACTCCTACAAATTTGGAATTTGCATGCCCCGCTGCATAAGGTGAGGGTAAAAGGAGCGCATATGAACTGGATCACAGCTGACCTCATCCAAATGTACCAGTTTCGGGATTCTTTGTGGTCAAAATTTAAGCGTACTGGCTCTATGAATGATCACGGTGCATATAGACAATGGCGAAATATATGCACAAAACAGACAAAACTGGCCAAGGCCCAATATTTCTATGAAAATCTGAACAGTAACATCTCAAACCCTAGAAACTTTTGGAAAGTCATAAATAAACTACAAACTCCCCCAATCCACTCCCAACCCTCCACTGTCAAAGTGGGTAACCAAACCCTGCAACTTCCCTTAGATGTAGCAAATGCCTTTAACAATTATTTTGTCGGATGCTCTACTGCCCTGATTGCCAAGCTAATAAATGACACGCATCCTGAAACTACAAATGTGGATCAGGCACCACTAAATTTGCAAAGGCCCAATATAGTTAAGTTTAATTTTAGACCTGTACCTGTTAGTGTCATTAAAAAACATCTTAATAATCTAAAAATGAAAAACCAGTCCGGACCTGATCAAATCCCAGCAATGCTGTTGAAGCTCAGTGCGCCGGCAATTGCTAAACCCGTCTCAACTCTAATTAACGAATCATTGGTGTCTGGATACATACCCAAACTTTGGAAGACTGCGAGAGTAGTGCCTATCCATAAAAGTGGTGACACTACTTTGGTTTCTAACTATCGCCCAATATCATTGCTCCCTGTATTGTCAAAAATCTTAGAAAAATGTGTCCATACGCAACTTTGTGAGTACTACCAACAATTAAACTATCTGACCCCTGATCAATCGGGCTTTCGCCAGAATCACTCCACTACAACTGCCCTCCTAAAAGTTTGCAATGACATCCAAACTGGCATGGAACAAGGAGCCCTAACTGGAGCTATTTTCCTTGATTTTGCTAAGGCCTTTGACACAGTAGACCACGACATTCTACTGCACAAACTCGAAAACTCAGGTATTGGTGATCATTCTTTAAACTGGTTTCGATCGTATGTATCGGATCGCTCGCAATATGTGTCCATTTCTGACAGTGACTCCCTCCCTCTCCCGGTCACGTGTGGTGTTCCCCAGGGTTCCATTCTCGGCCCCCTACTATTTACATTATTTATAAATGATCTGCCTAATGTCTGCCAATCCTCAAATGTACACATGTACGCAGATGACACGGTAATCTATGCGAGCAAATCCAATCTACCTCAACTTGAGGTTTTGCTCCAAGACCAGTTTACAGAGGTAGAAAAGTGGATCGCAAAAAACAAACTCTTCCTGAACACTGACAAAACTGTCACAATGATCTTTGGAACGGTACCTAAATTACACAAATTACACAATCCCCACCTATCCATCAAAACAAATTCAAATGGCACACTGACCGCGGTCCACTCTTTCAAATACTTGGGTATGATATTAGACCCCAATCTATCTTTTGGCCTGCACATAGAAAAGCTTGCATCTAAACTTTATCCAAAATTAGGTGCCCTGTACAGAAACAAAGCCTGCCTAAGCCCTACAGTAAAGGAAAAGATTGTACAGCAAATGCTGATGCCAATCATTGATTATGGGGATGTAGTATATGCATCTGCATCGCAATCCCACATTAATAAACTCAACACATTGTATAACTCGTTCTGCAGATTTGTGCTACAATGTAATTACAGGACCCATCATTGTGACATGCTAAAGGAACTAAACTGGCTGTCGCTGGAATCCAGACGCACCCTTCATCTTTCCAGCCTTGTTTTTAAGAGCTTTTCTGGTAAACTCACACCCTACCTGAACAAAATGCTTTCCCCAGCTGTTCCCACTTTCTATAACCTCCGATCCAGTACAAGCACTTTACTTAGTCTACCTCAATACAAAAAGAAAGCGGCCCGATCCTCCTTCTCCTACAGAGCACCGCAATTGTGGAACGACCTCCCGCACAATTTAAAATCTTCCCTAAGCCTAAAGTCTTTTAAGAGATCCCTCTCTACATACCTCAAAACAGAATGCACGTGTCATGGTTGATTATATATTTCCTGCCTGTTCTATGTTAAATTTTGTATATATTGTGTATTAATATTGTTTTTGTATTTTGTTGTACCTAATGTAACAATGCAATGATTTGTGGACCCAGGACATACTTGAAAACGAGAGAAATCTCAATGTATCTTTCCTGGTAAAATATTTTATAAATAAATAAATAAAGAGTATATACGATAGTAGAGATTTGTACAGTAAAAGGAATTGAAGTTTTCTATCCTGAAAATATATCAGAAAACTGAATTTGGTAACACTACCAGTTTCTACATCTGAGCAGTTTTTTTTCACTTGACTAAAGCAAGCATTGCATTCTTATGAACAACTCAAAGACAAGTGATAGTCATTATACCCATTATGTTCCTTCTGCCATTTGCAGGTTAAGGTTGAAGCCTCCTGGGATTGCACTGTGCATAACTGCCCTCAGCTCAGTAAAGGCTCCTCGGCCGACGAGCGCGTCTTCTTGATCGTGAGAGTGACCATGCAGCTCAGCCATCCTGCCGAGATGCAACTGGTTCTTCGCAAGCGTATCTGTGTCAATGTCTACAGCCGACAGGTAAGCGACCCCTCCTTTATAAGGTGAAAATATCACCACTCTGTCCTATTACTTCATAACCTCCACGTTTTGCCTCCGCTGGACTGAGTTTTTTCCCCCCCTAGTTTTAACCAAAAATGAACCAGATTTTAGTAGCTGCAATTAAATTCATATATAGCAGTGCTGTACAACAAGGTAAAACAAGGCAAACATACAATACAGAC
This sequence comes from Pelobates cultripes, assembly GCA_933207985.1. NCBI lineage: Eukaryota > Metazoa > Chordata > Amphibia > Anura > Pelobatidae > Pelobates > Pelobates cultripes. The sequence continues at coordinate 16,131,671 of OW240913.1, read as the reverse complement.
AAAAAACTTTTGACGTACAGGAACAATAGGTAAAGTGGGCCCTGGCCAAATGATTCTCATAAAAGATTAAAATGTATTTATTTTCATTATATATATTAATTTATTTTTTGTAAAAACTTCCATTCACCATCACATGTTTTTTGACCCCGTTGCTATCCTTTCCTTTAGTATCTCATTGACAAGTTCGGAAAGGTTTAAACTATTGCCAACAATTCATTTCAACTGTTACTATACTTTTCAAGTGATTTAGAAAGCAAGATTTCATTGACGTCACTTAATTATGTTGTTTGGTTTTCTTTTTGCCTTTTCTGTGTGGGTTTTGCTTCTTTTTTTTTTTTTTGTTAAAGTGTTCGCGTATAATGTCAATATTAGTCTTAATTCCTGTACATGTTAACATGTGGGACTGCACCCAGGTGCTTTATTTTGCAAATTGCGGTTTTTAGATTATAAAAAAATCCACACGTTTCATTTAGCAATAACTTTCCCGGCTTTCAGGAACCTGCATTTAGCACAATATAAAGTAAATAATAAAGTATTTCCACAATATATATTTAGCTTGGTCAAGTCAGTGTACAATGATTACTGCGTGGTGTAAGTGCTATATTCGCTCTCTCTCTCTGTTAGGGTTTTGCACAAAGTTTTCTCAGGCGAATGTCTCACCGGAGTAATATTACCAATTGTGGTGTTACGGTCGAAGTAGTTTCCAATGTTCCGGAGGTAAGTTCTTTGCACACAGTCACGCTCACATTTGTACACACATTTTACCTATCCCTCTTTGTGGTCAACCTGTGTGCACGAATGATGTGGGCAAAACTTTCCAGAAAAACATTTTTACTGTCGTCCTGTTAAAAAGTTAGAAATGTGCTTAATCAAGAGTATCCTTATTGAAACACAGAAAGTGTTTGTGTCAGAGAGGATCTGTGAGGTTTTTAAATAAATTGGGGTTAAAACACATTCTTACAAGCCTGCAATTGGTCGCACTGAAACTTTCTGTAAAGGCCCTTGATATACACAAAAAAATATATATATTTCTATATATTCACCCCTTATATGTCTTTATCCACATATCCAGACATCCGTTCTTTACCTTGGAGTTGTAGCCAGGATCGCTTGTTACTTTGTTTTATAAATAACACATTTGAGAATAAGAATAAAAATTAGCAGAACCCAAAGATTCTGGTTAGTTGGTTACAAGATGTGACTGTCTTTTTAATATTTAGCTGTGTTGTGACAATATCAGACTCTCAAATTACTGGGAGGATCAACTCTGAATTAGTTTAGTTTTAGTTTTATTTGAAGTACTACCTTTATCAAAAGTCATTCAGAGAAATTAAATAGAACCTTCGCATAGATTTATTCAAACCACAAACTTTCATCATCTGCATGGTGTCCCCCATGTCAGCACAAAGTTATTGGGGTAATAATGCCCAAGGTGACCCGTCATTCACAAGATTCCATCTACCGGTATTTTATTTTCCAACAATGTGTTTAGCAATGAACAATAGGTTGGTTGGTTTTTTTTTACTTTTTTGGGGGGTTTTTTACGTCTGGGGGAAAAAAACTTTAAACTATTACTACATGCTTGTATACTAATATAGCCATACTTGTGATTTTAAATTGTTTTAAGGGACCTTAGTTCTGTCTCTAGGGATCATAGTCCTTTCCTCCTGCTGTATTTTGGAAAGGTTATCCTGTCATTTAGTAGTGAAGACCTCTTGTTTCATATTTCTGCTATTGCACAGAATACAAATTTTCATTGATCCGCTTCAGTCGATACATTCTAAGTTTTATGAAACATTTTTACTGCCGCACAGGTTGGGTCTTCAACTGAGAATAGTCATTTAAAGTGACCCTTCCGTCTATTTTTATTAAGTTTATTAGTACATCACTTTTTACAAAAATGTTCTGGTATATTTGTATAAAGATAAATAAACCATAAGAAACCACTATTGAGGATCATGCATCTTTTGCTAAGGTTGCTGGGGGTAAGTGGATGTTCTCACTATGCTTCATAATGTTGGAAAATGGGTTGGAAAATGAAAATTAGATCTGAATAAATTGTATTAAGGTGGAAGAGCAATATGAAAACCAATCCAGAGACTGTTTTATATAGCAGAGTTTATTGAAAAATCGATTAACTAGACTTATCGCATCAAGTTTACCAGAGATGATAAATTTAAATAAGACAAGCACAATGTTTCTGCCAAACACACATTTAGAGCTTTTCTGCCAATTACACTTATTTTCCCACATCACTCTCTCACATTTTTCCTAATGCTGCAGAATGGCTCGTAGTATAGAGTATTGTAGTCCATTTAAAGATCTCCACCCATTCTACAAGCACAACGTCTGCAAGACTTTACTGGACTCCTCTAGAGTCTAGATTGGAACCAGCTGTTTCATTTGTGGTATAGAATGGAATGTTGGCAACAGAACATTTTGACCTTTTATCAAACACCACACAGGATTTAGACAAGTAGCAGTGGGTGGTCAGTTTAACTAAGCTTCGGCAAGTGAAAATGTATCATCAGCATTAAACAGTAATATATTTTAATATGACCGTATCCCTCTCTGTTAGGAATCCCACGGTGCTGAAGACAGAGAGGCTTTGGCAAGAATGGCAGCGAATGTGGAGAATGCTGGCTCTGCCGACTCTGAGGCTTATCTGGAAAAATATCTGCGTAGTGTCTTAGCCGTGGAGAACATTCTTACATTGGATCGCCTACGTCAGGTGTGTCTATGATTTATGTATGCTTGATTCTTCCAGTGTTGCACAAATAGACTCCTGTGGGAATATATTACCTGTTGAGGACGAATGACTTGCAGGTTTCCGTGATTGTGGTCAGTAAAGGAATCTACGACAGTGCCAATAAGAGAAATCACTGTTTAGTAGATATATCCCCAGTGAATACGTGCATGCATTTTTCATACATTCATTACGGGTATATCTTAAAAGTGCTTGCAAAAGCCCTCCGGTTCATCCATGAAAGAGACTTTAAGTCAGTTCACAGAGAAATAACTTCTCACTGAGAACACTCTGAAGCGCTCTCTCTGTGCGCTCACGCCTGCTTATGATCTGAGGTTTGGAAGCAGGTGTGCTCAAACGGAGTGTGCCTGCCACTTTAGCTAGCTCAGAGGAGCCAACGATAGCAGAACGCGAACCGATAGACAGGCAGGGGGAGTGTCTCATTGTTTAATTATAAAAGTGCCTTTTACATGGTATATTCCTCCCCTATAAAGCACGCCAGCGATGGTCAGTGTTCCTTCTCTATTTTTCATAATGTGGCTTTGACTTAAGGTTGATATGGTGGTGGTGTTTTGTTGTTTTTGTTTTATTTTTCTCCCCAAAAATGATGTATACTAAACCTTAAAAGTATCTTTTTGCCTCTTTTTAATAGAACCCAGTAATCTATACACTGAGCACAATTGACACATGCCATTGTATACTTGGAGCTGGTCATGGCGGATTAGCAGATATATTGCATGTGTTTATTTCTGTCCTCTCACAGCTATTTGGCATTTTATTGTTGGAGCTACTTAAAGCTGAGCAAGTCACTATATGACATTTTATTCTTGGAGCGAATCACAGCTACTCAGAGCTCAGTCAATATCTGCTATTTTGCTGCGGAATTTGTTGGTGCCTTAGAAATGGCAATAGTAATACTTGGAGCCACTCACACTTGAGTAAGTGACTGCATGCCATTTTGTACTTGGAGCTACTCACAGCTGATTGTGTATGTTACATTGTGTACATAGAGCTACTCACAGCTGATTGTGTATGTTACATTGTGTACTTGGAGCTACTCACAGCTGATTGTGTATGTTACATTGGGTACATGGAGCTACTCACAGCTGATTGTGTATGTTACATTGTGTACATAGAGCTACTCACAGCTGATTGTGTATGTTACATTGTGTACTTGGAGCTACTCACAGCTGATTGTGTATGTTACATTGGGTACATGGAGCTACTCACAGCTGATTGTGTACTTGGAGCTACTCACAGCTGATTGTGTACTTGGAGCTACTCACAGCTGTTTGTGTATGTTACATTGGGTACATGGAGCTACTCACAGCTGATTGTGTACTTGGAGCTACTCACAGCTGATTGTGTACATTACATTGTGTACATGGAGCTACTCACAGCTGATTGTGTATGTTACATTTGGGTACATGGAGCTACTCACAGCTGATTGTGTACATGGAGCTACTCACAGCTGATTGTGTATGTTACATTGGGTACATAGAGCTACTCACAGCTGATTGTGTATGTTACATTGGGTACATATAGCTACTCACAGCTGATTGTGTATGTTGCATTGTGTACATAGAGCTACTCACAGCTGATTGTGTATGTTACATTGGGTACATAGAGCTACTCACAGCTGATTGTGTATGTTACATTGGGTACATGGAGCTACTCACAGCTGATTGTGTATGTTGCATTGTGTACATGGAGCTACTCACAGCTGATTGTGTACTTGGAGCTACTCACAGCTGATTGTGTATGTTACATTGGGTACATAGAGCTACTCACAGCTGATTGTGTATGTTACATTGGGTACATGGAGCTACTCACAGCTGATTGTGTATGTTACATTGTGTACATAGAGCTACTCACAGCTGATTGTGTATGTTACATTGTGTACATAGAGCTACTCACAGCTGATTGTGTATGTTACATTGTGTACTTGGAGCTACTCACAGCTGATTGTGTATGTTACATTGGGTTGGAGCTACTCACAGCTGATTGTGTACTTGGAGCTACTCACAGCTGATTGTGTACTTGGAGCTACTCACAGCTGTTTGTGTATGTTACATTGGGTACATGTAGCTACTCACAGCTGATTGTGTGTATGTTACATTTGGGTACATGGAGCTACTCACAGCTGATTGTGTACATAGAGCTACTCACAGCTGATTGTGTACTTGGAGCTACTCACAGCTGATTGTGTACATTACATTGTGTACATGGAGCTACTCACAGCTGATTGTGTATGTTACATTTGGGTACATGGAGCTACTCACAGCTGATTGTGTACATGGAGCTACTCACAGCTGATTGTGTATGTTACATTGGGTACATAGAGCTACTCACAGCTGATTGTGTATGTTACATTGGGTACATAGAGCTACTCACAGCTGATTGTGTATGTTGCATTGGGTACATATAGCTACTCACAGCTGATTGTGTATGTTGCATTGTGTACATAGAGCTACTCACAGCTGATTGTGTATGTTACATTGGGTACATAGAGCTACTCACAGCTGATTGTGTACATAGAGCTACTCACAGCTGATTGTGTACTTGGAGCTACTCACAGCTGATTGTGTATGTTACATTGGGTACATGGAGCTACTCACAGCTGATTGTGTATGTTACATTTGGGTACATGGAGCTACTCACAGCTGATTGTGTACATGGAGCTACTCACAGCTGATTGTGTATGTTACATTGGGTACATAGAGCTACTCACAGCTGATTGTGTATGTTACATTGGGTACATAGAGCTACTCACAGCTGATTGTGTATGTTACATTGGGTACATATAGCTACTCACAGCTGATTGTGTATGTTGCATTGTGTACATAGAGCTACTCACAGCTGATTGTGTATGTTACATTGGGTACATAGAGCTACTCACAGCTGATTGTGTATGTTACATTGGGTACATGGAGCTACTCACAGCTGATTGTGTATGTTACATTGTGTACATAGAGCTACTCACAGCTGATTGTGTATGTTACATTGTGTACTTGGAGCTACTCACAGCTGATTGTGTATGTTACATTGGGTACATGGAGCTACTCACAGCTGATTGTGTACTTGGAGCTACTCACAGCTGATTGTGTACTTGGAGCTACTCACAGCTGTTTGTGTATGTTACATTGGGTACATGTAGCTACTCACAGCTGTTTGTGTATGTTACATTGGGTACATGTAGCTACTCACAGCTGATTGTGTATGTTACATTTGGGTACATGGAGCTACTCACAGCTGATTGTGTACATAGAGCTACTCACAGCTGATTGTGTACTTGGAGCTACTCACAGCTGATTGTGTATGTTACATTGGGTACATAGAGCTACTCACAGCTGATTGTGTATGTTACATTGGGTACATATAGCTACTCACAGCTGATTGTGTATGTTGCATTGTGTACATAGAGCTACTCACAGCTGATTGTGTATGTTACATTGGGTACATAGAGCTACTCACAGCTGATTGTGTATGTTACATTGGGTACATATAGCTACTCACAGCTGATTGTGTACATAGAGCTACTCACAGCTGATTGTGTATGTTGCATTGGGTACATATAGCTACTCACAGCTGATTGTGTATGTTACATTGTGTACATAGAGCTACTCACAGCTGATTGTGTATGTTACATTGGGTACATGGAGCTACTCACAGCTGATTGTGTACTTGGAGCTACTCACAGCTGATTGTGTACATTACATTGTGTACATAGAGCTACTCACAGCTGATTGTGTACTTGGAGCTACTCACAGCTGATTGTGTATGTTACATTGGGTACATATAGCTACTCACAGCTGATTGTGTATGTTGCATTGTGTACATAGAGCTACTCACAGCTGATTGTGTACATAGAGCTACTCACAGCTGATTGTGTATGTTGCATTGTGTACATAGAGCTACTCACAGCTGATTGTGTACATAGAGCTACTCACGGCTGATTGTGTATGTTACATTGGGTACATATAGCTACTCACAGCTGATTGTGTATGTTGCATTGTGTACATAGAGCTACTCACAGCTGATTGTGTACTTGGAGCTACTCACAGCTGATTGTGTACATTACATTGTGTACATAGAGCTACTCACAGCTGATTGTGTACTTGGAGCTACTCACAGCTGATTGTGTTCTTGGAGCTACTCACAGCTGATTGTGTATGTTACATTGTGTACATAGAGCTACTCACTGCTGATTGTGTACATTACATTGTGTACATATAGCTACTCACAGCTGATTGTGTATGTTACATTGTGTACATAGAGCTACTCACAGCTGATTGTGTATGTTACATTGTGTACATAGAGCTACTCACAGCTGATTGTGTATGTTACATTGTGTACATAGAGCTACTCACAGCTGATTGTGTATGTTACATTGTGTACATAGAGCTACTCACAGCTGATTGTGTACTTGGAGCTACTCACAGCTGATTGTGTACTTGGAGCTACTCACAGCTGATTGTGTAAATTACATTGTGTACATATAGCTACTCACAGCTGATTGTGTATGTTGCATTGTGTACATAGAGCTACTCACAGCTGATTGTGTATGTTACATTGTGTACATAGAGCTACTCACAGCTGATTGTGTACATAGAGCTACTCACGGCTGATTGTGTACATAGAGCTACTCACGGCTGATTGTGTACATAGTTACTCACAGCTGATGGTGTATGTTACATTGTGTACATAGAGCTACTCACAGCTGATTGTGTATGTTACTTTGTGTACGTGCAGTTACTCACAGCTGATTGTGTATGTTACATTGGGTACATAGAGCTACTCACAGCTGATTGTGTATGTTACATTGGGTACATATAGCTACTCACAGCTGATTGTGTATGTTGCATTGTGTACATAGAGCTACTCACAGCTGATTGTGTATGTTACATTGGGTACATAGAGCTACTCACAGCTGATTGTGTATGTTACATTGGGTACATGGAGCTACTCACAGCTGATTGTGTATGTTACATTGTGTACATAGAGCTACTCACAGCTGATTGTGTATGTTACATTGTGTACATAGAGCTACTCACAGCTGATTGTGTATGTTACATTGTGTACATAGAGCTACTCACAGCTGATTGTGTATGTTACATTGTGTACTTGGAGCTACTCACAGCTGATTGTGTATGTTACATTGGGTACATGGAGCTACTCACAGCTGATTGTGTACTTGGAGCTACTCACAGCTGATTGTGTACTTGGAGCTACTCACAGCTGTTTGTGTATGTTACATTGGGTACATGTAGCTACTCACAGCTGATTGTGTACATTACATTGTGTACATAGAGCTACTCACAGCTGATTGTGTACTTGGAGCTACTCACAGCTGATTGTGTATGTTACATTTGGGTACATGGAGCTACTCACAGCTGATTGTGTACATGGAGCTACTCACAGCTGATTGTGTATGTTACATTGGGTACATAGAGCTACTCACAGCTGATTGTGTATGTTGCATTGTGTACATAGAGCTACTCACAGCTGATTGTGTATGTTACATTGGGTACATAGAGCTACTCACAGCTGATTGTGTATGTTACATTGGGTACATATAGCTACTCACAGCTGATTGTGTACATAGAGCTACTCACAGCTGATTGTGTATGTTGCATTGGGTACATATAGCTACTCACAGCTGATTGTGTATGTTACATTGTGTACATAGAGCTACTCACAGCTGATTGTGTATGTTACATTGGGTACATGGAGCTACTCACAGCTGATTGTGTACTTGGAGCTACTCACAGCTGATTGTGTATGTTACATTGTGTACATAGAGCTACTCACAGCTGATTGTGTATGTTGCATTGTGTACATAGAGCTACTCACAGCTGATTGTGTACATAGAGCTACTCACGGCTGATTGTGTATGTTACATTGGGTACATATAGCTACTCACAGCTGATTGTGTACTTGGAGCTACTCACAGCTGATTGTGTACATTACATTGTGTACATAGAGCTACTCACAGCTGATTGTGTACATAGAGCTACTCACGGCTGATTGTGTATGTTGCATTGTGTACATAGAGCTACTCACAGCTGATTGTGTACTTGGAGCTACTCACAGCTGATTGTGTACATTACATTGTGTACATAGAGCTACTCACAGCTGATTGTGTACATAGAGCTACTCACGGCTGATTGTGTATGTTGCATTGTGTACATAGAGCTACTCACAGCTGATTGTGTACTTGGAGCTACTCACAGCTGATTGTGTACATTACATTGTGTACATAGAGCTACTCACAGCTGATTGTGTACTTGGAGCTACTCACAGCTGATTGTGTACTTGGAGCTACTCACAGCTGATTGTGTATGTTACATTGTGTACATATAGCTACTCACAGCTGATTGTGTATGTTACATTGTGTACATAGAGCTACTCACAGCTGATTGTGTACATAGTTACTCACAGCTAATTGTGTATGTTACATTGTGTACATAGAGCTACTCACAGCTGATTGTGTATGTTACATTGTGTACATAGAGCTACTCACAGCTGATTGTGTATGTTACATTGTGTACTTGGAGCTACTCACAGCTGATTGTGTATGTTACATTGGGTACATGGAGCTACTCACAGCTGATTGTGTACTTGGAGCTACTCACAGCTGATTGTGTACTTGGAGCTACTCACAGCTGTTTGTGTATGTTACATTGGGTACATGTAGCTACTCACAGCTGATTGTGTACATTACATTGTGTACATAGAGCTACTCACAGCTGATTGTGTACATTGGAGCTACTCACAGCTGATTGTGTATGTTACATTTGGGTACATGGAGCTACTCACAGCTGATTGTGTACATGGAGCTACTCACAGCTGATTGTGTATGTTACATTGGGTACATAGAGCTACTCACAGCTGATTGTGTATGTTACATTGGGTACATATAGCTACTCACAGCTGATTGTGTACATAGAGCTACTCACAGCTGATTGTGTATGTTGCATTGGGTACATATAGCTACTCACAGCTGATTGTGTATGTTACATTGTGTACATAGAGCTACTCACAGCTGATTGTGTATGTTACATTGGGTACATACTTGGAGCTACTCACAGCTGATTGTGTACATTACATTGTGTACATAGAGCTACTCACAGCTGATTGTGTATGTTACTACATGGAGCTACTCACAGCTGATTGTGTATGTTACATTGTGTACATAGAGCTACTCACAGCTGATTGTGTATGTTGCATTGTGTACATAGAGCTACTCACAGCTGATTGTGTATGTTACATTGGGTACATAGAGCTACTCACAGCTGATTGTGTATGTTACATTGGGTACATATAGCTACTCACAGCTGATTGTGTATGTTGCATTGTGTACATAGAGCTACTCACAGCTGATTGTGTACTTGGAGCTACTCACAGCTGATTGTGTACATTACATTGTGTACATAGAGCTACTCACAGCTGATTGTGTACTTGGAGCTACTCACAGCTGATTGTGTACTTGGAGCTACTCACAGCTGATTGTGTACTTGGAGCTACTCACAGCTGATTGTGTACATTACATTGTGTACATATAGCTACTCACAGCTGATTGTGTATGTTGCATTGTGTACATAGAGCTACTCACAGCTAATTGTGTATGTTACATTGTGTACATAGAGCTACTCACAGCTGATTGTGTACATAGTTACTCACAGCTGATGGTGTATGTTACATTGTGTACATATAGCTACTCACAGCTGATTGTGTATGTTACATTGTGTACATAGAGCTACTCACAGCTGATTGTGTACTTGGAGCTACTCACAGCTGATTGTGTACATTACATTGTGTACATAGAGCTACTCACAGCTGATTGTGTATGTTACATTGGGTACATGGAGCTACTCACAGCTGATTGTGTATGTTACATTGTGTACATAGAGCTACTCACGGCTGACTAGGTACATGCTATTGTCTGCTGAGACAAGTTCGTGGCTGATCAGACAGATGCAGTAGGCAGTACTTAATTCACAAAAGCTGAGTTTACAGGGACTCACATTCATTTCTATAAGATACTTTGCTTAACTCTCTGTTTTTTTTTTCCTAAGAGTTAATGAGAGAATTCTAATTTCCTCTTTGAAATCAGACACTAAACATGTTGTTAAGAGTTTTCGAGAAGTTTATATACACTGCAGTGCAGTTAGCAGAGAACATGACCAGAATGATGTGATTTGACATTAGTAATGTATGGTTATATTGGAACAGTTTATTTTACTGTCAAAATTGTTCTTTATTTATAATGTGAACTTTTATATTTTTTGAAGGCCTACGTTTGTCAAATGTTGCAATACCTTTATGACTTCTTTTATTTATATATATATAATATAAATTTTTGGTTTACCTTTTTTTCAAGAATTGACCGTTGGCATCTCAAACCAGTTCCGTCTTGGCACAGCCAGGGCACACTTGGCATTGGAGGGGGAGAAATGGAAACCTGGTTTCTATTTCTCCTACTCTTTTCCTTTGCTGACTGTCAGGTGAGAAGGAAATAGCTTATAAAAATGATTGCCAGGGAGCCAAGATGGAGTCACCCAGTTACAGGATAGAGATAAATAGAGCAGTGTGAATTTATACATTTAATTTTACGTTCCAGACCTCTCAAATACACATTTGTTACATGTAGAGGTTAAGGATTGTTATTGGTAAAAATACAGGTAATTCACAGTTAAATGGCTTTAAGTGAAACGTGTTTCCAACATCCCAATTAGCCAGTGCCCCAATTAATCTGTTTCTAATACTTCAATATCTAACACTGGAACCCAAAAAGTCTTTAACTGTTTTGACTCCACATTTGCATTTAAACAGTCGTATATGGAAGATTGTTTCCCTCTTTATTTTTGTTTGCCACAATTTGTGAATTCACACTTTTTTTGTTCACATTTGCTCTTAACGCTGAGCAAGAAGCTCAAGGAGGAGTTAACTTGTTTCACCCACTTCTCCTGCAGGCATTCTGCCCAATTGGGCGAGGGCATCGAAGCCCGTGCAAGCTGTACGATGGCAAAGAAACGTTGCTAGAAAGTAAAAGATTCAGCCATTCCAGGCAGAGTATAAAACACAGATCGGAGTTCACCAAAGATAAATGGGAGCGTTTCCGGAGAGCCTCTGCTCCAACCTTATTATCCCATGGGACCGACTTTACCTATGATGCCTGGAGACGGGAGTCCATCAGCTTGTTGGATGACCATGAATAAAATCCTTCTAATTTCCAAAAGGACTCTGATGAGATTTCTTTGTAAGGAAATGTAATGTAACTGTCCCAGATGTGGAAAAATAGAATATTTTTTTACTTAGCCGCCTCAATCATGGCAGAAATGAATCAGAAGTATGTTAATTCATTAAATCCAGGAATTACAAGATGACCTAAAGGTTATTCTACGTAGATGTTTTGTCTATTGCAAGAAAGGGCCACAGAATGAAGATTGAAGGACAATAATCTGAAAATACAATGCACAACATGGGCATTAACTGTCTGTAGTGATTCAAGATCCTGGACTTTACAAAACGATTAGTCTTTCAAATCAATTTATCAGATTTTAAAAGCTAAGGTTTGGACAGAAGACTTATTCCTTTCTCCTCCATCTGTGATTCCTTCTATTGGCTTTGGTCAGTTTTAGTAGGTGCAAAGCCACCAGATGCAAATCTTTGATTCGTAGTGTCTTTTGACACTGCCATGAAAATCCTGCGTCTTCTTTATAGACATTTGAGTATTTTCTATGAAAACGTAAATGGATCCTGAGTAGAATTTGGTCTGCATCATTTGGTCCTGACCATTACAAACCCACAGTAGTTCCCTTAATTTGCCTGTGTTAATGTTTATCTTTTTCAGAACATGTTGTTTATGTAGTATGTTGTATATTAAAACCAAACCATCTTTACGACACTCTAATTTTTTTTGAGGCGGTATTCTATTAACCTGAATTTTATTTGCATTTTTTTTTTCTAAAACGTATGTATGTGGGAATGCTTATATGTATATATATTTTTTTTCATAAGTAATTAAATGACTGTGGAACCCTGGAGATGTCTCTCAGCACAAACCGTCTTTCGGCCCATCCAGAGCTCTAACATCCGATTACTGAGATTAGATTTATCCTTTTATTTAAAGGTTCCCTCTTCATTTTGAAGAATATGTAACTATACCTCCAAATTCTATGGAATCCAGGACCTGGACTCTAACACTCTGTGTGCATCATGAAGCAGTTTAGTCATAGGCTGAGATTTATTGATTAAGGCCAATGTTTAGTGTCCTGTTATTTTTATAGATTGCAGTATTTTATGCACAATTCATTATTCATTCCAAGACACTTTTAGCTTTCAAAGTCTTGCTTTCAATGGGAAGTCCGAAATTGTGTGCATTGCACATATAAACATGCCACGAAGTACAAACAACTAATCTCTGTATAGTGGAGTGATATTCACATCCTGGTAACCATGTTGCAGTATGTTTGAAACTAAACAGATTTGGTGTCCATTGAGTGAAACAGTTAGCTATTAATATTGGTTTATATCTGCCTGTTACTGTGAATATTATATATTAAATATAATCTGTTGTTATGAAGCCACTGCTATGTTGTTATGAAGCCACTGCTATACGTTATTATGAAGCCTGCTATCCGTTACGTTTTTGCATCCATTCAATACTGTGAATCCATTGTTTTAGATTATTGTGATTCTGCATCTATCAGTTTCTCTGAATTTGCTGCAATCCATTCCCGTCAGTCTATATGTACACATTACTAGGAATCTACCGCAATCCATTCCCGTCAGTCTATATCTATACATTACTAGGAATCTACCGCAATCCATTCCCGTCTAGATCTCTACATTACTAGGAATCTACCGCAATCCATTCCTGTCAGTCTAGATCTATACATTACTAGGAATCTACCGCAATCCATTCCTGTCGGTCTAGATCTGTACATTACTAGGACTCTACCGCAATCCATTCCCATCGGTCTATATCTATACATTACTAGGAATCTACCGCAATCCATTCCTGTCAGTCAGGGCCGGATTAACATAGGGGCTGATGGAGCTGCAGCTCCAGGCCCAGGCCCATGGAATAGGCCCATTTAAAAAAAAAAAAAATTTTTTTTTTTTTTACACACTACTCTTAGGTTTGCCACCTGACTGGTATTTTACTGGCACAGCCGGTATTTAAATCTGCCTGGCCATGCCAGTATTGCAGTAATACCGGCAATACAAATGCAGGTATTTTTCACAGAATAAATGGAGATTACTCTGCAATACCAGCACCGGCCAGTAGGGGTCACTGTGTGTGTGGAGAGAGGCAGGGATAGGAAGTTACAGCATATCCCTGCCTCTCTCTACTACTCACTGATCCGCGGGGGAGCAGCTACACAGCACAGAGAGTCCAGACAGCAGCTCTACAGCTCAGGTAAGTGAGGGATGGGGGTAAAGGCATCCGGGACACATGGGGACACTGACACTAGGAGACACTGAGAAACTATGGGACACATGGGGACACTGAGACACTAGGGGACACATGGGGACACAGACACTAGGGGATACTGTAGCATAGCCCTGGACGATCAGCATCTTCTCATGAAGATAAATTGAATCAATGCATCTCTATGAGGAAAGTTCAGTGTCTGCATGCAGAGGGTGGAGACACTGAATGACAGTACTGCACACTAGGCAGTACTGCCCCAGGAGGCATCTCTAGCAGCTATCTAAGGAGTGTCCATCAGAGTTAATTTCTCTGAAAAAGATAGTGTTTACTGCAAAAGGCCTGGAACTCACTAGAACAAATACAATAAGCTGTAGTTGTTCTGGTGACTATAGTGTCCCTTTATGTTTCGAAGCTTAAGAGGGATGTATGGGAACAAAACCGGTGTGGACTGGCTGACAATAACATTAGTTTAGATAATACAGACTTGGGTCTCTCTAACACTGTGGCATGTCCCCTTTCTTCTACACTCACTACATACACCTTTTATCTGTCCCAGACCATATACCAGGAACTTCTGCCTGCTAGTAAGAAGGTAAGGAGACAAGTGGACATGTGAGTTCTAGGGGACAGTCCTTAGAAAGTGTGGAGTAGGCGCATCATTTGATGCATTTATGTCAAGTTCAGGGTGCTGTTTGCATAGTATGCCCTTAGTTGGACAGCCTGCATGATTGGCAGGCAGCCTGACATGCATTCATGCCAGGCTGGCCTTCCAATTCTTTGGACAAACTTGCCCCCTTTTTGGGCATGTTCACCCCTTTTGGCAGGTCTGGTCACGTGATTCGCGCCAGTGGAACACTCTTTTACCCTGCACGTTGACTTCCTGCTTGACTGGACACTGCTGTTAGGGGATATGGATTTACTTGAAAGATGAAAGCATAAATTAGAGAGAAATTAGCATAGGGTATGTGTTTTCGTATAGCTGCATCCTTTGAGTTTCCCTCCAACACCATCTCCATCAGATGCATGACGCTTGGGAGGTATGACTGTTTTAGTGTTTTTGATCGATAAGATTCTGTAATTAGGCCCATCATAATTGTCAGCTCCAGGCCCACTGTGCTCTTAATCCGGCCCTGCTGTCAGTCTATATCTACATTTTACTAGGAATCTATTTCTACCCATCACTTTGAATCCACTGCCGTCCATTTCTATTAAAATGTAATTAAAGTCTTATGTATTTTGTGTCATTTCTGTTTATATCTCGATCTGTAATTGTAGGAATGAGTACCGATAAGGCACAGGTGTGGGATTTAATTTAAAGAATCTGTTTGGTTTTATTTTCATAACCCTTTCATAATCCTAGCCCATCTGGTCTCAGATGTCTTTGCCCCAAATGACCTTTTCACCAGCCCCCCTCAGCCCTCCTTGTGAACTTGTTATTTTCACCTATATACGTTTGGGAGTGGGCAAGTCTACCATGTAGGGTAGAGTGAGTCACATTAAAACTCTTCTTTTTCTTGAAGAAATAAACCGCTATTGAACACAAGGTAAACCGTAAACCATACATTACAATTGAATGTGGGGAGTAGTAAGTAATAAGTAAATCTCACCCCGTGGTATTCGTGGGGGATAGGGTAGGAATATAACATAACGTCCCCTGAATGCCAGCAGATGGTAAAGTGCCCCAGAAGAGCAGTGACACTGTGGTCAATATCTCCTGAGCTTGGGAGAGGGGACGTCAAAGAAGTAACATATTAAAAAGTGTAGGGAGAGGCATAAACCTGATATTCTAAACACACTAATTATGTCTCTCAAAGCCTCATCACGTGCTCAATTATCACACTCCTTACCTTCTAACCCCTCTCATCTCTCCTGTACATTTAATATCCCACCTTATCTACTTCCATATAACTGAAACTCCTAATCTCCTTCTGTATGATATAAACTCCTTGATTCTCCTAAACATGTTCTCCATTATATTTTTTACATTTACTCTCTCCTTTCTCATTGCTAAAATTTCTTTATCCTTTTGCTCACTCGTTCCTGCTGACACCTCTTCATTGCTCCCTCCTCTCTATTCATACCATGCGCTTTATTTATACCTTTCCACCCTATCTCCACCTACTCCTTCTAAATCCTCTAAATACAAACTCCCATTCCAATCATTTAAATCCTACTCCCACCTTCTCTTCCTTTCTATCCTTCTGCTCCTAGCAGCTAGTGATGTTTCTCCAAACCCCAGTCCCACCCAGTGGCGGATCCAGAGCCTGATCTCGGGAGGGGTACTTGTAGAATATTTAAAGAAATAATCCAGGCACAATAACCACTACAGCTCAGTGTAGTAGTTATGGTGCCAGTAGTGCCAGGATCCCATCCCAGAGTAAGTAGTCAAACCGTTTAAGAACAGTTTGACAACTTACCTGGGGTCTGCTGGGATATAGGGCATAGGAGCCATGGTATGTGTTAGGGGTGAAATGTGTGTGAAAGGTGCAGTGTATGTCAGGAGTGTATGTGTGGGGCAGTGTGTGTATGGGGGCAGTGTGTATGGGACGCAAGGAGGCTTTTTAATATTTAATTTAATAAAATAATTATAGATTATGTCCAACTCCATTCTTATCTTTACTGGTAGGAGGGGGGACATTTCTCCATCCCTGGTGGTCCAGTGGGAATCCCTGGTGGTCCCAGTGGTGGTGAGGTGAACTCTAGCCCACGCTACAGGGTTAGAGTTCACTCTTGCGAGATTTGGAGCTTTACCGTGGTAACTGCGGCAACACTCCATGCTTGCGAGAGGAGGACCCGGAGGAGCTGCTGGTAAGAGCTCCCGGGTCCTCTCTCACTCCCTCCCTCCCCGGTCCGCAGGCACATTGCAGGGCTGGCACTTGGACAATGCCATCCCTGCATTAGCCGGCAGGGGAGAATCTCAGGGGGGCAATTGCCCCGTTGCCCCTTCCCCCTCCCCCCCCCGGATCCGCCACTGGTCCCACCTCAGCAAACCCACCATGTGCGAACACCAGGAACCACACCAATCTCATACCCATTCCATGTTACTCTCCCGTTTAAATCCTCGTTACACTGCTACCACTGCCTCTTTATCCTTTGATGGTCTTCAATTTACCCACAACTCATGACACTCTGTGTAGCGGAGAGGTAGTATAATCCACAGTATCTCCGCTGGGTAACAGGAACAGCATAAAATAATCCAAGGAAATAAATACAGCATGCAATAATCCCGGTAGCGTTATAAGAACCCTTCCTTCCCAAGAACTAGACGACACATAGGCTGGGAGTCAACTGAGGTTTTATTTTCAGGTCACGATATTTATGGGATTCCCCATGCAAGGGCTTTCCCTACTGACATTTCAGGGGTGGTACAGGATTATCCCTCCGTGCAGCAGAACTTACATTTTACATTAAAATGTATAACTTTAATAATATTCCTTTGATTTACACGAATGGCCGTTCGGTAGATAGCTGGAGGCTGAGCGCACAGTTCGTGAGAATACCGCTCCGCTCCCAGTCTAACTAACCGAACTCCGTACGAAATACACATTATTTCTAACACATGGTTAAAATACCGATTGGTATTAGGGGAACAAACTACCGAACGGCCGGGGCTCCCGAACGGCCTGGAAGTCCAGCGGTGTTCGCGCCGTCGAGTAGCCAATTTTAGTTCCAGGTGCTCGACGGCAAAACACCGCTGGGCTAACAAAGGATCCAAGATGGCCGACCGCCGCATGGTCGGTAGTCGAACGACGGCCACCTAGGGAGGCCTTTAACTACCGATTGCAACAATGTTGCAATCGGTTAATGGGCGCCACACAACCTCTTGTGTGTGGTCGACCATTCAGTAGTTTATTCATTTCACGAACAGTGTTGAAACTCGCTGTTCGTGAAACTACATTAGGAATGCTGGGTTTTCCACATTGCAAGCATATGAACGCCCTCATTCGTCTGAAAGCCATATACAGTATTACACTTGGTTCTCACAGCTGAAACAAAGATATCCACACATGCAATATATAAATAGTCTTAAGTGGCTAGTTTTGCCACACTCTGACCTGCTCTCACCTAACTGCTTCTTTAAACCTCTTCCCCCTCTTTCTCCTATTTTGAAATCCATTCAATTCGCCTTTTCAAACCCATCTCTGGTAACATTGTTGTTATTTATCTCCCCTTTGGTTCCCCTCTCCTCTTCCTTGACCACTTTGCTGCCTGGCTTCTCTTCCATACTTTCTTTCCTCTATTATTCCATTCTTAATCCTTGGGAACACGTCTCCAACCGTGGCACACCTGCAAACATAAACTCCAAGCAATCCATTTTTAAAATGGACTAATAAGGCGAAAATGTAATTCTTTGTTGTACTCATTTGCATATGCCCACCAAGAATCCCTTGCAGTAGTAACATCACTGCAGATGTGAGGTTTCTGTGGGGAAAAGCAAGTCTTATGACTTTGCTTGTGTATGCAGATCTGTGTTCAACAATGTATTGACTACCCACTAACGTCAGGTGGAAGTGGTTTTCAAACACTTTCCACCCCCCACCATAATGTTCTTGGTCTGAACTACGTCAGTGTTTCTGTAATACCTACATGCTGCATTAATCACGCACTTACCTCTCTAAAACCATGACTCGGCAGCCACCTAGGTCCCAGGAGTTAGGGGTCCTGGAATAATACATTTGCCTGGCCCATTAAACCTTCCCTACGTGAAGAATGAAGGGGGCCACAAACCCCTAGCCTGTTTAAGGACCTTAAACATTCTTTCTCAAGTAGTTTCTTGGTCAGGCACCTGTCTTTGTAAACTTATCACTTGTGAAAGCTATCAAAAGGTTTCGGGGTGACTCAAGGCATGTAACTGGGAGTCAGTCACTGTTAGAATTCTCATTTCCAGACTAGTAGTATTTAAACAAATCCTCAGGTTTAATAATTCTGTCATTTTCTTTTTACAACATAACTGGGATATTACTGAATCCTGAACATTTGTTGGATAATTTGTGTGTAATTTGGGAAAGTGACTTTTGAGTGATGTAAAAGGGTTATTATAAACCAGTGACTTGCTTTGTCGTTCTAGGAGGTGGCTGTAAAGGAGCAATTATCAGGGAAAGGAAAACTAAACCGAAAGAGCCTGAGTTCGCCCAACGTGCACAGAGTAAGACCCTCTCTTTACCTGTCAGCAGCACAGTATTGTTTCATGAAACCTTTTTATTTATTTATTTCTCATGCATTGTCCCTAAAACCTCATTGGTAAATCAGAGCATTTCTTATAGAAGTAAAAAAACAATAGGGAATTGTCCTACTAGAATAAAAACCTCTTGTTTTACCTCTTATCTCGTTTGAGTCCACAAGCCATGTGTTCCTGATCCTCCTGCATAGTTCTAGTGTTCAGTAAATTGGGACAGCCATAACCAGTCCAGTTTGTTTTTGTTTTTAGTAGTTTGACGAAAGCTCTTGACTCT
Source organism: Pelobates cultripes (assembly GCA_933207985.1). Taxonomy (NCBI): domain Eukaryota; kingdom Metazoa; phylum Chordata; class Amphibia; order Anura; family Pelobatidae; genus Pelobates; species Pelobates cultripes. The sequence continues at coordinate 16,112,029 of OW240913.1, read as the reverse complement.
TCCAGTGTCTGAAGCCTGGCCCTCAGATAACACATTATATGTCCGATCTTATACTTAACTGATACGCTGTAAACGCTGGGTTACCCTGTACTCACAGCCTTTAATTGCCAAGCCACGTTGGTCCCAATTGGATGGATAATGCTGCTGTTTACTTCCATAATTTTTGCGCTGCAGCAGAGGGACCAGGCATTAGGTCCTGGCAAAAGCTCTGGTTTTTGCTAAACCACTGAGCCTGGCACAAACTGCCCAGAGACACTGCATCATAAGCACTACATTAAGCTGTAGTGGTTATAGTGTTCAGACCACCTTTAGAGAAGGATTTCATTGTTTCATTAAACAATGAGTTAAACGGAGATGACAACGGATTAGAAACTTTTAGCCTAAAACAACCAATCTGGAAAGTGTTTCCCTATCTGATGGATTTTGTTTCAATTTGCCTGTTTTGTTGAAAGCTGTGCAATGAGTCTATATTGTGACTTGCTGCCCTTTGAACTCCCTAACAGTTTATTCAGCTTTGAAATCCGCATCTGGTTTAAAATCTTTAATTACATGGATTGTAGCAGTTAAAAATAACATTCAGATTGGTTACATGAACTGTTCTTTCAATCCGTAAATCATGTTTTCTTATCCCATATTGCACAGGTTGATACCTCGGGCTCTAATTTTACCACAACTGAACTTACATTCGGTGCCTGAGATTGTTGGGAGTCACCTTCCCAGCTAGGAGCTCTAGTTTAGTGCTGCCATCAATAATACCCGTATGCGAAGTACAGAGATCGTGGCCATTGTAACGGCTTCGTAGGGTTGTGACTCCTATCAATCTCAGCCAGAACATGCATATATTGGTACTGCATCAAAAATAAAGCAAGTATGAGTAAATGTGGCTTCTGTTACATTCCTCAGAAGGTAAAATGGCAGGGATCAATATATTACAATCTAAAAAGTAACCCCAGATTTAGGGAGATGGGAACGGTTCCCTCAAAGGACATAATAACCCTAACTTAACTTCAAAGATGGTTATCTCCAAATAGAGGAGAGATAGACGGAACCCCTCAAACTTTTTTTTATCAAAGACTTATATATAACAGGATATATAACATTCACAGTCCAGGTAAAGCAAAACACCAAACATGCACAAAGTGTTCTTAATTGAAAAAAATCCTCAAAAAAAAAAAATTCAGTTAGACCGATATCCCAGTCTAATGACTTAATGGCATCACGTCAATCATTTAAATGATGATCTAGACCGAACTGACCTTTATCATCAGGGTAAGCTACATGAAAATTACAGATTCTAAAATTTGATTATCTCCAAGTTATCGTGATAAGGACCACCTATATATTGTGCGAGGCGGTTAGGGCACGTCCTTGTACTTCCTGTTATAATCTATAATCAGAAAGGAGCTACTTTGCAAACTGTGAGCTAAATGGAACAATTCTTCACTCACATTAAGCTAAAGGTGGAGCTCTTCGGGTAATGTAAGCTCTCCGGAGAGATTCCACCCGGAATTCCAAGGTAATCTTTTGCTTCCTTTATCGTTTACCTATTGAGGACCTTTCAGTTTTTTGATCAAGTGTGATCTTCTTTGTGTATAGCTTGTAGCGCTGATATGTTTGTAAATCCTTTCCTATTCCATAGGTATAACTGGGTAATGTATGAGCTTTGGTGAGGTTCTATTTAGTTGTATATCCAGGTTCACTATCCGATACGGAGTTTATATTCCATTAAATATACCGCTGTTCTTTATTACTTACAGGTTTGTGTAGCTGAAGCTTGACACGGATTGTGATTCCAAAAGTGAACAAAATATGCGCATATTTTATTCAACGTTTTAAATGGTTTTATTTAGGTTTGTAGGTGGGTGGTGTTTTTTTTTATTTATTTTATTTTGTAACTTTTTTTATTTTTTCTTTCTTTCTTTCTTCCAATAGTTATCGGGCAGCCGTCAGGATTTGGCACCGCAGCACAATTTGGCTAGTAACAAGGTAATAATGTGATCAGATGAGATGGGAAACATTTCTACTTCCTACTGGTTGCGTGTTTTATATCTACTTGTTAATATTTTAAAACTTTTACAACTTTTTCATCATGAGGCCAATTTTTACTCCATAGAACCAAGATCTCCAGTTGGCACTTCAAAGGCACCATTGTTGGGGATAATCTGGGAATAAGGGGTACCTGTTGGCTGTGAACTCTCAGCCAATAGGAAGTTCAGAATTTTCAAGTGTACCAGTGTTGAGATCAACAAATCTCTAAATCTGCTAAATATTAAAGGAGCACTATTCCTTCTAGGCATACAAGCATGTATTCCAAACACTATACTTTTAAACTACCTATTGAGGTCCCCGGACCCCTCCTTTTCTCTGAGAAGGTAGTGTTTACATTAAAAATCAGTCATGGAAAGGCTATAGATACCAGAACAACTACATTATGCTGTAATGGTTCTGGTGTCTATACAATTAAAGAGATTGTAGGAACCGCACTCAATCCCAGCAGCCACCTGTGCTCCGGAACAGGACCAGCAATCCCAACACGTTAAGGCAGCAAAGAGATTCCCAGGCACTCAGAGTGTTTAAAGCCATGGCAGCGACGTTTCAACCTACTAAGAGTAGGTCTTAGTAGGTCAAAATGTTGCTGCCTTTTTTGTTTCAATAAATCTGCCTGCGGCTTTAACACTCTAAGTGCCTGGGAATCTCTTTGCTGCTATAAAATTAAAGAGACTCCATAATGTAGGTACTTTTATAAAATGTGTTTCCCCAGAAGCAGTATTTCTAAAATGGTCAGAGTATGCAAAAATGTCAGTTTGAACGAAGACAATGCCTTGGGGGCCATAATTATTGCCTATTAGTTATTATTATTATTATTGGTATCCGCAGCGCTTTACAATATTATGAAAGGGGGGGAATTTACAATACATGAGACAATTACACAGGAACAATAGGTAGATGAGGACCCTGCTCAAACAAGCTTACAGTCTAGATGAGGTGGTGTACAAATACACAACAGGGCAGCAAGGGTGACATCCACCAAATAAGGTGGAAAAGTAGCAGAGCTGGAGGTGAGAGTGGAGTGCGGCTCTTTAGGAGAGCAAGAGACAGACTTGGTAAGTAAAGATAAGTTGCTCTGGGAGTCCATAAGCATTTCTGAACAGATGTATTTTGAGGGACTTCTTAAACAATTGAAGACTAGGGAAGAGTCTGATGGGGGTAGGCAGGCTGTTCCATAGGAAGGGAGCCGCCTGCGAGAAGTCCTGCAAGCGCAATTGAGTACAAAAGTTACAGTGAATCACGGTATGTGATTTAACGGTTATCTCACCAATCACCCAATGGAGTTAACCAGATTCTCCTGCGAGTTACTTTAAAGAGACCTGCATCACTTTGAGACAACTGTCTATTTCAAAAGCTTTAGCTTTGAATGAGACGGTTGCCTCATTCTGCAGGCTGAAATAATGCAGGTAAATGTGATTTTTATGTATTTGTTTTTCATATTTACCTGCTTTCCACATTCACTCCAAGGGGGACATTGATCTAATAAATCAGAGTACTATCCCTAGGAATGCAGGAAAAGTGCATTGGGCGTGCCTGACAGACTTACACATGCAGTCTGTAGATCTTTCTCGTGTGATATCCTGACAGAGGGCATCTGAGCAGTGTGATCATGCAGTATAGGCTCTGGTGTCAGATTTCTCCCCCCTGCTGCTGCAAAAGGATTCCTTGTTACTGTCATTAGTGGACGGGTCTGATACTGAGATGGGTGGGTTAGAGAGGGGGAGGCCGATGAAACTCTCATAACTGAGAGGCCAACAACGCAATCTGACCAAATTTCTAGTAAGGTTAAAAACGTTTATTACATGCTTTTTTGGTTTGCTGGTATGAATTCTAATTGCCAAGTAATGCATGTCCTTTTGAAAAAAAAAAAAATGTACATTTCATCTTTATATTTTGCAAGGGGAATTGCCAGCAAATGTGTGAACAAAATATTGTCACTAGCTCCTTTACCTGTCAATAAAGTGTATGCTGAAGATTGATGGACAGGTGAAAGGCAGGAGAACCGTCCTCTAGGTGGTGCCCCACAAGGATCTGTAATTGCGGTGTTCATTCCCTAGCAAGCTACATAATTGTAGGGACTTGATGCCTGCCCTTTACCAGAAGATATAGGAACAAATTGGTTAACATCACTCCATTAACATGCCAGTGCAGTATGGGGGAGTGCCCTGCTCTGGGGGAGCATTTCTGTACATGAGATAGGATGGAACAAATGTAAAGATAGCATCTGAAACAGGCTGGAGTAAGGGTACATATCTAACAAATCCTAAAACAATGCCATTGATTATTTATAATTAATAAAAAAATACATGTATTCCTCTAAATTAGAATACTTGATACAAATGTGACACATTAAATTAGTAGGTTATAAAGAAAGTCACTTTTTTGTGCTGTGTAAGGTGAGAATTATTCATTACCCGTTTTCCTGATCATTTTATTTCTGATACTGGCATCTGTAAGGAGACTGGCGTTGTCTAAGAGATGATTAATTGCTTCAAGGTTCGGGACAGGCTGTCATTAATATCAAATAAAAAGGTCATCTACCAGAAAAATGAAGAGTCCTTCTCGAAAACGATTTCTAGCTGTGTTTTAGATTTACTACAGCTACACCTGGCCAGCGAGATGGTCCGGCAATCCACATGGCTCATTCACAAGGTGCTATGTACACAGAACGGATCGTGTTTATAGTGCTGTGTTATAAAAAGTAGAGTAGTCCTCATAGACTCCAAAAGCAATGCTCCTACAGAAGGCTCCACGTTTAGAACTTTTCTCCATGATTGTTCTTTATACACAATGGAAATGTTGTCATTAAAAAGTACCGCTTCACCTAGGCAATGGACTGCACACTGTTCAGCCATAGAATGTTATGTACACCTACAGGGCTATTTACTAAGGTGAGAATTCAAAATGAATTTAAAACTTGAGGCAGGAGTAGCCGAACTGAAAGCAAAGCTGAATCGTTCCAGTTTGGCTATTTTTACTTTAAATTTTAGTGACTAGCCTTGCTAGTGTTCTAGGCATAGCCTTATCACGTCCAGCCGCCCATGGGCAGTGTGATCTGCAGGTCCCTGTAACGCACCCAGTTCAGTCACTATCACCATGCACATACAGCATTCTGTGGTCCTTGTGTGTTATGGGGTAATCATCACGTCTGTACCACATTAGTTGGATTAGTGTAATGCCGGGGGGGTGGTTGGCCACAGAGGATGCCACCCAGATTATGAGGAATATTAACTCACCAGAACCTTATAAAACAAACTATTTCTGTTGTAGCTACACCTTTGCAATGTGCATTTCTTTCTGTAGGTGGAAATGTATCTTCCAAACACTGACTCCAGGATTTTCTTTAAATTGACACTGCGATACCCTCTTTTAGCCAGTAGATGGGGGAATGAGCAGACGGCAAAGTACAAATGAACTAGCACCAAGTATACATATTAAGCTGGACTCCAACTAACACTATTCACAGTCACAAGGCATTGGCCAGAACTCATCTAATTTGGAGTCAAACACCAAGATTTGGCCAATGTATTGTAAAAGAATATGCAGTTAGGTGCATTGTGGGAATAGAAAGGACAGCGCTGTTAAATAACATGCTATGGCTACATGGTCCTCGATGTCTGACCTGTGTGTATGGCTGTGTGGCCCTCGATGTCTGACCTGTGTGTATGGCTGTGTGGCCCTTGATGTCTGACCTGTGTGTATGGCTGTGTGGCCCTTGATGTCTGACCTGTGTGTATGGCTGTGTGGCCCTCGATGTCTGACCTGTGTGTATGGCTGTGTGGCCCTTGATGTCTGACCTGTGTGTATGGCTGTGTGGCCCTTGATGTCTGACCTGTGTGTATGGCTGTGTGGCCCTCGATGTCTGACCTGTGCGTTGCTATGGCTGTGTGGCCCTCGATGTCTGACCTGTGTGTATGGCTGTGTGGCCCTCGATGTCTGACCTGTGTGTATGGCTGTGTGGCCCTTGATGTCTGACCTGTGTGTATGGCTGTGTGGCCCTTGATGTCTGACCTGTGTGTATGGCTGTGTGGCCCTCGATGTCTGACCTGTGTGTATGGCTGTGTGGCCCTTGATGTCTGACCTGTGTGTATGGCTGTGTGGCCCTTGATGTCTGACCTGTGTGTATGGCTGTGTGGACCTCGATGTCTGACCTGTGCGTTGCTATGGCTGTGTGGCCCTCGATGTCTGACCTGTGTGTATGGCTGTGTGGCCCCTTGATGTCTGACTTGTGCGTTGCTATGGCTGTGTCGGCCTCGATGTCTGACCTGTGCGTTGCTATGGCTGTGTCGCCCTCGATGTCTGACCTTTGCGTTGTTTGACTATTGTCTGTTATTTGTTTCTCTGCTTTGGCTGTGCAGCTTGCCACGTTGTTGTTTTTGCTATGTCGCAATTAACGCCCATGTTTCTTTGATGTTATTTATTCTCATTGTTTTCTTTCCTTTTTTCTGAGCGCGCATTATATCACAAAGTGCTCTCTTTCTGCAAAATTTCATTTTCTGTTGGAACATTCTGCTCAGAACAAGTATATCGAGTCTCAGGGGTGTTTTTTCTAAATGGAATTTTACTGCATAAATTTTCTGACAGTAACCCGTGCTGTCCTTTCTAACAAGTAAAGTGGGTGAGAAAATAAACTTGAGATAATGTTTCCTTGCTTTTAAACAGCCAATTTGTAATGCCACCCGGAGCAAGTATCAGAATGTGTTTGACGCGAATTAAGTGCTCAGGCAGCTGGGAGAATTCTTGGTTTCTTACAAGGTGAAAGAGGCTGTTAAAGAGACTAAAACATAAAGTATCTCCCTCCTGCTCATTTCATTAAAATAAATGGGAATTGTACAAAGAAACCTTGCGATTACCTGCACTGTAAAAATCTGTTTCCTTTGGCTGAATTCATGCACGTTTAGGCTGCGCTGAAGTGTTAAGATCCATGGTGGGCCATTGGGTAGACTGGTTGCGGAGTAGTAAATATAGGATATTTTAGAGATTGTTACATCCTGATTGAAAGATTTAATTTAATAGCATACATATCAGGGTGGCTGCCCAGTCTGTATCTTTCCCAGCTTGGAGATCTAGCATTGCTTTAATAGTATGTCCTAGATCAGCAGGCACAATAAGGAATTTGATCTGAAATCCATTAACTCATGAAGATTGGAAACCGTGGTTTCAAACTGCCGGTGGCCTGTGCTTAAATTGGTTCTGTTTTGTCATGTAAGCATTGCATCGTATAGACAAGAAAAGTTAGCCCAGTTTACGTTTCATACAGCATTCTTTTCCCTAAATTAGACGTAAACCTATTGGGACAGCCCGCTTGCTTTTCTGCAGACTAAATGCCTTTTCATGTAATATTACAGCATTGGGGTTTCTCATTACAAGCTGTTTTAGTGTCAGAGGTTATCGCTTCTATTATTTTAGGAAGATATTAAATATTTATCTAATTTACGTTGATAAAATCGAATCTATAAGTGTATTGGAAGGATACACTTTAGAAAGGCTAGCGGGAGATGATGTAAAAAGTTAAGACTAGTCTATGCCCCATCCTTGACCTTGCTGGGATAGGTAATACATTATGAGTAATGATGGATTACCACCCCCAGCAAGCTCAGCCAGGTAAAAGACCTGGACACCTTTTGCTATTTTGGTGGAGACCTAAATGCCGGTGTTCTTATGTTTTCTCTTAAATGTATAATTTGTCCATTCTATAGGGCCGATGGGAAAGTCAGCAAGATGTATCCCAAAGCACGCCTATCCCCAGCCGCTCAGCATCATCAAGCCGCACCTCCCTCCCTGCTGGTTCTCCTCGCCGTCAGACAGAGGATCCTGGTAAGTCTGAGATGGTATTCTCAATGCAACCAAAACAACTTTACGTAGCTATTAAAGCGTAAGCAATTCATCCCTCTATGACAAAGTTAGGATTATTTTCTTTTATATTTTATTTCAATTAGAGGAAGGGAGGATTGCTCACTGAATCCAGGATTTTTGGGGGAATCAAGAAGAGAATGACATGTTTTAAGCTGAAACCGTGAAGCTGAAAAAAAAAATTGAGAAACTTTACACTTTGGCAATTTAGGTCTAAAATGAACAGTTATGTTTTCAATTCCTCTTAATTTCCTGCAAATTATGCAATTTATTTATTTATGTGTAAAATATGTCAGCTAAAAGGGTGTAATGGTTATTCTGCCTATAAAATGTAGTTGCCGCTCTGAGAGCCGAATGGACCATATATTTGTTCACACACCCTGTTTACAGCCGCCTCTCAGACCCCTGGTTAAACTCTGCAAATTGGATGCAGAGGGTTACGGCTTGTGGCAATTATTCATAATTTAATCTGTTTGTAAAGCACTGGATGCTGCAGTGCCGTTCTGTGGGGATAGCGTACGGTATTACATCCATCCATCCTGAAGGACGAGGGGGCAGGCAGTGTCTAGTCTGGACACCTAGCGATACAGTTATTGCGGAGTATCAGAAATAGTGTGGGTTATCTATGCAGTTGCCATAGTGGAGAACGGGCTCTGTGTGCAGAGCAGCAAGGGTAGCATGGATAAATGTATTGGCAAAGACAGCAACATAGCGTCTTTAAGTGAGCCCGCCATTGTAGAGTAACAAAGACTATATGGGGAAAGTGACAGAAGAACTAAACGTGAAACCGCTACTGCAAATAGATTTACAGATAATTTTGCCTGGCAGGAGTTTTTGGGCAAATAATCAGCCCTTAAAAGGGAATAGATAGATAAGATCCATTTCCCATAATGCTCAGTCAAACTTTGTGCCAGGGTTAGCCCCCACTTATCTATAGGTCCTGTAACCCTGCATTAAATCCCTTTAGGAGAAAGTGGGGGGGTTTGCTCATAGTTTAAGGCCACATCACTGTGCGCCTGCCACAATACCAAATTAACAAGTCTTGTGTTCTAAGCACTTAACAGAATACCGTTTACAGAATTGAACTCCGATTCTCATATGAAAATGGTATAGGTCCATTCTGTAATGACACAAGTGAGCAAAAACTATTTTGAGACCATCGCGGATACTTCTGTCCATTCTCAGAGTTCTCATATTCTCTGGTTAATCCATTTTACAGAATAGTAATTAATATTGCACCCCGACCATATGATCATTGCTGTCTGTAAGTCGGTTTCAGACTCCTCAGAAAGGAGGGGCATAGTTCTACATGCGCTCAACTTGCTCCTCTGTATCCGAGGGTGAAGTTAACTCTGGACTTTGCTTGGCTGCTGCACAGCTTGTACCATCTCGGCACTGCTGATGACAGAACTAAATGCTCTGCAAGGCGACGCCTGTTACATCCGGTTCACATGAGGGACAGGGTTTTCCAGCATATTTCAGTAAAACCTGTGATTTATGGTCCTTTTTCTGTTTTGTTTCCTGGCAGGTGGCAATAGCATGGCGGCCTCATATCTAACCCCTGTGAAATCATTTGTACCTCCAATGCCCAAACTCCTTAAATCTCTGTTCCCTCAGCGTGATGAGAAGAGCAGACCGAGCGCCTCGCCTCTTATACAGCAGGTAACGGGACGATAAAGGAAAACAATACACATTCATACCAAAAGATAACACAGCATTAAACTTAATGATAAGAGCTCTTTTATTAAAAATCTTTTCAAGTTTTGTGTAACTAAAGGTTGGTTATTGGGCTGACTGCTCCCATGGGGCGCGATCTCCACCTAAACTGAGCTGGGTAGCCTTATAAATTGCTTCTTGTTATGATTGGCTAACCGTGTATCGGCACACCTAACCGGTCTACCAAACTCTCTGCCCAGGTGGCTCGATGAGATCTCCTTTCATCAGTAATTGTATCAGTAAATGGTGGCTTAACGCATCCGTCATTTTTACGAATGTTGTTAATGAAAACAGCAAATTGCCATTGACCGGTTTGCCTTGACCACTTTCTGTGTCAATTCAACAGCACTGAAAGTGTTAACTCCAGTCCAGCCAGGCTGAGCAGGGTAATGGCAAATATCAGATACCCCAATGGTCAGAGCCAATGGTCAGAGCCTCTCATATCGCAGACTGAAATTAACATCAGCGGAGTATCCTAAAGCATGAATCCTAACGCATGAATTAATGTGTCCCTGAGCTTCCTGACTGTATAACGTCTGTTAGTATGTGTTTAAATGGCAATACACGTGCATAAATCTGGTTTTAGAAATAAAATAGTCTGGGTGCATAACAAACTAGATATGTTATTTATATAGCGCCAACACATTCTGCAGTTCTTTACAATTATAGAAAGGGGATATTTAGAGGTGAGAGGCCCTACTGCAACACGTTTACAATCTATGAGGATTTGAGGTAGGTGGATATAGATTGTTAGGTGTTTACTCTATCCGTCTCCTCCTGGCTGTAAATACCTATCATGTAACTGTTCCATCTCTTTTCTTCAGGCCTCACCTCACACTCCCAGAACCAACAATACTGAAGCTCTGCAGAGCTTTTTTTTCTCACCACTACCCACCCTCCCCTCCTCCTGCCCACCCAGGTTCCCCCTAAATATATAGCATGCTCCTCCAACTGTTTGAGAGTCTCACTCAATTACCTCTTCATTACCTTTATATGTTGCCAATAGCTGCAACTCTCTGTCAACTTCTTTTAGCGATCACTTCCAAATTCCCTCTGCTAGATTGTAAGCTCACGGGCTACATAGCCAAGCACTTTGTGTAAAAGCGCTTCAATTAATAGCTCTCGGCTTATGAGCAGGATCCTCTCTACCGTTTGTATTTGTCTGTGTATATTGTACGTTCTCCCCTAATTGTACAGCCCTGCGGAATATGTTGGCACTTTATAAATGCCAGTCATAAATAATAAATGGCTGTCTTGCCCAGGGCCACTTACTGGTGAGGTGGTCTTACTGGGATTCAAACCTGAGTTTCCCAGTTTAAAGGCAGTAACGTTACCATTGCTCTAACCAGTTGATATATCACAAGCAGGGGGTGTAAACGTTTAGACTGGGGAATTCCCAGTTACTTGGAAATTAGGGCAGAGCGTTGAGTTTACCCATAGCCACTTAACCCATAGCATCATAAATGCAGCAATAAGCTGCGATGAGTATGGAGCTTGGACTGCTTGTAGAACACGCCTGACCCTGCCAATATGATGGCCATTAATAGCAGTCAGTGAAGGACACTTGTCATTGACTTGTCCACGTGGAGCCCGAACTGCAGCTCCTGTGTATCATTTGCAATTCTACCATTTAAACATAGCCAAGAACTGGATGTTCCTGCGTGAATTATGTTTGCATCTCTAAAAGCAACACTAGTTGAATTTATGAACAGCACTAAGTGCCGTCTGGTGACGTGCCAAATGAGTAATGTAATTCAGTGTTTCTCCTTGGTTAACTTCTCCTTTCTCCTTTCTTGAAATTGAGTTAAATGTAAAACTTATTTGATCAGGTTTTGTTTAAAAGATCTGCGTTCTCTGAAAACCTTGAGTCTGACAGCAGAAAAGAATTACATTTCCTTGGCAGCGCTGCCCATTTCTGCTTTAATCTATGAAATCTCTGCCGTTTTTAAAATGGTTAGCCCCTTTTTTTTATGCACAGACTTTAAGTGTCTAACTTTTTACAGAGTTTAAGGATTTTTCGTTTAGCTTTTTTTATTTTATTCGAAAACAAATGGATTTAGTTAATTTTGGTAAAAATCAAACCAAGCCGGCGAGATTTCAGTATACTAAATAACAGGGTGTAAATAACCCATCTCTGTAAATCACTAAAATAACATGTCCTGCCTCACATAAATCGTTTTATTATTGTGCTGAGCTACCGTCAATCTTTACACAATATTTTGTGATTATCCTGAAACCGTGAGCATCATTAAAGCTTCTAAATGTTATTTTCTTATATCTACACAAATATGGGTAGAAGGTGCTGCAGTGATACTTCAATGTATATTTTTAAATCAAAATGAGACAAACGGTCGCATATTGATGCATGCAGTCTTACATTGTGCCTTGATACAAATACTACATTTACCGCCTGCGCATCCAGAGATACATGTATCTTTTGGTCACATTAATGTGTAGTTGAATCTACGTGAATGGTTCTTTAGACATGGACCCAAAGAGACACACGTGGCAGTGAGTGGCTCACCAATTTGATAACATTTCCTCGATGACTCATTCTTCAATTATTTAATAAATATAAAAAAGGAAAAAAGGCTTTAAAAAAACCAATATGCTAACAAACTGTGTGAAAGTTTATAAAATACATTAAGAATAATAGTAACACTGGTGGCATTTTTGGAACAAACACAGATAGTGTTTTGTATCTATGGGATAGGTTGTCATTTCTGGAGTCTGGAACCAGTTCTAATCAGAAAGCATATTTTTAGACTCTCTAGAAAACACACAAGAATAGTGTGTAATCGGGAAGAGATTAGTTGGCTGCTGTTAATAGGTGCCTCAAACATCAACTGAAATTAATAATTATTGTGTTAGTTTTATAAATTGAAACAAGATAAGGAGGAAGAGGTGAGCGGACAGGTTTCCCTTAAGACATTATTTCTGTCTTTTTTTTTTTTTTTTTTACCGTGGTTATAAATGCGTCTGATCCCTGGGGTGTGCTAAAATCCAAGTGCAGTGTAAGCACATTCAGTAATTAAGTTATTTCCATAATGTTTGCCCTGTGTCTACTCGGAGTCTAATGTGTGGTTTGTCAGGGGTCAGGAGCGTTGAAGTGTTCCCTTTTAATAAAACTTGGCCCCTAATTAGTGATGATTGCTTCGGAAGGTGAGCCGCTAAAAATAAAAGTTGTTTTATAGGCTGCTTGCATTAATCTGCTGGGAATGTGCTCACTTCTAAGTTTAATTTCAACATGACCGGCGGATGTAAAGAGATTCGCCAGGTCAAGCTATCTTTCTCCATAAAATAAAAAGATTGTGGTGAGACCAAACACGATAAAACTCCCCACAGTACTAATACAAAAATTACTGTTATGCACCAAGAAGACTTTTTAGGTGTAGGAAATTCAGAAATCGTGTTTCCACAGCTGTCCCCGAGTTCCCAGCTCCATATGCAAATACGCGCTAAGAGGCTGAGTGTGTCTGCATCCTGGGTTAGGTGGCTGGCTCTAGTTGAGGACCCGATGGGTGAAGTGTGCTATTAAACCAGATTTTTTTCAACTGCACGGTCTAGGGATGTGTATTTAGGGGACATCACAGAGGACCTGTAAACATAAAATTCTGTCTTCCTGTAATGCTCTGTGTGCCCAGCTCTGTGACCGGTGATTGCTCTGTGTCCCCAGCTCGGTGACTGGTGATTGCTCTGTGTCCCCAGCTCGGTGACTGGAGATTGCTCTGCGTCCCCAGCTCCGTGACTGGAGATTGCTCTGCGTCCCCAGCTCGGTGGCTGGAGATTGCTCTGCGTGCCCAGCTCGGTGGCTGGAGATTGCTCTGCGTGCCCAGCTCGGTGGCTGGAGATTGCTCTGCGTGCCCAGCTCGGTGGCTGGAGATTGCTCTGCGTGCCCAGCTCTGTGCTGCGGTGGCTGGAGTGCTCTGCGTGCCCAGCTCGGTGGCTGGAGATTGCTCTGCGTGCCCAGCTCGGTGGCTGGAGATTGCTCTGCGTGCCCAGCTCGGTGGCTGGAGATTGCTCTGCGTGCCCAGCTCGCTGGCTGGAGATTGCTCTGCGTGCCCAGCTCGCTGGCTGGAGATTGCTCTGCGTGCCCAGCTCGCTGGCTGGAGACTGTTCTGCGTGCCCAGCTCGGTGGCTGGTGATTGCACACAATCCGCTGAATACTGAAAAAATTATAAGCCATCTGTTGACAAGACAGACATACCTTGTTTGGTATGAATTCTGGGAACAACGTGGCCCAAAATCTGCAGCCCAGAGTGTTCATGGTCCTGGTCAATAGAGCTAGAAACTGGTCAACTGCAGAGGGCATCAGCCTAGGTGACATTTCAAAACGCCCAGCCAAGCAGACTCAACAGTCCTGTATGTCAGGTGTAGACCTTTGCAGCACTAGTCCTGACTAAGAGTAGTGGCCGACTACTGAGCCACAGAACCTCCCTTCATGAAGTGTAAGCATGTCATTTGATACACTTTATTCCTGATAGATTTTACTGAATGGACTGACACATTTCAAAATATTTTTCTTTGCACATCCATTTGAAAGACAACACAGTTTTGCACCATCTGTATTACTTGAGCTTGAGACAATATGGTACCTTTTATCAAAATCTGTCGTTACCCCTCAGATTTTTAGATAAACAAAGGTGAACACAGCAGACGTTAGCTAAACTCTGAATTTTATGAAACTGAAATCCAAATGACAACATTTAGGTTATAATAAGAAAGCTAGGACGATGAATGGCAAAATGTCGGCACAAAAAGCTGAAATCGAAAAATTCCGAACCTCCGCTATAGTCATAGCTTGGTTATTTTAGCCTAAATTGTGTCATTCGGGTTTCAGCTTGCTACAATTCAGAGTTTAGTGAACACACCCTTGTGTCTGTTGTCTCCTCCCTTGTTAAGCTGGGGATCTGCTGATAGTTACTGTTTATCTAATAAACTCTGATACACAAAGGCCCATTAGCAGGGGTCGTGTCAGGCCAACGGCTGAGTGATGATGTCCGTGAGCAGAGCTTATTTAATGTATTATTGTTTCTCTTTATCTTCCTCTGTGCATCATGCAGCCTAAAGGGTTCTACAAGTTGACAGTGGGTTGTCTTTCCCTACACGTGTGAAATTATCAGAAATTCAATAAACTCGAAATTACTTCCAATGATAGACGTGTGCGTACATTTAACTATTAAGCGTTCGTTTCCTGACATTAAGCAGCATCGTAGACATACACTGTTTGTGTGTAAAGGATCTGCTGAATTGTGAAAATAAAGGAACTTCGTTTCCGCATCAAATAAGTGTGACGCAATGATGTCACGCTTTCCAACTCCTGAAGTGGCAACTATTTCTTATTATACTCATTTAGGACCGAATCTTACTGAAACACCCTACAAGCGAGGGAGGGCAGTATATACACACTAACTACCAATGAGCAGCATATAGCCCAACATTTAACACTTGAGAGTAAATTGTGCGTTAACCTTTTTAATAGTTACTGATATTTGCAAGTAATTTTTATTAGACAGAAAGAAAAAGGGGGGGGTGGAGTGGCAGAGGTTACAAAAAAAACAAACTTGACATGGACCCTATTGAACGAGAATTAGAGCCGGTACCAAGAATCCTGATTCCTGGCAGAAGTATCGGCAAGCGTGCTTAGCAAGAAATAAGAGAAATTTGAGGAAAGTTACTCTGCCTTCTCCTTACTGCCCCATCAATAAAAAGGCTAAACTCTTTACGGCAACTCGTCTCATCCGTCTCTCCGTTTTCTGTGACAGCCCTTCATAATAGAAGTTCTTAACCTTATTTATGGCGCGATCAGATGGAAACAGACCTTGCTCTTCTTAGATTTCTGATGGCTGTAATCCAGCAGGGAGCCGTAAAAAGCTTCTTGTTAGAACATAAAGCCTGCAGGACTCTGTGCTATTAGTGTTTTATATAGAGTTCTGCCACAGTGTAGCTCTCGGTACACCTCAAATTTGGCAAGGGGAGAGATACTTACAGGTTCTATATTTTAGAATTCTTTTTTTTACTCATCTCTCTTTTTTAATGGAACGTTTTTTTTTTTTTTATAATTTGTATTTTATTTTAACCTAGTGTTAATATTAAGTGGGTTTTTGTTTTGCTTGACCCGAGAGGAAACACTATTTTTTTTTTCTGTTAATTTTAAATGTTTAAAAGTAAATAACACCAAACATAACCATACCACTACTTCACTGAAGACTCCTTTCCTTGAAGGGAAAAATAAAACCTAGGATCAGTAGCAAGCACATAAAACCGTATGTAGAATACCAATAAAATGAGTTTTATCTTTAGTATTTTTATTTATTTATATATTATTTTTTTAGAGAGGGTCTAAAATATTTACCTTTGAAACAGAAATTTGTTTTTATCAGTTACAGTATTACACACACACCAAATACAAAGTAGACAGAGCCCCCTTTCTTCCCTCCAGCTCCCTGCCTGCTGAGAACCAGCCTGTTTACTTTGAGCCTTCTAGGCTTCTGTACAGGCTGGAGGGATGGATTGACCATATTTATAGAGGACATTGACCGATGTCCAGTGGTGAAATTTGTTTCTTTTGAAGTGAAGTGGGACTTGCCCAGCGAGATTTCGTAATGTAAAACCATTTTGCCTATTTGTACGCCGGGCTGGGAAGGAAGAGTTCATTTCAGCTGGTCTTGTTAATAGACATTCCATCATCAATCACGGAATATTCCTGAGCATAGGAAAGCAAGCTTATAAATTCTGTTAATTGACTGTACTAACGTCCTGCTCATAAATGGAAACATATACAAATGAAAAAGTATGTAAGAAAGTTTATAGAATGAGCTTGCTTAATATCGTGCCTTTTGTTTTTCAGCCAGTTCCTCGGATCATGGTCCAGTCGGCTAGTATTGATGAAAACGCTTTAAAGGTTAAACCAGTAAGTGTGTATATCATACAGCCAGACTGGGAGGGTCTCTGTATCTGTGTCTGACCTTCTGCATTAGCGATGTTCTACTCAACTTTCAAAGTGACACAGTAATAATAATAATGTCACCTACATTAGATAAATGAAAGGTGACATCTGTAAATTCACATTCTCACTGTATCTTTTCCAGTTTCATTAACGTTACATGATCCATCTGTCCTGTTTTTCCTCTTAATGTTGTATAATCAGTCTGAAACTCAATCACACCGGGGTCCGTGTGCTAAGGCTGACTCACTCATCGGCTGTCAAAAATGTGCTCACATTCTCAACTTTATCTTTTACTTTTACCATTTTTTTTAACATTTACTAAGTTGAGCATTATCACCAATTTTTATCTGTAATCATAATGAAGTTTAGTTGGTCGTTGGTCACTTTGGTGAATTTGACAGATTATGGTCTGTCCACTGTTTATAATTATAAAAGGAATTGAGGGCACAGTTGGAGCATGCATTTCTAAGTAGTGATGCTGCTATAGTGACCACAATTTATACAAATGTCAGATTAAGGACCAGCGCACACTCATAAATACAGTTTTACAAGGCTACTTAAAATCACCTATCTCAGCAATCAAATATGGGGATTCGGTTCCACCATATAGCCGTATCATGTTAAGCCCTCCATGACTGACACAGTACAAAAATATTGTGGGTCCTACACTAAAACTTTCTGCTATTTATGGTTAGTTATACTAAGTGTTCTACGTGTAGAAAACAATGCAGAACAAAAAGCTGTTAATCAGGTAGATGATCAGTTCTTCTCTCAATAACTTCACAAGTGTGGCTAATTAACAAGATCTGTTAGACTAATATCCCCAGAATAGATCTATATTATAGCTGCATCATTTACTTTACTATGCTAGCCGAATCTTTAGAAATGGTTCATCGCGAGTTGATGGGATGACTGGGACTGGGCCGTGAACAGGTATCAGATCATTTGTAAAGAAACCTATTAATGGATTCATTATTGAGCTATTATTCCGGTGTATCTGTTTGATGGCCTGTGTAGTGCCTCTTTTCCTCTTTGTTGTGTAGCACTAATTGTGTATATAATGTGTTTATACACGCTAGCCTTCCTGATCAGGAGCCCTTTGTTGCAGTGTGCGCCTCCCTTAGAACCAAGGTCTTTAATTAAGTTTTAAGCTACTCACAATTGGATTTGCAGGTCAGGTCAGAGAGATCCCTCTTGTGCCTATCCTATAAGTCTATCCACTGACAGACAGTATTGATTACTCCGGTTTAGTACATGTTGCCTCTGGGAAAATAGATGTGAGAAATGATCTGTTTAATCTCAGAAACTGCCTTTAAATTCTTCACCTGCGAATTGACAGGACCCGAGAATATGAAGGGGAGAAGGGAAGAAAATTTGGAAATGAAATATAAATCTTAAGCCGTCAGTTGAAAAATCCATGATTTATCCAAACCCTTAAGTGCAGCCAAAGTACTGTAAGAGACGTGTATATATCACAGCAGCCTTCGTTCGACCATAAATCCACCAGTCTGAGCAGCACAGCACCGGCTCTGTCACATAAATCATATTTCAAGTAAATACCAGGGAGGGGGAAAAGCATTTCTTGTGCTGAATGTCATTTTTTTTTCTCTCCCAAAATGCGATATTCTACCCTTCTCTGCTGCATTGTCAGGAGTGGCAAAGCAAGTAACCCCTTCGAGTCCGGACACAGTGTGGGCTTCTGCCCTTTAGATCAGGGGAAAGAGTGTTTTATATTCTAAAAGACTGGTATGTCTGTTTGAAGAAAAGAAAAACACAACTAGGTCTAGCGTTTCCTATAAACCGTTACCGATGAACGTAAAAGGCTGAGAAAAGAATCTGTGATATCTCACTAATAACAGAACATTGCATTGGAGCTGAATGTTGTGATTAATGTAAAGATTCCATTCTTAACTGTTTATTTCCAAACACGCTATTATAAGTTTGTTGGAGCATGGCCCTTGTCACCTCTATTCTCCTTAATCAATACTTTGTACAGCAATACTGGTTTTATATCCTATGGGTGTTATGGCAAAGCGCAAAATATGTTGGCACTTTATATATGCTAATAATAAGTCATATAACGTATTGTTCAAATTAATCTGGGTATCTTCTAACTTAATTTATGGTTGAATAATAAAAAAAAATATAATAAATTACTGGTTACTCTCTGCTAGGAGACTTATGAAGTCTAGCAAAGCAAAAAAAATCGCAATTACAAAAAAGGCCAAGTGTAACCATTATCCCTTATTAAATTAAATTCATTTTATTTAGTTTGTTTTTTGAGGGGGAGGGGTGTCCTTATGTGAAAGTACCTTCAGGCATAACTGTGTTCAATATAAACCAAAAAAGAAGATTCGGGATATAGCTGTGTAAATCTACAGAAGGAATATAAAACAGAACATAGTGTGATATTGTTAAAGATACAATATTATATGCGCAACAATCTTTTGCACTCACAAGATGTAGATGATAAAAGCGCTCTTAGGGTGCCTCCCCTAGAATGATGGAACTGTGTTCACCCTTAAACAGCCTTGGTATAATACATTAATAGGAAAGGGTACCACATATCATATACTAACGTCAACAGCTTGTATATAACTGGAAACTACCGGTCTATTAAGAGCTCCTGAAAATGGAATGCCTGGATCTAATCAAAATCACAAAGTGTTGTGCCCCAAAAGGAGGCACATTGCGTAATATGTGGAGTCTTTAAGAGTGAGATCCATAATATGAAAATGTTCTTTAGGAAATGGTGTTGTGTAAAGAAAGGCAAAATCATAGAAAATGCACAATAGTACCCTCCTTGTAACTAAAGCCAGTCATGCTAGTGCCTCTGTGATGTATCTAGTGATGTATGAAATGCCTGGGGCAGCAACATGATTACAGACTGATGTAGGTTTTGTGCATATATAGTGAATATATATAATTGATGGGTTTACTGCTTTATCATTTCAATAGGGAACTCAGGAAGAATGGAATGGTGTCAGGCAACCAGTGATCGCTCGTTCACCCAACCAAGAGAAGAAAATGGAGAGACCCCCCATTGTGCCTTCCCAACAAAAGATGTGTGAGTCGCCAGGACAGGAAACCCAGGAGGGCCCTCCGAGCCCGGTCAGTGAAGCATCGAGTGGGTATTTCTCACACAGCGTGTCCACAGCAACATTATCCGAAGCGTTAAGTGGAGGGTGTGAGATGCCTAATCTTCAGTCACCAAGTCCTACAGCCATAGCAAATGACACAAATTCAGCCAATGTTCCTACAGTCCTGGTGTCTTCTGCCACAGGTTCACATGTGCAGCCAGCCACCAGTCCAGAGAAGGTTTATGAGACCAACACATGTGAGGTTACAGAAAAGATGAAAGTAGAGTCGAAGACTAGAGACTTCAGTCATAAAGATGACAAAGAATCAGGAAATCATAGTACAGCAAATCTTACAGTACAGCCACCAGAAGAAATATCAGACCACCTTGTAAAGCAAAATGACATTGCTTTAAGTAATATACAGACTGCTTCCCCCTCCAGAAATGAACATTCCCCTGAAAAGCAGAATGTGTCCTCTACATCCACACCACCCAAAGCAGTAACTGCAGAGGTCAGTGAAGACTCTACTCTGCTTTCTACTAAACCACTTCTGGTGCCTGACCTCCTAAATCAGGCCAAGGTTGTGGTTTCTCCTTTCAAAATCCAGAAGGTAAGGACATCAGAGCTGAAATCCTTCACACGTTTGCTTCCAGATGACTCCGCAGACACCGTCAATGTTAAATTGAAAGGGAGCAGAGATGAACTGGATGATTCATTGGAGAGGAGCAGTGACAAACCGGAATTGGGGTCAGACTCTGAAGAAGCACAGGAAGTTCCTGACTGGTTAAAGGTAGAAGAGTATGTAACTGTTGGCACAAACAAGACCGGCATTGTTAAATACATAGGACCAGCAGACTTCCAGGAAGGAGTCTGGGTTGGGGTGGAACTCGATTTGCCAGCAGGTGAGAAAGACTTCTACATTAACCCCTGTGCACTCCTGATGCAGATATGATGCTCTCCCTGTATTCCTCAGCCTCTCCCTCTTTTTCTGACCACTTTCTCACTCTTGCTCTGTTCGATTGTTTCTCTTTTTTTCTTTTCTTTTTTTAAACTCTCCTCGCCATACGTCCCCCCTACTCTTTGTTTCCAGATCATTTACTTTGCATCACGCCTCATACACTTTCCATTTATCATTTCCTTTCCCTCCACGGCCTACTTAGAGAAGCATTTGATTGGATGGTTCTCACTGGCTTTGAGTGCATGCACTCTGAGCCGGGGGTAAGGCGGCAGGGAAGGGATAATAATCCAGACAAAATGTCAGGAATATAGGAAAGTGGAGTGGCTCTGTTTTCCTTTAAAGGGACACTCCAGGCACCCAGACCACTTCTGCCCATTGGAGTGGTCTGGGTGCCAACTCCCACTACCCTTAACCCTGCAAGTGTAATTATTGCAGTTTCTTTTATAAACTGCAATAATTACTACCTTGCGGGGTTAACTCTACCTCTAGTGGCTGTCTACTAGACAGCCACTAGAGGGCACTTCCGTGGCCCTAGCACAGGAAACCTGTGCTAGAACGTCGCTGGACATCCTCACGCTGTGTGAGGATCTCCAGCATCGCTCAGTTCCCCATAGAAAAGCATTGAAAAGCATTTTCAATGCTTTCCTATGGAGAGCTTTAATGCGCATGCTTGGCATTGCCTCGCATGCGCATTAGGTTTCCTCAGCGGGCGGGATCAGTCTTGCCAACCGGCTGACGTGATTACTGGGAGGAGCGACACCGACCCGAAAACCACCACCCAACCTGGGATGGGAGGGAGAGGGGACCTGCAGTGCCAGTAAAATTGATTGTTTTCCTGGCACTGGAGTTTTCCTTTAAATATATTGTATTATACAGTGCCGGCATATAACCAGGTCAAACATTGCAAATGAGGAGAAATGGAAACATTGTTTAATTTCTCCTTTTCTCTGTCCGCTCTCTATGCTGACTGCCAGATGTGAAGGACCGAGATTAAAACAATGATTGACAGGGAGCTACGATGGAGGCGCCCAGTTGCAGGATAAAGTGGAGTTGCTTTACATATTTAGTTTTCTTTGTTTCCTCCCACATATACATATTTGTTAGATGTAAGGGATCAGTAAATTTAAAATAAAAAAATCCATGGAAGTGACAGTTAATTATGTCATTTTACTATTTTTGTTATTGTTCCAGGCAAAAATGATGGTTCAGTTGGTGGCAAACAGTATTTCAAGTGTAATCCAGGCTACGGCGTGTTGGTGAGGCCAGACAGAGTGAAGAAGGCCTCTGGTACCATGCGTAGGCGAAGCGCAGGGCTACGCTTGCAAGGTGGAGCTACTAGCGAGAACCGTAGGAGTGGAAATCTCTCCGGCTCAGCCGGTAATCTAGCAGCATTGACGGCTCTTGTGAAGCCTGAAAAAGCAGTCAACCTGAAGCCAGAAGATAAAAACCAGAAGAAGACCGAGAACAGAAAATCCTGGGCCAGTTAATAAATTCCGACCTTGGGGTTTTTTTTTTCTTCCTCACTTTAACCACTTAAGAATTTTCACCTGACGGAGGCTTGCAATGCAAGGTCTTCAACACTGTTAATTCCATGAAAGTTTTTGTCCCCCGACATGTATATATTTGATAGACCAACGTCCGGCCCTCCTATTCCGGTGTGATGTTAGTGATTGTCGAAATCTGCACTGATGACCAGTCAAAGTATCGATTCGAATGGTGCAGACATCAGAAATGTGACAGATGTCAGATTTACATTCCTATAGCAAAAGGCTAAACAGTAATTAATTATAGTAAAGCTGTATTAAGCATAATTAGGGTTGGGGCTTTTTAAAACCACTCGTGAAAATGTCTTACATTCGGTCTCCCAGGCAAATGATCTGTATGTACGTTGTGTTTTTGTTTTGTTTTTTGTAAATATATGTAATCATTTGTTTATCTGTTTATATGTGTGCAATATAAAAAGAAACATTATTTGATGTACATACAACATGTACATAATGAAGGTGCCCAAATAATTTGGCAACCATCAGTGCTTCTATTTTGTCAATAGACAATGAAATTTTACATTAAAATACGGCCAATCTTTTACAGAGTTTATGGAAATTTTAAATGGCACGGATACATCCTTGGATTAGTACGTACACTATTACATTCATTACCCTGTTAATGGTAATTATTTTGGAATATTCACACTTGTTTGTGTTATTTTTTGCACAGCTTAGGTTTGTGTTTTGAGTGGGAAATCCCATTACTGACACCAAAATTGCAATGGTTGTATACTGTGGTTTGTACTTTAATATTCAGCAAGAAATACTTAATTTGCACAATTACAAAGTTTTTTTGTTTTTTTTTTTGTTTTTTTTATTAACGTTTGTTTATCTTTGAATGAGATTTATCACTCTGTCTTACCAGTTTGTTGGCACATATATTCCTCTTTCCTGTGGTGGAAGTCTTTTTATTTATGTATTTATGGAAGATGATTGATTTTAGTGGGAATTCAAATTTATATACTTTTTTTATGACGTGAGTTTTGCGATTTACAATCGTTATACTGGCATTTGTAAGCGCACATAAAAAAATATTTGTGAATGAGAAGACCGCTACCCGGCTCTGTCACACAGACTTTCATTAGAGCTCTATACTGTGGTACTCTATAACATAGCTCTATAAATATATTAATCAAAAAAACTATTTTTCTAATTTAAACAAATAGCACCTATTGAATGCACATATTGTGCATATATTATTTCTAAATCACTGATATCAAAACAAGATGTTTGTTTATTGTTAATATCCCATATCCTGACCTTTGCCACCGCCAGTTATATTGGCATTGGTCTGTTTTCACCAGTAATTAGTAACGCTAATTATCTCCGCAATAGTCCTCTCCCACTGCTAATTATCTCACTGATGGCCCTCTCCCACTGCTAATTATCTCAACAGTAGTCCTATCCCACCTCTAGTTATCTCAACAATGGTCCTCTACCATAGCTATTTATCTCAGGGATGGCCTTTAATTATCTTAGTGATGGTCCTTTCCCATCGCTAATTATCTCACTAATTATTTGTTTTAGAGAAAACAGAGCAATTTTGTGTTTAGTTTGTTTGAAGATCACTCTTTTTAGTAAACCATTGTAAGGAGGTGAGGATCTATAAGCACACATACAGCAGATTCCACTAGAGATAGAGATGGGCACTGTGCCCTCTCTATAAATAATCACTATTGGTCTCGCTCACGTACACAAGAGATGATCCACTCCACCCCAGTAGACATTATTTTCTGAACTGCATGTGAACATTTCTGTGGGTCACAACATATCACAAGTGGCGGTTTAGTGAGTTCCAACAAATTGTAGAAAGGCAATCTCCCCCTACAAGACTTGTTATATGTGCTGCCTGTGAACCATTTTGCCTTAACTAAATATTGTAATGAATGGAGACTCCTGTGGGTCCAAACAAAGCAAGTACAAACCAATATATCACATAGCTAGTAAAGTGTGAGAAGTATAGAGAGATTACGGAATTAACGTAGCATCATGTTGCAACTGTTACACCGTTTATTTTTTATCCCTTTCAGGGGTTAGTCAGTTGATATACATTTGCTGGTGTCTCTTGACTCCGGTTTCTGATTTGTGGATATCCTGTTGAAACTGTGGAGTGTTTTCTGACATGCGGCTGGCGGTGTGGGGTTAGTGATGCATACAGTGCCTTAACCATTTGGTTTTACCAGCTAATTCTGAATGGGGCTTCCAGTAGTTTAGTAGCATTTAACACATATCGTGCCTTTTCAGCACACCCAGACGTTCATGCACCACTCGTCTCGTCACCCGAAATAGATTCACCCTCTAATCTATGGTTTCAAGATTTCTTGACTCTGACAATCAAACACTAATTTCTATCACTTAGCCAGGAGTTGAGTATTCTAATAAAAGAGTGGGATTTTTGCTGCTTTGGCCTGAAGAAAAAAAAAGATCTGGGATCTGGGTCCTTGAACTATAAACACTTCAGAAGCAGTGGTTATAGTGCTTAGAGTTTACAAAAGTATTGGCCCTGTCCCCTTCATAAAATCCATGTGGCTCTATATGCAAAAATGCAGGAGGAGGAAATAATTATTGGCTTGAAGGGAGTTTTAGAAAGGGAGGTGCAGTATTAGGAATTGGATAGAAAGTAAATGTGGCGTATACTGCACCCAAAATCATACGTACATAAAACTTCAGAAGGTAAAATGTTGTAAACCTCGGGATAATAAAAAAAGACAATAATGGTACAGTACAATTTGATAAAGTGCAAATAGTAAATACAAGTGCTATAGGAGAACCACTCACATTTGGTAGAGCTATATTAGAGCTCAGCTGTTTTACGCATGGACGGTATAATCCCCATCTACGGATATATGGTGGTGTAGATGGTACTGGTCCTCCAAGTGCAGGTGATGAGTACGGAAGTAGAAGAGCAGAAAAACTCTGGGTAGTAAGCACTATAATATAAAATATAAGACAAGTAATGCACTTACATTTTTAAGAGCAAGACCTGCTCTAGTTGTCACAGCATGGGTGGTATAATCCCCACCTTGGGGTGTGATGGTTCCAGGTAGCAAACAGGAACCAGAATAGTGGTATGAATAAAACTATCTATTTATTGTAAAAAAGCATATAAAATATAGCAACAATAAAAAAGTATCCTATGAAGTAAAATTGAAGTGTCCCACTTGACGCGTTTCGCCTTTCAAAGATTTTTTTTTTTTTTTTTGAAAGACGAAACGCGTCAAGTGGGACACTTCAATTTTACTTAATAGGATACTTTTTTTATTGTTGCTATATTTTCCTGTCTGCTACCTGGTACCATCACATCCCAAGGTGGGGATTATACCACCCATGCTGTGACAACTAGAGCAGGTCTTGCTCTTAAAAATGTAAGTACATTACTTGTCTTATATTTTATATTATAGTGCCTACTACACTATCAGAGTTTTTCTGCTCTTCTACTTCCATACTCATCACCTGTACCTGCATATGCACTTGGAGGACCAGTACCATCTACACCACCATATATCCGTAGACTGGGATTATCCCGTCCATGCGTAAAACAGCTGAGCTCTAATGTAGCTCTACCAAATGTGAGTGGTTCTCCTATAGCACTTGTATTTACTATTTGCACTTTATCAAATTGTACTGTACCATTATTGTCTTTTTGTTTTTTATACGCCACATCTGAAGTTTTATGTACGTATGATTTTGTGCGCAGTATACGCCACATTTACTTTCTGTCTAATTACCACACAAGATCTTGGGAATCCTTGTACTGTATACAGCAGCCCCCCACATATCTACTGTATTATAGCGAGCGCCTATTACCCTTATTTTCACTAGTATTCAGAATTGAAATGAACGGTCTTATGATAGTTGCTGGATCCGAAAGTCAAAGGAAAGTCGCTAGTTCCGTTGTTAGATGGTTGGAGAATGATTGGAGTTACTCTTTCATGTGAGTTGCAAAAAAATTGTACTTGAATACATTATCATTCCTACATTGTTCTATTTGGGGTTTCCTCCTCCTAATAGTTTCCAGTAAAAGTGGCATTGTAGAAAAGTAGAAAGTGTGCTTTCCATGGCAAGCAATCTTCATGTTTTATAAAGGATTGTTATCCTGGGAGATGCTCAAAGGGTGACTTACCTACCCCTTTACCTATCTGTGACAATATCAGAACATTACCAGACTCCAATAAAGCATGGAAGAGCACAACTTCTGACCAAGCCATATTCCCGCACAAAGGGTTGTATGTGTGTGTTACAATCTTACTGTATGGTGGGTCCATTGTATGTGGCAAAAAGTAGGTGAATGTTGTATTGAAGAGTCTAGAGGCGACATGCACTCTTCCATTTCATGTAGCAAAACTCACAAAAAATCATTGTCCCAATTCTATATCGTAGATAACCGATTGCAGAATGCATCCATAATTGGCATCAGACAAAAAGTCACACTGTCCTTATCCTGTGTGCTGCTGCATATGATTTAATTTTTATTTTGGTTCCCATCGCATCCTTGCAGAAGCGCCTCGCTATGGAGGCTGAGTGCATTTCGCTCAAATGGAGTGTTTTACATTTTTAGGAGGGAAAATAATAATCATGCGCTATACAAAGGGATTGGCACATCTATATATAATTTCACATATCCAAAACAAATGATTTCAATTGCAGTAAGTGTAAGAAATGATCACTTCTAATGCTTGCGAATCCTGAATCCACATTTGCCTTGTTTGTATTAAGCATTGCTCTGATTTCTTGTACATATTTCAATGCACTTAACGTGAAAGGCTGTGCGTGGGTAAAATTTGTAAGCGTGTGTTTATACTATCATTGAAATCATTGCAAGCATGTCTGTAATTGGTTTTGTAGTCATTAATAGATTTGCGTTCCGGTGTTTGTCTTTTTGTTTGACCCTTGTGTGTGCATCTGTGAGTCACTGCCAATTTCACTCTTGAAATAAAAGCTCATGTTACAGGCTTCGTATGGTTTATCGATAGGACTTGCGTTCGATCATGACACACTATGCATTTAGTATGGAAAACGCGTTGCGCCTGTCTTTGAACCTTTTTAGACTTTATTTTTAAATTCTGTTTTGAAATTAATCAGGTTCTTTAAAAACTTCAAAGTTGCCTTTCGTTTTGCAGTAAAATTATAGCGTGCCTTATGTTTTTTTTGCTAAATCTTTTAAAATATTTCATAAAAGCAAAAAAACAACAACTTTGTATAGTAAACATTCATTATTCAAGGAGCTTCCCGATGTATTTTCATTGATAGCCATTTTTATCGCCATAGACATCCTGACATTTATACTGAAGATATTTGTTTGATTCCCTGAGCAGTATTTGATGAAATTAAGCTGGTTATTTGCTAGTTTAACAGATGGCACATAAAGAAAAATGGTTTTACAATGTTTTGAGCTATCTCATCTTTCCTGAAATCTCCCTACCCGGTCTTGATATCAAGCACAAGTATTAAGAATTTATATAAAAAAAATTCAATTGATTCTTTTTCATTTATTTAATCAGAAAATGCATCATTTTTTTCAACTAACCTCTATTTTAAAATTAGCATTGTGATTTTTTTTTTTTTTTCTTCTCCAAAAAGTTAGCACATGTTTTGCCACGTTACCTGTCTTGTTTCTACAAGTGACAATAAAAAGTACAAATGGTGAGAGCACTCAATATAGAACAGTAACTTGTACAGTAAAATTACCCAAACTGGATTTTGATCTGCAAATAAACACAAATAGAGAGAGAAACATAGGGTAATAACGTAAGGATAAATAAAAAGACTTAACAACTGGTCTCACTCACATAAAAAGAGCCACTTAGATAGCTGGCTCAAACTTGCATGCCTTGAATAAAAACTCTTGTAGGGCTTTCACTGGGTCCTTTCTGTAGTTGTATTTCTTACACCACCAGGAAACGCAGGTTCAAGGGGTATTAATGAAATTTATTTTCAAACATAAATAAAAAACTACATATACAAAAGAAAGTCCCTTTAAAAAACAAGTCCAAAGAGCACCTGACGCGTTTCGGCAATAAGCCTTCATCCGAGGCTTATTGCCGAAACGCGTCAGGTGCTCTTTGGACTTGTTTTTTAAAGGGACTTTCTTTTGTATATGTAGTTTTTTATTTATGTTTGAAAATAAATTTCATTAATACCCCTTGAACCTGCGTTTCCTGGTGGTGTAAGAAATACAACTACAGAAAGGACCCAGTGAAAGCCCTACAAGAGTTTTTATTCAAGGCATGCAAGTTTGAGCCAGCTATCTAAGTGGCTCTTTTTATGTGAGTGAGACCAGTTGTTAAGTCTTTTTATTTATCCTTACGTTATTACCCTATGGTTTTCTCTCTCTATTTGTGTTTATTTGCAGATCAAAATCCAGTTTGGGTAATTTTACTGTACAAGTTACTGTTCTATATTGAGTGCTCTCACCATTTGTACTTTTTATTGTCACTTGTATTTATCTAGTGGTTTTTGGTGGCTCCACTAAGGTGATTGTAGCACCATTTTCCTTGTTTAGGATTTATTCACCAGTCCATTCTATTGTTGTCTTGTTTCTACAGCTTACCAACACGAACAATTTTTCAGGATGAAATAGAAAATACATTATTTTATTTCAAATTTCCAATATTTTTCTGCCCAGTTTTTGTATTTTGTCCAATAATGGGAGGGCAGGGGAACCTGTAAATTTTGATTATTCTTTTAAAGCGCTAAATTCCAAAGAGGTTAAAATTTGAGGTTTTTAATGATTTTATTGTATAATACCAAACTGCTGTAATATTGTATAATATGCATCACTGTCTAAATACTGAAAATAATAAAGTTTTTAAGCAAATATATATTTGTTTTCTTTCCTTGAACACGTTTTCTTTATGATTCATTATCATACTTTTTTAATGACTATATCTATTTTTTTTATTCAAAATTATAATCAGAAGTTTATGGTGGGAAGAAAAAGAGCTCCTGTCATTTTATCGCCCCTGGAAATTCCTATTGAAGCGTTGACTAGATTTGGAATTCAGTGGAGAGTCTCATTAATTTTAACCACTGCATTGCTGCCATCTCTTTCCATTATGCTGTACATACTAATTGTCCCATGATTCGCTGACTGCATGCAGGCAGTCGCGGACCATATAAAGTCTGCGTTGTACGCCAGGCTAGCTTGCAAATCCAAAAGAACAAATGGAGGGCATATTAAAAATGTAACCTTTTTTGGGTGGAATAGCACAGATGCAACTAAAAGAATGATAATATTGTTAAAGGGTCACTTTATGCACCATAACCACTTCATCTTACTGAAGTGGTTACAGCATAACTCACAGGTGTCCCTACTTTAGAGGTTCAGTTTATTTTGAGCCCAAATCCCTCTGTCCCTGTTTTCTATCCTAAAGTTCAATTGTAGATTATGCTAACGTAGTGTACCTATAATCTTAATTTTAGTAATGACAGGAGGCTTCCTTTTTTGCATAACTTTCTTTACTTATGCCTCCAGCAGCACAAGATAATCAATCAAAAGTTTTAACCAATCATAGGCCAGCATAGCCTGTATATAAGTCCTTGCTGGGCGTGTCTATTCCTCTCTTTGCTGCTTTCAGACAGACACAGGTCAGAGTGATTCATTCAGTTATACTGTTTTATATGCTGCATTGCTTTTCCATATCTTAACCTATTGCTTTCACCCTCAACCCTCCCTATCCTCTCTACCCTGTACTGCACCCTCCTTCTATTTGCCCCACCCACGATCGCGTCATTTTACCGCGACCGTGCACGTTTCTTTAGGGCTCCGAGCGGGCATAGGGGTTCTCTGGGAGGTGGGAAGGGTAATCTGGGGGTTCTCTGGCCGCGGGTTCTCCTCCCTGCGTGGCGCTAACTCTCGGCGGCGGTCCGCGATCAGGTTCGCGTACCGCGGCCATTTTGGCGCGAACGGTGGCCATCTTGGATCTCGCACCCGCGAGACCCACGACCGCCTTTTGCGCCCCTAGCGGTCGTGATTCACACGATCCATTCACCAATCAAATATATATTTAAGGACACAGACAGTTTTACATCACCCTGCACTGGAACTTCATTGTGAATAACTGGAATATACATATGGTACTTTGCATTGCTGCTAAGTGGTTACAGAACTGACACCTCTCAGTCAGGGGTACTCCCCACTCTCGTTAATGCCATTATTATTATTATAGGGGTGACCCCCCTTACGATGAGCGACCCTAGCAGAGCCGCATTTCACTCAAATTATTCAGAGGGGCGACCCCCACAGGCTCTAGAATCACAGTGCAAGCAGGCTCATACCCTGCTATATCATTATAATATATACATGACTGTATGCATGGTACCCACATTACGGCTGGGGTGATCCACATACCTCCCTACCAAGGAGAGTGGAAAATTGGAAATAACAGGCTCCACAATTCAAACGGTGCTGGATGAACCCCAAACCACAGGCCCTCCACCCAGACAAGTGCGGCCCATTTATACGACCGCTCATCCTGGTCTCACAGAGGGTGATCCCCTCCTCATACCACTTGACCCCAATTTAGCAGGCCCTCCACCCCTAGAGCTCCATATTGTTGGTGTGCCTGTGTATAACAGAGCTCCACTGCAATAATACTCCCAATAATGTGTCTTTAAACTACAATAAATGTGTTTAGAATCAGTCTAGCTCTAAATCGTATTTTAGTCATATAAGTTACTAGTAAGTCATCTAATATTTCATAAAACAGCCCCAACCCTTGGTCACACCCCACTCATACCCCTAAGATTAAAGTGTCCTTCTTTGTCAATTAGAAATGTTATAAAGCATAGACCCTACCCCTTCAGCCGTTCTTTTTTTAAAATGTTTTGAAACATTACTTTTTTTTTATCCTGTGCGTAGGGTCGCCTCCTTGTGCTGTCAATCATCCAGCACAAACACTCTTTTCCTGGCTGACAATATCTGTTTTGTGACTATACAGAGCATAACAACACCAGACCTAGTGGACAGACTGCACAGTTTCTCCCCTTGTCCGTTGCGTATCCAGCAATAGCTCACTTCCAACATTGGCATTCTATATATTTATGCAGCCATGTAAGAAGTTGCGTGTCCCTACTGTATTATAACTTTTGTATTGTTCTCAGTGGGAGGCTGGTTGAAGTTAAAATGTAAAATAGACATCCAATGTAAGGGCATGGTGAGGTGATCGCTTGTTAACGAGCGATCACATACCTAGTTATAATGCGAAACCAAACCCTGCCTCTCACCAGCCCACATCTACAGAGATATTTGCTAAACTGAGAATTCAAGGTGAATTTAAAATTTAAGACCAGAGTAGCATAACTAGGCACATAGGTGACTTAGAGAATGTTTCCAGTACAGCTATTTTGGGCTTAAATATCAAATTCCCATTGAATTGTTACTTGAGTGAATAACTGTTAATTACTTTGACCATATATTTACCATTCCAGTCACATTCACCCTCCCAGTCACGTGCTTACCCATATCTACACTTGGTCACATCTTATCAACCACCTTGTTCTCACACCCCTACCCATCTAATCACCTACATCTACCAATTCGCCCAGTAACAGGCCTCCCTGCAACCAACAATCTATATTTATTCCCCATCACATTTATATTCACCTACCCACCAACCATTTCCTACATAAAAATGCACAAGCTCATATACACACAGTGTTGGAATAGAGGTCTCTGTGGTGGTAAGTGTGACCGGGTTCCTGTTCTGCCTGTCATAGGTGGTCCAGGAGCTGGTCAGCTGTCCCTCTAAGGGCTTCCCTCATGACGGGTGGCTATGCGATCAAGCAGAGTAGGGGAGCTCTGATGCTTGTGATCTTCCTGCACTGCTCTCTGGCTCTGCGGTGATGCTGAGATATGACATCACTAAACTGCTCGCAAGGGAGCGGTGGTGGAAGAGCATGAAGACTACAGTAGCTCCACACTAGACATCAGGGACAGAATCCACACCCACCCCTTCTGGACCCCAGGGACAGACTCCACACCCAGCCCTTCTTTGATTCTGGCCCAGGGTCCCTGTGATTTCTAGTTACATACCTGCATACACACCTTATATACAGACACATATAAACAAATTACATATACAGTCACATACATTGTATACAAGCCATCACACAAACATACAGTGCACATACACACGCATGTAAGAAATCGGCACTTTCAGGCTGGTTTAGGATTATGGGAATAGAAAGTGTCCCACCAACATCTGCAGTGTTCTGGTTAATCATCATTACTATCAGCACATTTCCCTCGATCTGTGAGCATCATCAGGGATATTTAAGGTGAGAATTCAAAGTGGATTTTAAATTTAAGGTCAAAAACAGCTGAATCGGAAAAAGTCAGCTATGCTTTAATTTACTCTACTTTAGCCTAAAATGTGAAATACCCCTTGGATTCACTTTAAATTCTAATTTTAGTAAAAACCCTTTGTTTCCTATGATTTGCTTTGTGGTAAAAGGTGCAGAGCATATAAACGGAGCAGGCCGATAAAGGGAGAGGAAAGAGATATCCCTACATCCACATACTGCATCGAAAAGTCCTCCACCCACTGTCGGTGACCCATAGCTCACTCGAGGATTGAAGGTAAGAAAGCTTTGTAAACCGTATAATCCACGGAGGGGCACACGGGGGTATCTGATAATAACTAGCGGTTTTTGTAGCAGATTTTAAGTATGTATTCCAGAAACATCTGAAGATATGAAACAAACATTCTATATTTTATTAATTCGTGCTTGTCATATTCTAAGGTGCTAAACTAGTGCTAGTATTTTGGGGTGATAACAGAATTATGATATACCCTGTAAACACTTACCTGATTCCACCGCTGATGTCCCTCAGTGCTGACTCCGCCTCCTCAGACGTCACTGTGAGAAGGAACCGCATTGCGCGGCAAGCACGCATTAGTTTTTTTTCTCAAGGGTTTTTGTTTGTTTTTTTAAGTCTTTCTTTTTCTCCATTTTTTAAAAAATTAATTCCTAGCCTCAGTTTACCTAACTGTTTGCCATGTAATTTTATTTTCACACAGCAATCAGTGAGAGCAACCGGTAGTCTGTGTTTCATTGTCTTTTAACAAAATGTCTTGTTTTGGCAGAAAATTTGATCTTTTCAGAGGCCTGCATGTCTATTCTGTTACACTTCGAAAATATGTAATTCGAAGAAGTGGCAGCCTTGCAAATCTGTACTGGGGTAGCAAAAGCATCTGATGCCCATTGAGTAGAAACAGCTTTGGTGGAATGAGCTTGAACAGATGTAGAAAAGAGCTGTAGGCCAGAGAAATTGCTTCCTTGATCCACCTGGCCAAGGATTCCTTGGAGGCCATTAGTCCTTTCTTCTGGTCCTGGTAGAGGATAAACAACTGTCCCGAGCATCTAAATTTCTGTTTTGTCCCACGGAACACTTTTAAATTCCAAATTTTCTTCTCCTCTTGTTCTGTCGATTCTGACAGAAAATGATTTCCTGATTAATGTTGGCAACGGAGGCTACCTTAGGAAGGCAAGAAGAATGAAGCTTTAACACTACCTTATCAAAATGTAATGTCAGAGGAGGGTAGGCTGACAATGCTTGAAGTTCACCTAGACGTTTAGCTGATGTAAACGCTATCAGGGACAGAGTTTTCTAGGTTAATATTCTCATTGGCAATCCTGTAACCGCTCAAATGGAGGTTAACAGACAGCTGATAGAACGAAATAAAGATCCCAAGGAGGAGTGAGTTCTCTAATAGGAATCGAGCTGAGACTGCTCTGAATGATCTGGCCACCAGAGGATCCAAAGCTAAATCTCTGATGGAATAAAAACTGATTGCAGCGATCTGAACATTGAGAGAACCAGGACATAAACCTTTTTGATATTTCAGTTGCAGAAACCTCAGGAGGCAAGGAACAGCAGTTGTAACAGGATTAAAGGAGCACTATATTGCCAGAAAAATAAACTAATTTTCCTGGCACTATAGGGTTATTAGGTCCCCCTCCCTCAGTGCTGAAAAGGTTAAAACCCCTTCAGCCACTTACCTTAATCCAGCACAAGGATCCCTCAGCGCTGGTGACCTCTCCTCCCCCTGCTGACGTCAGTCCGAATGCTCAGCTAGGGCAACGCGCGCATTTAAACCACTCATAGGAAAGCATTACCCAATGCTGTCCTATGGACATCCAGCGTGAGTTCAATGCGATTTTCACATTGAGGATCGCAGGAGCTGAAGTAGTCTGGGTGCCTATAGTGATCCTTTAACTTTAATTGCTGGGCCGTCGAGCTGAGCGGCAGCCATCTTCCTTAACTCTAAAATCATTCCCTCAAAAACGGACTTACTTCATGCATACAAGGCGCAGTTATATTCCAGAAACCAAGCAATTTGTGTAAGGAAACTCCTTAATCTCCCATCAAACTCTCTGTGAAACAAGACCCTGATGTCCTACACCTTTACAGCTCTGCCATCCCGACCACTAGTGGGCTTCCATGGGCAAGGGGGGCTGATGAACATGAAACCACACTGCCTGTAATATAAAGAGGATTGGGACCCAGTGGACTAGCTCATGAGATACCTACCTGTTGTGAAGGACAGCATTTTGTTGCTCATATGTCCTTGGAGGGTGCTGGCCTGTTGCTGGATCCAATGAGCTGCCTGCCTTTACCGAGATGGAAACTTTTGACAACTTTTGCTTTATTCCGCAATGGAAATATGCAGATAGGTGTCCATGAGATTAAAATAGCCATTCCAGTCTTCCTCCTTGATGATATGTATGGCGGATTAGACTGTTTCCATATAATATTTTCTCTTGGCAATCTGCCAATTGACTTTCATGTGATCCAAAAGTGACCTGAAAGAACCATCTCGTGTTTTGACCAAGAAGAGTCTTCTTGTGAAGTCGTCTGTTGGCTGAAGTTCTTCGATAATGTTTTTTCCTAAAAGATTTTGTATTTCTAGTTAAAGAGCTTCTGACATGCTGGAGATTAGCCCGTAGAGTAAAGGAATTCTTTTTGAGGAAGACTGTGGAATTGTATGTGAAAACCCTTTCTTATAGCAGAACGAAAATACTTTTTTTTTCTTAATGTAGATCCAGCTTTTGTGTCCATAGCATTTTGCAACCCACTGGAATTTCCAATTGGTAGAGTGGTTTTCTTGCCCAGCTGTGCAGTAGGCATGTCAACTTTGGGAAGCTCTTGTAATTTGTTATTGCTTTCTTCCTTAATTGAAAAAAAAAATAGCTTCAAAATGCTTGGTAAGAAAGGTTTTCTTGGAGTGAAATCTCCACGCCCTAATTGTGAGATCCTTTAGCTTAGGGGAAAAGGAAAAGGACTTCAACTTCTTATTTTTTTCTTTGTTCTACATTTTCTTTCATAAGAAGAGAAACTTCCTTGGTAAATGTATTCAAAAATTCATCAGGGAAAATAAAGTCTTCATCAGATGAATATTCAGAAGATGATGTATCAGAGGAATTGGAACTGGAGTCCAAATACACTTCACGTTTCCTTTTCTTTTCTTATTTTTCTGTGAAGGCCTTACTTCCAATTCAGGAATGAAAGATTAGCTAAATGAATTGCCACCTATGTAATATCACAAAAGGTTTGTTGGAGACTGGGTTGAAACCAGGAAAAGAAGAGGCAGTGGTAGAAGCTTTTTTTGCTTCTACCACTGCCTCTTTAGAGCAATTACTACACATTTTCCTTTTATAACCATCTTACATGAGTTGATTGCAAGATGCACAGACAAGATGTTTGAATTTGGAGAGACATTACCCTTTATCAATAATTTCCTCACAATTCACGATTACACATACTGAAACTGAAATACTGAAATAAAAAGAAAGAAATCCCTAACTATAGTAAAAGGGGATAAAGAGAACTAAAAAAAAGATAACGGCTAATAGTCTTTCCTTGATTGGCCTCTGGGTATGTTGGAAGGCTGTTGAAAGCCCACCTACAACAGAGATGAACAGCACCCGGCTGACAGGTAGCTGTTGCTGGGGTTTAATAGTCTCCAAAAGTCCTTCCTGTTTGAAATTGGTGCCAAAGCGCCAAGATCACATTGCACATGCGCATAGCATGTTACAATCTCTAGGTGTAACGCATTGTAATCCGTACTTCCAGTAACCAGCATTCTAACTGAAGAACCTTCCAGCAGTACGCCTGCACTCACCACATTTCGTGCACCAGGCATGGACTGGCGTATGTTCCATAAGCATGGAATGCGGGCACCCAGTGTGCATTCCTACGCTCGAGGAAGAAAGAACCAGGCCCAGAAGCAGAGATGGTGCTCAGAAAGAGTGAAACCATCCGTGGCCATTCCAATCTCACCTTGCCGTAAAACAAAACATGAGTCCAACTTACCCTGTCAAGGGCAGGCAGACAAAAAGGGCAATTGTGTATTTGGGAGACTTTATAGTTGTTGTGGTTTTGGTTGAATTAGTTTGCACAATTCCAAGGGTTTCACAATAACTGCTGTGTTAAAATTCACTTTGTTTATGGAGTTCCAAGATGGCATCAGGCCATGTGGCTTGGAAGCTCCAAGATGGCCACCAAACAGGTTTCCAGAAGCACCAATATGGCCATCAATCATGTACTTTACTTTTACCTAGTTACACTTACAATAGACATCAGCATAGTTATTGGAAGCCCACATATATTTGCCAATACCCCAAAAGCCAACCCATTAATTTTGTACAGCTATAATTTAGATTATTAGCTGCATTAGGCTTTTTGGCAGATATTTATTGTAACGGACCGTTTTGCACACAAGGGGTAAAAACCGTTTAGGTGATCGGCCCCCTTTCCAGAGATGCAGGCACAGCTACTGCAGAACACCAAACACACGAACCGCCAATAAGTGAATGCTCCAAACTCCCGAACGGCATCCAATATAGCACTACAAACACACGAACAGGAACCATACGAATTGCTGCTAGCAGACGAATAGGAAAAGCATCCAAGCGGCTTACACTCCTAGCAATCAGTCTCTATCAGCATACAGTAAATCCCCCCAAAGACGAGACAAGGCTCTGTGTTGAGGGTCAAGCAGTGGTCTGTTTAATGAGGGCTACCTGCCCAGTATTTATGCAGGTCTCCCACCTGGTGGACACTCCCCTAGGGGACCAAATGGGAGACTGTGACAAGGGACAGACAAGCAGACAAATAGGACACACAGTCACAGTATATTTCCACAATGCATCCTGGCTTCCTCCCTTCTGCCCTGGGAGATAATTGAGAAGTAATTCAATTATCTCCCAAGACAAAGGCAAATCGCCATTATGCACGTGGGGATACGAACACACGAATTACTATTAAAATACACCATGTAAGACACATTACATTAAAACTATACATTTAACATGTCCCCAGATAGCTCAGATCTGAGCGCACATTATTAAGCGAATGGCGCTCAGACCACACGAACACAGTGTAATCGCCACGGAGCCAAAGTCTTTACACAGTTTAATGCGAATGGGCTCCATGGGATTACTATCTGGGGTATAACATAGACAAGTAAAACTACCAAACACCGGCCGTTCGTGTACTTCCACTGAGCAAGAAGGGAGGTCGGCGGCTTCAGCGGTGTTTGCACAAAACTGTGTCCGATTTTAGTTCCATGAATAAAGCGTCGAACACCGCTGTGCATTCGTATGTTTAAAATGGCCGAGACCTCGTGTTCGGGATACGAATGGCAGCCACCCAGCATTCGTCAAGCTGCTGTTAACTGCAGCTTCAGGGAGGTTAATTGCCGGCACACTCCAGCTCCCAGGTGGTCTATTCATTCGTGCGGTTGTTCGGTAGAACCGGCAGAAAAGCATGAATAAAGCGCGAAACAAAGTCTTTTAACATGGGGCCATAGTCCAAAGGCAGCAGGCGAGCAACCAGGCTTCTCCAATGCAATGTGGCGAGATTGGTCTCGTCATATTTATCCTAACCGTTAACCCCCAAACGACAATCACTCAGAGTAGAGCAAAACATAATGTTAAATAAAAAAGATGTTAGAGAAAATAACAAATAAACATATTCTACCTAAACAATTGTAATACTAACTAGACAATTACAAGTATAAAAATATTTGAAAAAGGATATAGTATTATACTTAGTGTCATCTTAGGTGAAATTAAGATGATTGTTTCCGCTACTTTGGGTAGATCAACCTTCATGTCCCTGGATATAAAATATGGGCCTAGAACACACTCTTTCCACCTAAAACCGAATTAGTAAGGCTGCCAGGACCTGTGACCAGGCCTGCGCCCTGTACTGCTACATGCTGAATGCCAAAAAAACTCTTACAAAAGGCTCACAAAATAGCTTACACAATACGAATAGAAACATGTACCTCCTAGATTTACACCTTCCAGCATATTCCCTCCCATAACGGCTTAGTTTGCATCCTTTGTTAGAACTGGATACTACCATTTTCCATCAATTCTTGTTTGAAATTAACCCTTCCAGTTCTAAAAACAGGCATTTATCCAGGGAATATTTGTTAAATGGTGAAACACCATAACTAATAACACAAAAATATTGTGTTAAAATGTAACAATGTTAACAATGGAATTAAAAGAGGAGGATTAAGAGAGCCTTAACCTTTTAAAGTTCTGCCTAGAGGAAATGGTGATATACCTCTTATTGCACTGCCTCTAATCTGGAGGGAAAAATATTTTTCTTTTTGTGTGCATTCAAGAAATTCTTTTTCATACATGTTCATTTGTCACCTCTAATGCCGGAGGCATAAAAATCAGGCTTTCCTGGTGAATGGAATGTTTTTTCTTTTTACTTATCTGTACTATTTTAGATACATTAAGCTCGATAGACATAGTGTGTGACATTAATTCCCTCCTCTCTAAAAAGTCACCTAGATTTTGTTAAGTAAAAGAATTTTAGTAACACCTTACCCAGTACCCATTCTAGCAGTCCACTTCCAGAGGTTCAGAGAACGTTGAGAGAAAGGGAAGGCGCAGCTCCCAAGTTAAGATTTTTGGCTCCACGCAAAGTAGAAGGGTTGGGAGGAGAATAGAGGTTCTGTTATGACAGAGATAACAACTCTGGGTGCCAGATCTAAAACATCCAAGAAGTCTTTAGTAGGAGGAGAATGGCAGTTAGAGACAGCTATTGTGTCATTTGGAACAATTCTATAAGATCACTTTGATGGCATTGGTGATAGGCAGTTAGCTGAAAGTAGTTTGTGTAGGAAAGAATTTAGTTGGAGGAAAGGGTTGGTTCATCTCACCAGTTCCAAAATGAAAATACATCTCCACACACTACCACCAGTAGGCATCAGGGGAAAATTGTGAAGACACAAATGAAACATCTGTTGAGTTGGTTTGTTACAAGGATGTGCCCATCTCATCCCAGAATATTTTGTCCACGCAGCCATTCAGTAAAGTTACAAAACCAATTGGTCTTCTGGTAGTTGTGGACTGTTCTTCCTTGATCGTGCTGGATGGAAAGCTTTTCAAGCGTTTGATGGAGACTCTTCTCCACAATACTAAATTTCTTCACACAGCACTTTTAGCAATAATTTAGTCCCCTCACTTTATCGTTTGTTGAAAAAGGAGCTGGTGATAAATCAGTGCACTTCACCGCTGATTTAGGGAGTTCTCCTAGTGGCAAGGGTGCCTTTCTCTCCCTGATCTTGCAGTGGTAGACACCTAAGGAATTTGAAAACATATTGCAGGCACTAAGAAGGATAGTGGCACAGTGGGTAGGAGAGCAGCCAGGCATAAAAGTTGAAATAACCTTTGTGGTCACCAATGGTGCACCAAATATGGTATTGCTTTCTATTAAGAAGACTTTAAGTGTGCACGATATTTTGTCTGTTTATAAAGGATATAATCCCAGAAGGGAGTGATTTTTTTATCATAAAAAAATGCCAGGTACATGTTAAGGTCTGCCAGCTGCTTAGACAGGAAGAAGAGAACACAGGACGTCTCCAGCAATGTCTTAAAGGACCACTCTAGGCACCCAGACCACTTCAGCTTAATGAAGTGGTCTGGGTGCCAGGTCCTTCTAGGGTTAACCCATTTTTTCATAATTATAGCAGTTTCAGAGAAACTGCTATAATTATGAATGAGTTAAGCCTTCCCCCTAATCCTCTAGTGGCTGTCTCATTGACAGCCACTAGAGGCGCTTGCGTGCTTCTCACTGTGAAAATCACAGTGAGAGCACGCCAGCGTCCATAGGAAAGCATTGTAAATGCTTTCCTATGAGACCGGCTGAATGCGCGCGCAGCTCTTGCCGCGCGTGCGCATTCAGCCGGCGGGGCGTAACGGGGGCGGAGAGGAGGAGGAGAGCTCTCCGCCCAGCGCTGGAAAAAGGTAAGTTTTTACCCCTTTCCCCCTTCCAGAGCCGGGCGGGAGGGGGACCCTGAGAGTGGGGGCACCCTCAGGGCACTATAGTGGCAGGAAAACGAGTATGTTTTCCTGGCACTATAGTGGTCCTTTAAGCAAGAAGCCAGTACTAGGTGGAACTCTGCTTTGGAGATGTAGAAAAGCTTGTGATCACTTCATTGGGATCGGTAAGACAGCAGACAGAAAAGAGTAAACAATGATTGAGCAAGTAGTGACAGTCCTTAAAAGTCTTTTAAGGATGTCTCTGAGAACTTAAATCAGAACACTGTGGGTCTGGGTCAGACTAGTTCACACAGCTCTCAAGCAAGATTTACTGAGATATTGAAGTGATTTTTGGTGGCATGAAACTTGGCAATGTAGCTATACTAATAAGAAGACTTAAGGAGTATTGACCGTATGGATAAAGACCCTGAATTGATGCTGGACACCATTTAAACCCAAGTACTTAAGGCAAAACAGTACTCTGAAGAAAAATCTTGCCAACCTGCTTAAAGAAACTGATCAACAGGGTGCTGGAGGTCCAATAAAATAGGAGCATGTCGGTAACCTGACAGTTCTGCAACTCCAAGCAGCAGCAAAACTCAATTTCAAGGAGCGGCAGTTGGGGTGGGACACACAGAAGCGCAATCAAGAATGGAGAGTAGTGCCTCAGAAAAGCAAAGTAAAGGCTTACCTTGGCAAAACTCCATTGTGCCTTATCGCACTCCCTTTGACCTACTGGGATGAAAAGATGAGTGTTTGGCATGGAGACAATTCACTGTTTGCATCTATCTAGTCTTTCTCAGGTGTCAGCCAATGGTTTGGAATTGGACTGGCTGCTCTGAGGAGAGAGTGTAAGTGGGTTGCCAATTAACCACTCTCCCACATCAGTTCCCTGTATAGCTGCACCAACTTTGTGGCAACCCCTGCTACCATCTGCCTGTGACACTGGCAAAACATTAGCTTGGTAGCGTAACTTCTTTATAAAAGGTATTCCAATTCAATGTAAGGCAGTGTTTAGTAAATTAACCCTTACATTGGTCAAAGATCAAACTGTTCGAATCTGTGCATTTATTTTTCGCTCCTTTGAATCCACATACAAACTAATAGTCCTAGATTTACCAGATTTGGGTGGGGGCGACTTTGGGTAAAGGTCATTAAATGAATTTTGGGCATAAGCCCCAAGTGTTTTTTGTCTTTGGTTATAGCCTCTATGTTTATGATTTTGTAAACATGCATATAAGTAAATACCTGCTTTCAGTGCATCTCCTGCATTGTCCTTGCTATGTGGAGAAAGTCCAAAGCATCTTCCTCTCGCCTGAGACATCCATATTTATTGGGTTTACAGGAATATTGTTCCTTAGTACTGAATTTGGTAGACAATCTCATGCCCTAAGAGATTCAGGTTGGTGTGAGGCGATAAAGCTGGGATGAACTTCATTACAAAAGATCAATTATTACTTAATTTGATTTTAATTCTGTAAATAATTTTAGTAATAAGGTCACCGAGTGTAGCTGGTGCCCAGGGGCTCAGTGAGTAGGTGATGGCTCTCAACTTCTATCAGTTGTGTAGACACTTGTTTTCCGTCGCTTATGTTACTATATTTTGGGTTATGCAAAAATATCAGGTTTTCCCTTAAAAATGTCTCTCCGTTCACATGAAGACAGCTGTATTAACAAGGGAATTTTCATCTAATATATTATTTTCAAAGACCTTTCTAGGATTCTGGAACATCATGACAGTTACAATAAATTTTATTTTTAGTAAACTTAATGAAGAATGCATTCTGTGAATCTATTGGGGAAAAACTACAAATAAAATCAGGGACAGAAAATAGGTTGATGGTTTTGCATTTATATTAATATACATTATAGATATTCAAACTAATCATACAGAGAAATTCGGCCAGCATTGATGATCAGCTGACTGTCTTCTTTTGTGAGGGCTATGAAAACCTGCCATATTGTACGTATGCATATGATCAAGATAGTAAATTTCTAGCAGCCGGCATGTCTTGTAAAGTACTGGTGTGTTCTCCGGGCGATAATCCTGATAGCAATCAGTGTGAATTTTGTCGACAAACTATTTTAGTCAAATTTGAGTAGACTATAATTTTTGAGATTTAGTTGACTAAAACAATTCAGATTACTAAAATACAACTAAAACAGCATTTTAGTCAAAAGACCAGGACTAAAACTTAATAGAAATTTGTCGCCAAAATTAACACTGCACAGAGGGGCTGCGGAAGGGGCAAAAGAGACAGACCAGGCTGGCTTAGGAGATACAGCCCCTGTTTCTTCATACCTCCCCACTGTTCACATTCACTGGTGTCACAAATCCTAGTAAAATTCAATACACTGTGAAATGCTCTATGTAACTTCATCCTGCAACATTAGAATATCAATGGTGACATCTGAAAAGATCTGATCTTAACTGGCTAATATTTTAAGCCACGTTTCTCTAACTAGCTTTCTCAGAAATACACTCTGGAAAAGTGAAACCACCAACCAGAAAACAATCACCTGTTTAAAATCTCTGAATAGCAAAGAAAAGTACATCTGTATCCCCGAACAAGCCACAGCTGCACGAAATGTTTTCATGATCATTGCTTATATGCATACATTTATATATACAGTTAAAAATGAATTATTCTCTCTCCCCATTGAAAATCAAGGTTATTGTCAAAATGTA
The DNA here is from genome assembly GCA_933207985.1 of Pelobates cultripes. Classification (NCBI taxonomy): domain Eukaryota; kingdom Metazoa; phylum Chordata; class Amphibia; order Anura; family Pelobatidae; genus Pelobates; species Pelobates cultripes. The sequence continues at coordinate 16,068,897 of OW240913.1, read as the reverse complement.
TAGACTTTCAGATGTTTGCAATGAACAGATCAAACAAAAACAATTGGAATAGATCAACACCACGAATGCGTCAAGTGGTTTGCCCTAATTCAACAGAAAATGCAACTTATAATAACTTCTCTGGTGGGATTTGAAGAAGGCAGTTGCAACACGCAAACCCAAGATTATTACTGAACTGGAGGCCACTGCTCATGATCAATGGGCTACGATTCCTCGGGAACGCTGCCAGAAGCTGGTGTCTGGCTAAGCATCTCATTTGCAGCAGGTCATAACAGCAAAAGGGCGCTCTACTAAATAATATAGATGCTTGCCATGGAGTCACATCAGTTTGAGACTGAAGAAGTTGCAATTTCAATTGCATTTGGGGAAACCACCTGAAGCATTCGTTGATCTATTTCAATAGCTTTTGTTTGTACATTTTGACAATAAATATGATTTTCAATGGGGTTAAATAATTTTGATTACAACGGTATAGACACACACACTTTTATAATATGTAACACTTGAGTATTTTGAGCTCTTTAGGAAACTTTTTGTATTTTATTTTTAAAGTAGGATTTAATCTAACCCTTCCTAAATGGTCTTACTCTCAGCTCCATCCCAGATGGCTATTTTTTTTATTGGCAAATCTTTCCTAGATAGTATGACAATAGTGATTTTATTGTTAAAGGTTTACGTAAACTCATGGAATTTTAATCTACGATGTATTCCTTCCTGCTCTGTAGAAGTATGTGAGAGGTATATAATAGCATTTCTATAATATGCAGTAAGTTTACATTAAAACTAAATAATTAAAATCAGCTGATGGGTGTTTAGAATGATTCTGCTGGTATTGTTGTGAATGTGTATTCCCAATATGTCAACATATGACTAAGTGTGAATCTGTATTTCAATCAATGCTGCGCGTAGTCCGACAACTTCAATACATGGAAAAGAAAAACAGGTTGCGCCAAATAATATGAATTCAAATGAGCAATGTTGTCTAGGGCATACTTGAGATTGTCTTGTTGGTGATACACTACCGTCCCCCAAAAAATGAGTTTTTACTATGTAGAAGGAATCTTGGTAGAACCGATACCTAAACCAACAGTCTGGTATCCTCACTGATTCAGGCAGGGTCCGTGATATGTAAAGACAAAAAGCATACAGGAAGAACCAGTAGATGAAAAATATTATTTGGCACAACCAGTTTTTTTTTTTTTTGTATTCTCCCCAACAATCTTGGATTGTTGGGGTATTCAGTTACAGAGCTGTATCATCCTTCTAGACAACTACAATAGTTAACCACTTTAATACCGCAAGATTGACAGAAATTGTGTTTATGTAAATAATCACTTTTTTCCTTCTAATTATTTACTATTATTGTAAATATCTCATGTGAACACCCCACACGCCTAAAGCACTTCAGCATGTAAAGGTCAGTTTATGTTTAAATCACAAAGGGGATCATTGAATATAAAACACGTTTTATTGAAAAATCTATGCATTTCTCATTGGAGTTCTTTTTAAAACGGCTAAATGAATGGAAAGAAAAACCAGCTCAATGTTTCTGTATTCTACAGTTTTTCCAGCCTGATTTTTTGTTATCTTGCTAAATTTCACGTATTAACACGTACTGCAGTTTTTTTTGTTCGTAAGAAAAATAATGACACAGGTTTCAAGTTTAGTTATGTTTTATTTTCTAATAGGTACAATACTAAAATAAACACAAATTAAAAAAAAAAAATCTTAAAACAAAACTGTACAAAAAAGCAGTATACTACATTTTAATTACAGAACAGTCTACTGTCCAAAAGGCACTAATCCAGAATAGGAGATACAATTATACAGGACTCATTTTAACTAATTTGTTTTAATACAATAGAGTGCTTGTTTCTCTCTGCCCCTTCACACACAGAAACAAGGACTTTCCTACAATTACATATCGTTATAGTTGAGAGCCCTGGCCAGAAAAGGTGCAGTACTTCTCCCGGTGACGCAGAGACAAAGAATTCCATCTTAATAATTTGTCCTCCATATTCCGGGCAATTAATGTAATTAAATGACCGCTCTACACAAATCAAGTCATTCACCTTGCTATATGTCTACGGAGTATTCTATTGCAAAGGCAGTTTATAACAGAGCATATTTCTATGAGAAATCTGCACTTTTATAAATCGATTAAGACGCTCCTTCCTGGGAGGATTTCTTCCTCATTCCGATAGCTGAACTTCTAGAGTGCACCTTTCTTCAACAACTGCCACTAACCCTGTGCACACACATCCGCGGGGTTCAATTATACCTAGTCCTCTATGCCAATTTCAGCGTGCTCCATGAACCATACACACCCCCTCCATGCACTCTGCCCTGGCATAAAATCAAGGCCTCTCAATTAGAAGCCTCTGATTGGGCTTGCAAAGACTTAAGTCTGAGATCTGCAGCTTTTGCAAGTTGTTTTTAGATATAACCCAAATCAATACATGCATAAATACATGGATGTATGAATTGGAGGTGTATCTACTAAACTGCTATCTGTTTGGAGATTTGCACCGTGGAGTGTTCTTTAAGGTCCACAAACAATTTACAACAATCCAAAGCAGATTAAAAGTCCACATGATAAGTGTTCACCAGGGTACATTAAAAACATTTGCACGTAATGCCAATGACTAGTAAGTAGTGTTTTTACAGCACGTAAACAGGTCCTATAATAAGACTACTCTATAATCAAGCGGTTTCTGGATAATGACCAAAGATACACACTAATCTGCTCATCAAATGTGAAGATCGGAGTTTGTGAAATACAGCACTAGCCTAGACATTCGCACACAGTCATTGAGTCTACTAAACTGTGTCTTCTCTACTGCAATGGTAGATCCTGTTCATTGCCTGTTAGCCATACTGTTATGATAGTTTATGGACTCCTTGTTAATGATCCACCATTAAATCTAAGTTGGAAGTCATTACCAAGATTAAACACATCATTCCTCTAGGAGTCCTTTGTCAAGAGATGTGAATAGTGTCAACGCCAAGCTGCCAGGTATTAGTTAATGAATTAATGATACACTTTTGATTTTCAACTCGAAGGATGGTAGCTGTGGCAATAAATGTCTTATCTTCATTGATTAACATTTCAAAAACAAACATACACTGACTTGCTCAGTATCATCATGGCTTGCGTGGGAAAACCCCCAAACAAAAACTCAAAATCTATAAAATCGGAATTTACAAGAGAATTGCATTTTATTGGCCACAATATCCATTTAAACAAAAAAAAAAAAACTAAACAAAAACTCTCCAACACCACATTTTTGGCATTTGCAGTTCCCTAATCAATACTCTGCCTAGTTTAATAAATAATTTCTATGTGTGATACAATCAGTAGTTACCGGACAAATGATTGATTTATCTGCACAAAATTATCAATTTCATTTAAAATTGGATATACCAATAGCTCGGAGGGGGTAGAACAAAGCAATAATAATAATAATTAAAAAAAAACAAAAAAACATATATACAAATTTACAGATACATTTCTCACGTTTGACTTGACCAATATGAAGACGACAGCAAGAAATACACATTTATAGTTTAAACAATCAGCATAATACATGATGCCACGGGCATGATTTTAGAATGTGCACAGTGATATGTCCCTGGAGGATGGTGAGAGGTACTGCACCTTTAAAAAAAATAACGTTAAAACACACAGAACACAATGACAGGCAAGCTGAACAGTTAACCCCTTTATTGGCAGAAGGCCTTTGCAATTCTGTGCAATACTTTCTGGAAGTAAGAGGGTTAACCAGAAAACAAGTAACAAAGTATTGGATTTAAAAAATTTATATAATAAAATCAAACCAAAATCAAAGCCTTTTTTCCCTCAATGCTCTCCCTATACGACATCCTCCTTCTGCTTAGCAGAAAATTGTACGTACACAAAAATACAAATACACAATTTTTTGTAGAACAGTGTGATCTTAATATATTTATATATATATATTTATATGAGTGGCAGGTTAGTTTGTAATAGAGCTTTTTGCATTTTTGGCTCATATGCAAGGCTTTATAAACAGAGCGTTAGCTTTCCATTCAAAAATGGATTTTCTTTAATTAGCTTTCATGACATTTGTTTTTGCATTAAAAAAGCAGCATCCAATTTGCAGTAGGAATAGTTGTGATGTCTGGAGGGTGGTGGGAAAAGTCTATCTGTGGTTGGTGGCAGCGGTGGGATCTACATTCTTGAACTTTTTTTTTTTAATTCCCTATGGAGACATTGGGAGACTGTACAATAGATTCATTAGATTCATGAAAGAGGTAGAACCGTCTATGGATATTGCCTTAAGCATAAACACAGGACAAGTAAAGCAGAGGTGATCACTACAGCCTTCTAATACCACCAAAATTTAGATTTACGGCCTACCTATTCATGTTCAGACATAACCACACAAACGGTACACTGAGGACTGGTTTAATAGATTACAAAAACATTTTACAGACAGTGAAACAGAGATCATATGTGGATATGGACTGTTACCTCTGATTATCAGCAGAAGGTATTGGACATGTGCTAGAATGGGAGAGAAAAGGAACGTCTTCTATTTCTGAAACCAGGAAAACCACACACTGGCTACAATATGATTTAAAAATAACAAAACCAATAATTGGATGGTATGTCACTCTCACACTTAAAACCAATTGCATTTATTTTATCTGAGTAAAAGGTAGCATCACGGTTACATATCACTAAATATTAACACCTTCCAACCATTGGTATGATTCTAGGTAGGTTTCACAGACTGATAATATAAACATAATTTAATTGATAGGAAAGTTCAGGAGAAATTAATTTTCGAAATACATTCCAATCTACGAGCCCACCCATCACACTAGGCAGGTTAACATGCACCAATTCTGTAACCAGACCTGAAGGGTGATACAGAAGCACTCAGTGGAAGTTATGATTTCACAGACTCCATGCAGTGTGAAGACCTCTAATCTCAGGGCAGTGCAGGGTCGATATAGCCCACCGTCACCTGAGATTTTTACGTCAGTCCTTTCTCGCTTATTATAATAATAATAATATGCTGCCACAGGATCTGGGGAGACAGTTTCATTGCAATTCTATCTCTCCGCTCCTCTCCTACCACAACTTTATTGGCACGGAGGCTGAATGAAAACCAAATTCTAAAATAGAAGGCAAACTATATTAATGGAACAAGTGTGATGTATTAACCCTCAACGCCATTATTTTTCCATTACACCAGGTTCCCTGTTAGAAGTACTGAGAGGGAAAATGTCAGATTATAATTGCAGACTGGCTCCAAAGGCAGCAATGTTTAACATTTCTAAAGATTTTAAAAGCAAAGAACATTTTTAAAAAGTACCCAGTATTCAATATTTGCCAATATAGACTAAAAATAAATCCCCACTCAGTCGCCAATGTTTTTTTTTTTTTTTTTTAAGGTGTACAATAAAATGATAAAGAATTGCTCTACACATATTGGACTAAACAGGCCGGGTCTTTAAAGAGTTTACTTACTCTATCCACGTACACTAGCTGTAACAGAGTACACCTGCTGGCACTGTTTAAAGAAACACACACAGCAACAAGTGTTGTGGTCCTCACTTTCTTGATTTAATCCTCTGAGTGTGATCTGCAATGCGTTAGACACATATCTGGCATCCAATGTCTTACAAAGTACGATATTATATTAAATAATCACTAAAAAGAAACTTTGTTTATTAAGTTATACTTAACAAATAACGATGTGTTAGATTGAACTAGACCCAATTATTTTATGTGTACTAATATATTTTTTCATTCTATAGCTATGTCCCTAATAATTTATGCTGCTAACTTTTTTGCCATTGCGTTCTCTAATGAGAAGTAACTCCTACTAATAAGCCGAGCTAAAACCACCACCGCTCCCCTTCTGATGCAATTATTTTACTGTCCCCAGTTGTAGCTATAGCTAGGAACAAAACTGTTGGTATCCAAAATAATGGTGTGAGATAAATAAACACAGGGTAGAACCAATGAATGGACTATGTATTGAGTAAAATCAGCCAACTTCTTAATCCAGCCAGGAAGACTGGCTTGATGCTCATAGATGTGTTTAGTAAATATCAGCTCTCTGACATCAGTAGCCAGTTTAATAGTATTTTTCATGCACTGCCTCAAGACCCCCCAAAAATAAAAAAGTAAGAAAGGAAAAGTGTCAAGGAGGTAGGCACTTAAGAAGTCACGTAAATTATCAGTAAATGATATTAAGTATTATTTGAAACCATACAGCAAATATGATGGGGGAGGTAGGTAAAACATCTTCCATATAACTTATACTGGCCAAAGTAGACGTGGAAATGGAGTATTAAGATCTCAGTATTGTACTTTGGAACGTGCCCAATCCGCTCTCATTCTCCTGCTCAGAGGAACAGCCTGGAGTATGGGGTGAAGACACCTTCAAGAGGTGAAACCAAGCAGAGTCAAAAGCAAACTCTCTCTCCAAACTCTTATTATTTTTTTTAACAAAGACTTGATGCCAAACTCGGCAGGTTACCAAATGGGTGACTGAATTTCACAGTTATTCAGCAGTGTTGTTGCATGGTTCCATAAACTCCTACACAGAGAGTTGGGGACAGGTCACGGCAAAAGGCTCCTTTCTAGGTCATGTCCCCTCATGACCTACCAATGAATAGCGTGCTGCTGGTGGTCTCCACAATGTCAAAGAAAGCAGAACTGGAAACAAGCTCATTCTGCACAGCCAGGTATTCAATACATTACTAATAAGGGGTGCAGCAAAGTTTTGTTCATCAGTTTGATTTATCTAGGAGGCACAACTCTCGTTCCCTACGTAGGCAGAGTACTTTACTATTGTTTCTTTTTTTTTTTTAATAACAGGAGGCTATTTTGAGAAGAACCTGTTTGATGTAAAATAAAACAAGATACTTAGATTCTCCTGCCACACATCTGAGGCGTTGCGCCTACCTCCTCCCCCACAACATCTATGACTGATTTCAATTGTTATGATAAGTGTTTATGAATAAAAAAATTCCTGCATATACAGGTTTTGAAACAATATGCAGGAAAAATTTTTTTATTTATAATCCCCATACCTACAAAGGCATGTTGGATTTTATTGGCAATAAAATTGAAAAATAAGTCTATATCATTACAATACAAAGAAGTATGTGAAGAGGTTGATTTGAGTCGCAAATGGAAAAAATTCCTAACATTGTAGACTTCATCACAGTGAATTGGTTAAATAGCACAGTAAAAAAAATGTTTAGCATGGAACATCAATGGTATGATAAAAAAATTCTTAAAAATCCATATTAAAATGTAACCCTCCTCCCAACAAAACACCACTACTTGTCCTATAATAAAGCATAAATGAATAATGCATTACACCATATAGACGGTTATGGCTATGGACCTCCAGCTATTACACCATATAGACAGTTAGGGTTTTATACCGCTATGGACCTCCAGCTATTACACCATATAGACAGTTAGGGTTTTATACCGCTATGGACCTCCAGCTATTACACCATATAGACAGTTAGGGTTTTATACTGTTATGGACCTCCAGCTATTACACCATATAGACAGTTAGGGTTTTATACCGCTATGGACCTCCAGTTATTACACCATATAGACGGTAAGGTTTTTATACCGCTATGGACCTCCAGCTATTACACCATATAGACAGTTAGGGTTTTATACCGCTATGGACCTCCAGCTATTACACCATATAGACGGTAAGGTTTTTATACCGCTATGGACCTCCAGCTATTACACCATATAGACAGTTAGGGTTTTATAACGCTATGGACCTACAGCTATTACACCATAAACCTTGGACAGCCAGAAAACAGGTAGCAGACAGTTCCAGGCAAACAGTAGCCTTATAAGTGCTGCAGGTCTGATATTACGATATCCCTACCAAAGTATGGCCATTCACGGTCTCACCGCAGGACAGAGGAATGAGATTTCTACGCCATTTTAAAACAGAGCGGACTGGTGATCTGAAGCAAGCATTTGCATCTTTTCGCCTCTTACTTATTTTTGAAATCAGTTTTGCATTGTGTCCATGTTTCACATTACATTAAATTTTCACAGGTAATGGGTCACTAGCCAAACGAACATCCAAGGAGTTGCAGAAGGTGGTATTAAAATGTATTAAGTAAATCAACGCATAATGCAAGAGATGCAGTTAAGCAGGAAAAGCATCAGTATCCATATTGTGAGCGGTACAGCGGGGAATAAAGTCCATGAAACATGGTGTTATATATTAAAGATTTATTTCTCTCACTGTAATTTTATACAGTATTCTTATTTATATTTTCTATAATTTGAATGATTATTGTATTATTTTCTAAAGTCACGGTTATAGTTTATGATGGTGTCAGGACAGTTCTGTCCCCCAACCGATGCCATGACCAGATCTACATTGGGTTTTACAAACCGTTTAGTATAGCGGTAACTATGAAGATGCAAAATACTTTTTATACTAACAATGTTAAGATTGCTTGCAACTTGGAACTTGTTTTACCACTTTTATTATATTCAACCAAATAATAATCTGAAACTATTAGACAGTCACAGAGTTCGTGGATTTTATTTAAGGATATCTTCCCTGATAGAACGTTATACAGCCATAGAATACGATAGTCATGGATTTTATTTAAATAGCTCTACCTTAACATATACATCGTTCTCTATTTACATGGGTACATATACGTAGCTTATTGGACTTACTGGCTGAGAGAATAAACACGGAGGATCTGTATGGGTTGAATGCGGATCACGAGAAGAAAGAAGGCAATTTTTGAAAAGCCAGCTTAGTGTTTTAATTTGATTAAATATTGTAACAAATTGCAAAAAGCCAACATAATATTTAGAGCGATCACCCAAAAATTTGTATTTTACTTCAGCACAGTAGAGGCATAACGAAAAGCCACATATTTGTCAATTCTATAATACAATCTTTATACAATGTTCCATGGATTTACTAAAGTATGTCTATTATGGCAATAACAAGGAATATTATCTATATGGACTGGAAAGAGGATATTATTATTGTTACGCCATATGGTAAATACTTGAGTGCTTACAGTAAGTGAGAAACAGAATTTGGTGTAAATGGTTTTTGCCAAAATAAAGTTAAAGGAACACTTGAGCTAACTGCATTCAAAAAAATATATATTTATTTGTTTTGGTGTAGACTGAGCGGTTATAGGACAAAAGTATAAAAAATAAGTTTGGGTTGGTTTAAGAACTTTAGAACGTGATTAATAATAAAGTGCTAGTGGGGTAAGCAATGAATGGTTTGGGGTAGCACACCCATCAGGCAGTGATATGGCACACGGTTCTGTTTACAATAATTCGTTTTACTGACTGTATATAATGTATTAAACCTAGATGCCAGGAAGGACAGCAACACAACAAAGGGTTTGACCCGTGTATAATCCCACCACGTTACTAGGGGTAACACAATAGTAGCAGTTTTATTAGAATACAAGTACTTGGTACTTTCTTATGGTACAATGAAACAAAGGAATACAGAAACATAGACACAAACAGAAACTGGAGCCCCATTTTACATTACATGGACATACAGCATTAATAGGTCAACGTTTCCATCGTTACAGACTCTAAATACATTTAAAACACTGCTCTCAGATTTAAAACGGTCAGTATTTCTTCACAAATGAGACCTTGTTATAACCAAACTTACAACATGTACAAGATTTCTAATCGGCAACCAATCCTTACACTGATCCTTTATCATGACAAATGAGCTTTTGATATGTGACCGCATAGAATTGCGTAACGGGCATAGTCCTTTCAAGATTCTAGGTCAGTGGTGACAAAAAGGTAAAAACTACAAGTCCCATGAAAGCCGTTAACTCATCATGGAAGCTCTATTTCTACAACTTCTGGGCCCCCTGCACTGGGGTTTCGATTTCCTCATTTCGCCTATTGTCAGTGAATGAGGGTCGGTGTCTCCTCTAAGCAGGCTGCTGCCACTGATCCAAACAGACAGAATGACTGACTGTTGTCTGTAGAATAATCAGGGAACCCAGAGGCTCCCACTGGAGGGAGATCTAAACCACAAATCACAATATCCTTTACAGGAAAAGATATGGCCATTATAACTTAAAGGGACACTATAGTCACCCAGACCACTTCAGCTCAATGAAGTGGTCTGGGTGCCAGGTCCCCCAGGTTTTAACCCTTCAGATGTAAACATAGCCGTTTCAGAGAAACGGCTATTTTAACATTGCGAGATTAATCCAACCTCTAGGCTGTCTTCCTGACAGCCACCAGAGGCGCTTCTGCGATGCTGGATTGCAGAACGCCCATAGGAAAGCATTGAGAAATGCTTTCCTATGGACTGTTTGAATGCGTGCACAGCACTTGCAGCGCATGCTGCTCCACTCGGGAGCTGACTTCGACAGGGGAGGATAGGTTAAAGTAAGTAACTGAAGTGGTTTTAACCCCTTCAGTGCCAAGGGAGGGGGACCCTGAGGGTGGGTGGGTTCTAAGGATGCGATCGTGTCAGGAAAACAAATTTGTTTTCCTGACACTATAGTGATCCTTTAATAGAAAATATTAACTTATGCCAATGCATAAAAAGTCAATTTTTAGTAATAGTTTCCTGTTTAGGAAGAGGAGTAAAAAGGCCAACAAGAATGCAGAAATAAATACAAAACCCATTTCTGCCAGACAGTTAATAGAAGGTATCAAATTAAGTATTGTTTATGAAGACTACCTTCCATTTACTGAAAAGTAAATCAGATCAGAAGGCACAGGAAGTAAAACTGGGATCAATATTAACACTGACATCAAAGTCTACGGTGAGGTTGTGAAACTACCTTTCAGCTCACATTACACATTGTGTATAAATCAGATGTTGGAATTTCAAAGTTATAAGGCACCCAAAACGACATTGTTTTAAACAAAGTTTTAACTAATTTTACCAATGAAACCACTGTTTGAAATCATTAAATGATAACAAATAAAACCATATTTACACAGTGTATTCAAATATATAAAAGTAATCATCTGTTTGAATTAAAAAATATATTTGCAAAAAGCCACAGAATTGTAGCATTTATTTACAGAAACAAATAATATCACTTAGAAAATTCCGCCTGACAATTAGGATGGTTAAAAAACTTTAATAAAAGTAAATATTAAACGGTGTGGTTATAGCTCAGTACACACTACAATATATTTTAAATGTATTGCCTTTATTTTAAAATATTGAAATGTTTACACAAATAAGGACTATGCAACTGTGTTAGGGACTTTGTTTTTTTGAGACCACACATCTTGCTAATAATCTTTAGAGATAAAAGGAACACTCCAAGCACCATAACCACAACAACACACTACAGTGGTTATGGTACCTGGAGTGCTGTAGCACCATCCCAAAATATAAGTTAAATGATTTTAGAATCCGCTGATCGCTGCTCCCACCCTCCACTGCAGGTGAAATCTATCCGCTCTGAGCATAGTCTGGTGGTACACAGGAGAGCTAAGGGAAGCTCCCGAGCAGAAACGATAATCTCTCCTGGAGGCTACACGGAGAGGATGAGATTTCCCCCCCCAAAGACCTATTTGCCTGGAATTTTTGGGCAAGTTGTAGTTTTTCACTACAATGAAAAAATAAACGTCTCCCTCTATTTCTTGCTCTAGTCACAAGACACAAAAAGTACATCGTCAATATATTGGTGTTGAAATTCAATGTAGAAAGGTAATTAAGGATTTGCTAAGTGAAGCCTAAATGCCGATCAAGCTGAAATAAGAATGGCAATGTTTCTTTGAGTGAAATATCAACATGGTTATATACCCCAACGTGAGACTTCAAAGTGAATTTCAAATTCAAGGTAAAAATAGCCAAATTAGAAGCATTCTCTAAGTCAGCTATGCTTCTAGTTCGAGTACTTTGGCCTTAAAGGGACACTACAGTCACCCAGTCCTTTAACCCCGTAATGTACAACATCTCAGCCTTTTCTTTCTTACAGAAACAACAATGTTTACATTGAAGGGTTAAATCCCTTCCTGTTCCTGACCGCCATTAGAGGGACTTCTACAGCCGGACTAGTAGTAGAAGTAAGACTTGATTGTCACTTTCTCAATAAAGCTTGTATATAAATTTTTATAAAGCGATATCACTAATCAAGCTGCCTGCAGACAGGACATCCCATCAGGACACACCTTACTTACAAAATAAAGAAAAATAGCACTTTCTTTCCTGTGTGGGCTCGATAGCAAATCTGAAATACTAAACAGCTGCTCATTTCTGTATTATTAGAGCTGTGGCTATGATTAAAATGGCACGGGTTTATTAAGACACAACAACTCATCCTATTCAGGTCACCCGAAAAAAGTTACGGTCTGCCTGCAGAAAGAAAAGCATTATGGGAAAAGGTTATACATTTGTCATTTTATTTATTTTAAGTATCAGAGTGTATTGTAAGGCAAAAAAATTTAAATAAATGCATCCTGTAGGGCTCGGGGTAGATATACGTGATCAGCGTATTATGCTCCAACAGTGGTACCCGCTGCAAAGTGTTAGGGGGCAAAGCAAAGTCAATATACTTATTGCAGCTTCCTGCATTTATAATGAATTGTTGGAATTTGGTTTCTTAAACAAATGTCAAATGTATGCAATGAACAAAAATGTCAAATGTATGCAATGAACAAAATGTATGCAATGAACACCACTTCACTCCTTAGATTTTTTCCTCAAGTTTGCATTAGGTAAAAATAAAACACATCAATGGTAGATATGAACGAAAAGACGGGCACTGAATTTATTTCATAACCGCATGTTACGCTGCAAGATTACAACTCCATAGAAACTTTTTTGTATCGGTTAGCTCATGTTTTTAAAGAAAAAGAAAAAAATAATAATGACTATGTGTTTTTGCGAGCACCATAGTTTCTATATAAAACATGGCTTCTTCCAGTATCGATCAAGCACCAAAGATGAAAGTAGGAGCCAGCAGGTCGGCGTATGATTAACACTGTACAGATTCTGCTGTACATAACTAATTAACCCTTGCTGTGCCGGGACACAAAATCAGGGTGCAAACTTCAGAAAGGTTATAGTCCCAATCTCTGCACACACTGCAGCCAGTCCTGGGGCCTGCTAAAGAATCCCATTTATTAATCCAGACACAATGCATTTCAATTAGCCCGACTGGTAGGCAGTAATTAAATGTATTATTTCTTTGGGATTATTTAAAGGGACACTATAGTCACCCAGACCACTTCAGCTCAATGAAGTGGTCTGTGTGAAATGTCCCTCAGGTTTTAACCCTTCACATCTAAACACAACAGTTACAGAGAAACTGCTATGTTAACATTTGGGGTTAATGCAGCCTCTAGTGGCTGTCTTCCGGGCAGCCACTAGAGGCGCATCTGTGACGCTGGAGGCGAATTGAGAAATGCTTTCCTATGGACACTTTGAATGCGCGCGGCACTTGCGCATTCGGGCTCTTGTGATGTCGGACGGGGAGGAGAGGGGATTAAGGTAAGTGGTTGAAGGGGTTTTAACCCCTTCAGCGCCATAGGAGGGGGACCCTTACTGTGGGGGCACTATAGTGTCAGAAAAACCGCTTTGTTTTACTGACACTATAGTGATCCTTTAACATCTTCCAGACAGAACTTTAATACCTTCTTTCTAAAAATACTAACCTTACCTGTCAAAATCTCACAACTCTTGTTGTCCCTCCTGCTCCAAATACTAACAAGATATACCACCATCAAGCAAAGGGGTGTAATAAATTAGCAAGGAAATAATTACAGGAACACAATAACCTCATAAATACCAAAATAAATGTATAAACTGTCCCTGGTGCTATTTAGACTAATGGGCTACGGGTAGAAATTAAAAAACTTAAAGCAACTGGCTTCCCATCCAGCGTTTTCATGGTGTCGCTGTTGCCGCCACTTTGCCTCCTTGACAGGTAATTTAGATTGATAACCGTGGCAAATTAAATACTTCTTTATAGAGAAGCATTGATATGGCGCTATATAAATAATATAATAATTGATGGCCCTACTGCGCATCATTTCGATTCTCCTCACAGATAAGCATTACAATATTCCCTATGGGGAGATTTAACTGCGTTTGTCATGATGTTAAACGTAAGGACTGTACATTTTCTAAGGTCTTCACTAGGAAGTGCCTCTAGGAGCTGTCTGACTGATCGTCCAACTAACAACCACTAGAGGTATTCTGACTGGAAAATAGAAACATTGCTCACAAACAGCAATGAGTAGACATGTCAGGGGACCAAAACCACTACATTCATCTTAAGAGTGTCCATTTAGGCAAGCCAAGAAGTTTGCCGAGGTTGGAAATGATCTACTTAACACAAATAGAAGGGAATGCAGGAGGCGAGCATATTACACTGAATATCGGTATTGTGGTGCTTTCACAATAATATAAATAACGCTAACATTTCCAGATATTGGCACATTGCCGACTGACGCGTGATCAGTCACTTCGTATCATTAACACTGTAGCAAGTCGAGATTGCCTTCCTTACTATCACCAGCCGTGGCTCAGTACACAGATCATTTCAAGCTGCCAAATGGAAAAATAAACAAGGCCAAACAGATCACGTCTCATCCGCTGATCTAGCTTTATGGTCTGCACAAAACACAAACACAGTTTAACAAACTAGCAGCCTGGTCCAAATTGAAGATATGGCTATTTAATCTTTCATTGAATCACAGAGGTTTAATTCTGAATAATGGATTGATAATAAAATATCATGTTAGTAGCACTTACCTATAGACACCACAGACAAACAAATGCATCAAGACCGTATTTAGTGGCACATTCCTAAATATTTGTTACGACCTCTCATTACTTGTGAAACATTACCATGTTAAAATTTTACTAAAATGTGAACAGTCACAAATTCAGTGAATTCCAAATATTAGGCTACGGTTTTTCCAATTTGGCTATTCCGACCGATAATTAGCAATTTCTAAGTATTCACACTTAGTGAATGTTTAGTAAAGGTGAATTTGCTTGCCGATCTGTTCACTAAAATGGGCCCCAGCTCCTCTAACATTTGCCTAGATCAAGGTAACACACATTGCTAGCTACCCCAAACGGATGGACTATTTAATCCCACTGCCTCCCCACCCATCCATCCTTATTAATCCCTGGATCGAGAACATCAGCATTAATTCACTGGGGGGTAATCGCAAATATTTGGAAAATTGTTAATTGATACTCTTACCCAAGTGCTCTTCTAGACTCTAGAGCAGGAGTAGAATAAAGAACGGTTCAGGCATTCCGGGATAACAAAAGTAGCAGCTTTATTGGGGCAAAAGCAGCAACGTTTCCACCCTACCGGGCCTTTATTAAGCTTGATAGAGACCCAGTAGGGTGGAAACGTTGCTGCTTTTGCCCTGATAAAGCTGCTACTTTTGTTATACCGGAATACCTGACCGTTAAGAGGCACTGGCCAGCCCTGGCTTCAGAGCAACTGGGTTATTTGGGGAGTGCAGTATCCAGTACGTCTCTTCAAGAGCAGGAGTAGGCAACATTCAGCAATCGAGATATTGTGGTCTTCATCGCCTCTAAAGTTATGGCTGTAAGTGCATTATGGGAGATGTAGTCCACAGCATATGGAGTGCCAAAAATTGCCTAATCCCTGCTCTAGAGCATAAACATATTCTGATGTTGAATAAGCCCCGTCTTAGAGACTGCCAATACTCTTCTATTTATGGACTACATTCCCCAGAATTCTAGGACAGTAATTGAAATTCAAGGAAATACATTACACCAAAATGTAAGGGACGACATTAGACATCCAAACTAAAATGAAGAAACAAAGTGCAACCACAAACTATAATGCTTTGTGCATATTACCCATCACCTGGTGTCATATATTTTGCCAGCCATACGATGCACACTAATGACAGAAAGCATGTCTTAACTTGGTGCTAGGAATTAGATAATTAGTAGTTCGGCATAGTCAAAGCTTTGCTGGGCGAAGAAGTAATAGCTTATTATCAAGTGTGTGACAATTGGGGTGGGCTTTTGTGTGCAGGGGAGACCCATATTCTGCTTCACCATGAGAACTACGATAAGAATAAGCTGAGCTGGTAACAATTCATGGAGTTCATCATTTAATCATTTTTTTCTTGCTTTGTTAAATACTTTACCCATGTTTTACTTACTGCACTTTTAAGTAGATTTAAAAATGCCATTTAACAAAAATCCAGGAATTTATAAATTACAGACACTCCTCACTTACTGACTGGGTTCTGTTTCTACGACCCGGTCGTAGAACAAATTGGTCGGTAAGTGGGGAGTTGAGGGATACCCTGCTCTGGTGCGTTCGTCTATGTTGTGGGAAACTTCCCCGAACATAGACAAACGCACCAGAGCAGGAAACATCTCTAATTTATGTTCTGGGAAATTTCAAATGAAACGAGTTTTATCCCATACACTGACGAATCGTTACCTGTGAAGCCTTTTTTTTCGATAAATTCAATAAATCAGACTCCACAGGTAAATCTCAGACAAACTGATTCATCCGCATAGGAGGTAAAACTCTGTTGATTCAGATGAAGTGGTACAAACAACTTTTTGCACAAGCCTAAAAATCTGATTAAAACAGATTTTTAGCTGTGACTAGAGGAGTTGTTGAATGTTTTCAGTGGAGTTGTTAAATGCTTAAATTTTACCATTTGATTTTCAAGTCACTACAATTTGCCATATAGTGAATAAACCCTCATGGAGTAGTGGATTTTAGAAGGTGGTTGAGGAACAACACAAAGTTGCAGGTAAAAAAAAATAAAAAAATTGTGTTGTTGGAAGCATCAACTAACTAATGCAATTTAAAGTAAAGCTTTAAAGAAAAAAAAAATAGCTATGTTTTACTTTCACGGTTGGCAGTTCTTTCTTTCATTGCATGGAATATATGGCTTAACGAACGTTAAAGCAGCAGTGGCTTAATGCTACGAACAACCCCAGTCTATGGACCAACACGGATTGCAATCCTTGTACTACCTTATTGAAAACATAGCAAGGAAATTAGCTCATTATCTCTATTCAAACCTGGCACCAGCGAAAATAAGATATTTGTAACAGTCCCTGGAAAATAATCATAAAATGTTAAGGCTTCTTGCCACATTCTACCAGACAGAAGATGAGCATATTCGCTTTTCATGGTGCACTCTCCCTTCCACGGTACATGCCACCTGCTAACACAGGCTGAGTTTGGAAATGCCTTCATTTTCTCCAAGTTCTGTTCTAGGACGCCTTCCCTCCAATGTCCTCATGCCGAATACATATTATTCACATCACTTTCTTATGGTATTCCCACATCAGCCCCCAATCAAAAGTTATACTGCCTCTTAATCTTTGAATTTAAAAATAAAAAAGCCACTTTTATCAGTAAATATAAAATATAGATATTTTACATAGAGACACTTACATTGAACTACAACAATATACAGACTAACAGACAATTAAATGGGTTTGCACAGAAACATGTTGCAAATGGGATACTGCTTAGAAGCAGGTCAAACAGACAATTTTGTTACACTAAATATGAAGCATTTCATCTCTGCGGATTCAAAAACATCCATTTCCCTTTCACAGAGTCATCACAATTAAAGGGACACGGTAATAGGACACGGCTTCATCTCACTGAAATCATAGTGTCTGATGTTCCCTGGCACTGTCTTTCCATTCAAGAGTCCATGGCAGAGTGTAATCTCTGGGGCAGGCTGTGGGTGGCCAAAGACCCTTATTTAGTGTTAAAATGCTTGAAAATTGTTTAAAACTGAATGGAGGGACAGTGCTAGAGAACTTCAGGCCCTGTAACCAATTTAATGAGATAAAATGGTCCTGGAGTACTTACAGTGTCTCTCTAATAGACTACTCCCTCTAACGTTCTGCTTTTTAGAAAAGCTGATTTGCCATTACTTTGTGATCTTACAACAAGGATACCACACAAAATGATAAATAATAAAACATACAAAAGAAAAACATTTTGATATCAAATACAGCGCTAATATGTGAGTGTAATATTATATTTAAGAGATGGCCAAAAACGGACAGCCCTAATTGTTGTAGATCACAGCTCCCATGATGCACGCCAACCCTGAAGACTGGCAAAGCATCATGGGAGTCTAGCTCTTCTATAACTCGGGTCCATCTGTTCACCATCCCTGATGTTCTTTGATTCTCAACCACATAATACAGCAGGTCCTCAATGGGACATGTCTGCAGAACAGTATGTAGTTAAAATGGCTGAAGGAGGAATGTATTTATTTTTTTTTTTAAATAACTTAATAGACATCATTCCCACTATTCCAATGTGTAGGGGGGACATTGTGTTTGTTTTTTCTCTTTAATACGCATCAAGACAAAAAAGTCTTGTGCCACCATGGTACAGATATCGAAGCACCATGACCATTATTAAAGATGGCACCCAGGAAGCCTTCTCAATTACGGTTGCCAAAGGTGGACACATGGCTCTCTAGTTGGTTAATACATATCTCAAATAATGCTCAGGGTGTCTTGATTTCATCACTTTTGAAATACACATTGAATGTGTTGAGATTTGACCGTCCCAACACACTTTTATGATGACTGCCACACTAACAGAGAATCATGGAGCTAGAAATCTACAAAATCCGGAGAGAATAACAGGAGCCAGTTATAGCGTTTCATCCTAATATTAGTACTAAAAAGCGTTATATTATGGTGAGTTTGCATGTAAATGGGTATTTAGCCCACAGTACCTGGTTACATTGCAATGGAAACTTGCAAGAAGATGTGGTGAAGCATAAACGTGGTCAGCATTGGAAGATTGTAGATAGACATTATACAATGCCGATGGATGACCATACAAGATCCTTGGACTGTAGAGTTTACATGGGTACATAGTGAAGTATTGTGAGAGAAATGTTTTTAATAGTTTTCCCAGGTTCTGGAATACGGAAACCCAAACTTAAAAACCAAGTTTAGCAGAAGCAGTACTATTGTTTCCCCAGATCATCGGTTTCTCAAAAATAGAGGGGAAAAATAAAAATCAGCCAGTAGAAACCCCTTGTTCTTGATCAAGGGATTATGGGAAGGGACTAGAAGGAGTCTGACCTCCAACATAATGTATAACTTTAGCTGGGGATTTGTCAGGAGGACGTTGGGAGCTGTATTTACATATGGTTTGCACTGGTCTTTGCCATCATTAATATATAGCTTAAATGGTCCCTTATATTTGATAATGTCTATAACTGAAAAAGACGTTACGGAAGTTAAAATGTCACAGACGGGCTGGAAGCACTTTTTTTAAATTGAATGACAAGACGGACCAGTGAAGATGAAGGAGAGGGGAGATTATTGTTGGAACTAATACTGAGAGAGCATATGCGAAGGGTAATCGCATCAAGCCATCTTCACAGAACGAGACCCTACCAGCTAACTCGACGTACATGAGACGGCAGTTATATTGTAAAGAGGGACACATATTAAGGGCTGAGGAAAGATTGCTAAGGTGCTACGACTAAATCTAAGTTAGTTTTCGGATTGACCCTTCCCATTTTCAGTCATCGTCGATGGCCTCTGTCTTGATCTCGTTGGTACCTTGCCGTGCTAGGGCTAGGATGGTGTGGTTCACAGCTGCCATTTCCACTGCCAAGGAGATCGGATCTTGATGATCACTATGGCTAGTACTGTCATCCTAAGCATGTAGAAGTAAAAAATAAACAGATAACTAGTTAATTAACAATATATGAAAATGACCAGGACACTATTCAGGAACTTCTGGATGTGTACAAAATAAATCTAATTAGAATGTCACTCTAGTTAGAGATGTTTAAAAACTCATTAATTGAGTAGAATATGACCTGTTCTTGTACTGTGAAGAATCACAGATTATTGCCTAAAATGTGGCTCTATCACTTCCCATGGTTCTCTGGATGCCAATTAGATGCTTTGTGTTTGGGTGCCAATATGGAACTGGATCTTTAGCAGTGAATCTAGCATGTCAACCCTTTCATTTTGTTCTACAGATTCTGCTCAGAAAAGGGAGAAAGTCTCGTCAGGCACCTCTGAACCCAAAGGGAAGAACATTGGTATGTGAGTAAGCCAGACGAGAAGGCATATTATAATAGGTATAATAAGTATTCCTTTCATAGAATTCTGTAAATCGTTTTATATCACTATGTAGTTATTATATTTATTGCTTCCTTCTTACAAACTGACTTTCTGATCGAATTTGGAAATGGTGCGATACAGGAATGCAAACTGTATTGTTGTATTTCTTCTTACCATTAACAACATTTTGACATCATTGACATTTTGCATTTTATCCCTATTAAGAGTCATCTGGAACAAGAATTAAGATAAAACCAAAGCCGAGATGCTCACCTGTTCAGAGTAATCGTTGCCATCAACATCGTCGCTGTTTGAATGACCTCCAGGACTTTGTACATCGATGCCATGACTCTCCAGGATTGCTGCTTCTTCGAAAAAAGCAAACATGGCCCTAAATTATCTGCGGTGGTGGTACAAACAATACTGCTAAATGTAGAGACACGAGCACAGCCTTGCAAGAAGTGATGGTCAAGGCCCAGGTTTGAGGATCTATTGCCGGAATTGATTCATGTATTTCTGCCAATTCCCTCTACAGACTTAAAATTTGACCTATGCCTTTATAGTGCAGGACCTCTTGTTACGGAAAGAGGGGCCGATTGACCGTCATTAGATTAAAAATGGGCAGTCACCTTTAAAGGGTCACACTAGAAAATCCAGCCAAACAACTCAATAGTTAAATATATAATATTCAGCCAATTTTCAGAATTCGGCAAAACATAAAATAACTTCTAATAACCCACTAAATAATCATTTAATCCAACTGAGCTGAATAGTAACAGGTGTGACACAGTAAGATCACATCTTGCATGTAGATGACAAACCGTATCTGTGGGTTGGGTCTGTATTTCGTGTTTCCTTTTGTGGTTACAAGTCATGGCCTGGATATCTGGGACACAGCCATATCATGGTTTGCCAATTACATAAAGTTTGGCAAAGCGTATCATGGGATGAACATTGAAATTTAGTTTTATTTACACTCACAGCACTGTTCACACAATAAAATCATCAGTAGTGTTTACTGAAACATGGCAATGAGGAACTGCCACTTCTAGAGAACAGAAAGTTCTGCTTTAAATGGACACAAAACACCAAAACAACTTTAGTTTATTGAAGCAGTTTGAGCATATACATCATGACCCTTACGTCTCAGTGCTCAGTTTTCTGCAGTTTAGGAGTTAAACCACTTGTGTTTGTGCGGCATTAGCCATACCTACTCTGGCTGTGACTCACACAGGCTGCATGAAAAAAAGATTTAATATTCAGACAGATCTTGCAGCACAATGTGTTTACTTTAGAAGGTATTGTCTCCTGTTCTGTTAATGGAATTTTACTCACACACAGGAGGCTGCTTCAGGCTCGAGTAGGCAGTTAAAGCAGGAGATTAGGAATTAAACACACTGTGCAATAAAGGAAGCTAAAGAATTCAGTCTTTTCCAGTAAGAGTGGGGGGAGGCTCCATGTGACTCAGACAACGCCAGTGCGACAGGGCTGCATAAACAGAAAAGTGAATTAACTCCTAAATGGTGGATATTAAAAAATGGCAGAAAGGGAGACTGCTAGGGGATTATCTATACAATAAAATTGCTTCATCAAGCTTAAGTTGTTTTGGTGCTGAGAGTGTCTCTTTAAGGTAAGAAATATGAGTAGGGCAGGGGGGAGGGAAAGCAAGCAAATGTAAAAAAATAAAATAAAAGTCAGAGTTTACAGAATGGCACGAAAAGAGAGGCAAATTCATACAAGGAACAAAAGGAATAGATAGTCTAGGATGAGAGACAGTGACATATACAAACAGGAAACTGGAGGGGAATAGGTGGTGGATATGAAATGACCAACGGAAGAAAGGGGGGAATGCTTACAGACAATAGAAAGAGGCAGAATCAACAATACCCCAAGAGCCGGAATAGGAAGGTTTAAAGATTAAACCTAAGACCGTGGAGAATAAAAATAAAATGATGTTTTCCAGTCTAACTTATACGATCCGGCATTGGCTCTCTGAGTGATGTGTCCTGGTACATTACCAATGTTGGCTCTTCTCTTGATCTCCTTCCTTCTATTGGCAAACCAGTTATATACTTTCAAGGATGTGACCCTCTCCAGATCAGACAACTTCTTTCCTATGGAAAAGCACAAGAAAAACATTAAAAATAATAGCGGTAAAGAAAATGTCCTTGCTATATGGGAAGCCTCCTTGTCTCATTGGCTAGAGAGATCTCAACCCATTCCAGGCGCATTGACCACGATTATCTGCAATGGTGGAATGGTAGGCAATAGAGTTTCAAAATAACTCAACCCCTAAATGCATTAAGACTTTGTTTTCATGACCTTAAATGAACGCAGGAAGAGGTTTTGGTATTTTTGTTTAAAGGAGCTTATTAAATATAGTTGTAGCTAATGCTGTCAAACTGGTAAAATGAGGATTTTGCGTTAAGACAAGAAAAACCTTTAAGGGAACGATCATGAAAATATAAATTATGTTGCAATATACGATGCTACTCTACAACGCTGAAGCTACAGTTGTCCTTTAGTGTTACATAAACTGTGGGTTTTGCTCAATTGCAGTCCCTCTGGAGCTCCCTCCAGTGGGAGCTGTTGTATCTACCCCTATTATTATTATTATAGGCTACAACAGAACAAAGTTTTTTGTTTTTTTAATGAAAGTTTTGCTTTAAAGAATTTTACAAAAGACAAAACAATCGATATTTGAGTGAACAAGATTATTATTTATTTTTGGAAGATTTATTTTATTCTATTGTCTCTAAATGTGACACAGGCTGCTTAATAACCTTCAGGGTAAAAAAAAAAAAAAAAACCAAAAAAACCCCCCACCAAAGCAGTTTTTGTGTGAAGCTTCTATTTGCTCGTACATTACCCGTCCCAAATGATGTCAAAGCCAATTTGGCATTCTGCGGGTTTAAAGCAGGTTGGCTTTCTACCAAGGACTTTAATAGGGAATGAATTATTGTTCAGACATAAATTATGCAGATCGCTGTGATTTTTACATAACATCTCAAGGTCTTCACTGAATAATATGTAAGGATGACAAACAAAACATCTTCGAGCGGCAGAGGGTGGCACAGCTAATTCATAGAACATTGCAACAGGGTCAAACGACTGAACTGCCATCTGCCTGGCATTTTGTCTCTGCTTTGCCATTTCCAGATATTTGTAATACTAACTGAATGGGAGATCCTGTTTGCAAGTGAGATATTACACGGTGGGTGATGTCACACTGTGTATCAGAAATGGTAACAGGAATTGTAAGGCTTCTAATCTCTAGTCTGCACCGGAGAACACGTGTCTCGGCTGTTTGTGACTACTGATATTCTGCAGCTGCCAGCAATAAACGACATGTTGGTCCTACTCCCGAAATGAAGAATAACTGGATCCTAGCAGTATAGATGGATGACATTTTAAGGGGAGAATGAAAAAGTCTAGATCATCAGTTAGGCCAATGGATAAAGTTAAATATAACAAAACAAATTACTTTTGGGAACTGTGCTCATTTTTATTTATTTGTTATTAGTTTTCCCACTAATTTCTCATAATTCTCTAAAAGGGTCAAAATGATAATTTCATGAGGTTTTCATTTCGTTGGTTTAAAAGTAAAAAACAAAGACCCTGAATTATAACGAATGACTGCAGATTGGAGGAAGCAGTATGAGATTTCTCTGGGAATAACCATAACTTATGCTGATTGCAATGGCTCCAGTGCACGTAGCTCATGTCACCAACTTTCGATACTGGTTATTAGAATCCATTTTGTTTTACTTGATTCCATTTTTTATAGAACGGTAATCTTGTAACAGCTGAGTCCTGTCAATGTTCTTTGTGAGGCTTGGCAGGGAGCAGGTGTGCCAAGGTGTTTCAAAAGACTCTGCCATAAATCCCATATGATTTGCATTTCCTCATTCACTGACTGTTTGTGGAATAAAGACAAGCAAATATGGAAGAACTTGATTGTCTTGTTTAAGTCCATTCTCCAGCTCACAACTGTTTATAACTGCAGTGACTTGGAAAAACGATACAGCTGTAAGCCTGTCCATTCGTGATGATGCTTGCTCTGTGCCTGTCAAGGTATTGATATGTGTGCTCATATTCCAGAAAAATTCCCACAAACCCTATCCCTCTCCTTCACAGCGGTTTAGGGGTGCCCATGAGCAAGAGTGTTGCTTTAGTGCTTGCATATAGACAAAAACCAGAGGGATTTTCTAGTGCAGCTCTCACTGCATTTAAACATGTCCTTCCACCAATATATTGTGAACCAAAACCAGGACTGTCCCCAGAGATTTGGTACTATTGGCCCACTTTGTAAGCCACATTTTCTTTTTGTGAAGTGTCTCACTTTAAAGGGGATCCAGGTTGAAAGTGATTTCTACCAATTGATTTTCTCTGAATTTCCTTGGTAAGTTTGGAACTTTTGAGTTTAGAAATAAGCACACTATTGCCATATAACCCTAGAAGTGAAGCATTGCACATACCTGGTTTCTGGATTACAGCATTGCAAGCATTTGCAATCTCTTCTCTTTTGGCCTCATCGGGATACTGGTTTTCATTAAAATAGCTGAAAGACAAATCATTATCTGCAGGCTATCTTATATAGTCACTATACATGCTCTTACATGCGTTAAAGGGCTGGGCTCAAGGCGCTTTTGTGACATATTTATTGAATTTGTACAATGCAAAAAAAAGGACTAATTTTACATTGCACAGTTACTGGCAAATACAAAATGATATACAGGTACACAGGGTACTATAAACAAGCAACATGACAAAGAGCAAGTACCACTCTTACAAAAAAAATAAGCAGCGCTAACAAGAAACGAAGATGGAGATATTTAAGAATGGAAGTAAGAGCAATGGAGAAAATTAAAAAGAGGAATAGGGGCAAAAGGTGGATATACATAGCATATCACAAGAAAAATTAAAAAAAAAAAAAATATAAGGTTTTCAGCTGCAGCTGTCCAATCAAGGATTGCTGGACTTTAAACAGGCTCAATTCCCCCTGTTCAAAATGGGAAAAATGGCTTAATATTTATTTATTACACATGTATAATCCAGTACAAATTCCCGTTATTCCATGTATTTCCATATTATGAATCAAGGAAGACAGCCCTCCTCACATATGGTCTGACCACAAAGGGTCTCCACCCTCACAGATTCGGAAACAGAAATGATCTAGAAATGTTATGAGACGGAACTAGCAGCATTTCTATGAAGATGAAAAAGCACATTTGCTAGTAACAACCAAACAATAGGGCTGGCCTTCCAAACATGGGAATATTCTACATTAACAAAGCTCTGTATGTACCTCTCTCTATTATCACAATTTTTTTTAATGGTATGTGTCAAGATCAACATCCTTCTTGGGACCACTACTTCCCACTTCACAGAAAGCAATTGGACCCCAACAGAGACTGCCAAATTCCCCTCCAACTTCTGTCTCTCTCTAGTAGGTCTGCAGCAGAACACTAGATCTTGTCAACAGATTCTCAGAATACAAAACCTTCCCCTTAAACATCAATTAAATTAAACCTGGAGACAATCTCTCTTCCACTCATGTTTAACAGCAGAATTCCTGCTTTCTACACAACCACCAGAAACATGGGACAAACACGGCATTTCCTGGTCACTTCCCCGTAATAAAACACTTTCCTTTCAATTATTAAACGTATTGCTCGATGTGCTTCTGACTAATAAACCGATTATCTGGAGATCTTAGACCGTCATGGGAATAATTTTAGAAACTGATTAGTTTGAGCATCGATTAGTCAACGGACTGTATTCAATTCACAGTTTTTATTCTTTCTCAGTAATTTTTTAAGTTGAACATGTTAATGAGCTTGTTTCTGTCCTGGAGACATATTCTATATACACTTACATACCTACAAACGGAGCCAGAAAGTTAACAGGCTCTGCTCACTCACAGTCATTCAAGAAAATTCTGAATATAAACGGCTATCCGATATCACCCCTAGGAATCCGTAACTAGCCAGGAAAGATACCCACACGTCAACATAATCTTCTGCATATGGAAAATGTATCTTTCATTCTATATTTTCCTTGTACTAAGAGGTGGCTAGGATATCTTCAAACACGTCTATGTGTGTACCTCTTCGCTCAACGCATGTTACATACAACATGGCTGTTGCATGTCGACAGTGGAAAAGGTGATGGGTTGCACTCAATTTGAAAGCACTTCTGTTACAAACGGTTGATAACTATTGGGGTCCACCTTGATAACACGGGTCTTACGCCATAATACAGTCCTTTAATAACTACTATGCGTTTAGATTTTTTACATTTGTTCAGCAGCTGGTTGTTTTTTTTCCTCTGAAAAATCGCCAGGTGACCTTGGCATTTCCACAGGAATTTTAGGTACACATCTACATCAGAAACATTAAATGTTCCCTCTTTCTTGCACAGAAAGGACCAACTGGTTTGATTTTGATTGGCTACAGACATCACATGCTCTCTGCAGCCTAGTAATACCAGATGACCAACTCTGCATGTAAAAAGGGTCACGTACTGCAGTGGTTATTAGATTTTAATTACTAAACGGATTAAATGAAAGTGTAACTACTCTATTGGGAATATATTTTTAAATAGATTTAAGGATATATAATTTTGCCAACAGGGCCAATTTAGAATCACATGCTTAATATTTCTGTAGTAGACAGAAGCTACCGGGACTAAAACATCCAATCACATAATGTTGATTTTTGTCAGCCTGTGTGACAGGATTAAAAGGATACATTTATGAAAATAGGAGATGAACGTTCTAAACAGCTGATTCAGTACTCTCAATTTCAGCCCAAGTTTCAATTTAAAAGATTGCCTCAAACTCCCACAATGTATTCTGAGGTAAGTCAGGAAGGAGTTACCAAGGTTTTTATTCTCTTGAAATTAATGCAGGACTAAATTGGATCCAGTACGGTTAAGATCAACGTATATTATTATTACATCAGACACTTGGCACTTTTCCACGGTACATACAATGCCCAAAACCAACTTTTGGAACAGTAACAATCGATAAGAGACGACAGAGTGCACTAAACCAATAAAAATCAAAACACTGGCAAGACTAGATACATATCTGCAACCTCGGTCTGCTTAGCAATTGTATTTGAGAAGCTCTGCTTAGTCATGTTGGGTGGACTCCTTGGGGATGTGGGGAAGGTGGAAATGACAAAGTTGCCAGTACTTGAAAAGAAACTAAAGATGCACAAATAGCAGAGACCAAACTCTGATATTGCACATAAAGAGACTGACAGAGAGATAGAGCAAGATTAAGCATTAAAACAATGTGTGTTTTGGGAACATAATGCCTTGGAGGGGCTCTGGAGACCAATACAGAAGATTGGGTGGTTTCTAAACGTTCTGAGAGAGTGACAGATGGAGAATGTATAATGGTGGACAGTGTATTATGAGAGAAAATTTCACTAATGTGTTTTGGAGACACCATAATAAACCATGAGACCCCCGGAGGCATTATATTCCCATAATACACATTACATTACAAGATAACTTCAGATCAGGATTAGTGTTGGGGTAGTGAGCTGTCTTTACTGTACATGAACGTCTCAGTGTTGGGACCAAGAAATATATGCCCTTATAGCATAAATGAGATCATTTTAAGGAAATCTAGATGTGCAAGTAACTCCCGCACAGAAATATTACTGATATCTATCCTGCAGCTTAATAAGAATGAAGCAATTTGTTCTATACCTTTCCATCACAGCCAAGCATTCCTTTCTCCAAGTAAACCGGCTACCCCGTCGTAACCGGAATGTGCCAGAGGTAGCAGTAACTGGTGGTGGCGTTTGTCTCCATTCTGTGTCGTCTATTGGGGTAGGGGCAGGCCTCATGCTTAGGGTTGCACCTGCAATACGGAGTATAAAATGGCAAAAATAAAATATTTACAGGAAGCTTTGGAAAAAAACACTTAACTCGACACAAATATCTACTTAGAAACTGTAACAAGAAGATTTATCACTAGTGGATTGTCCGACACCAAACAATCCCCTTATTGAAAGTTTCATATGCAATGGGTGGGTTATTCACTATATTGCACACAGACCAACATTTTACTGCTCTCGTGACAAATCAAGAGCATGACAATGAATATTCTACTTCTTTTCATCCACACATAAAGGGTGTCTGTCATGAATGTTTGTTAGAGTATAAACTTCCATCTACACATTGTGTTAGCAGATATGTATAGATTGGGAGTAAAATCTATTAAACACAAGGGACTGACAAGGGCGAGCAGAAAACACCTCCCATAGGCGTTTTCTCTGCTCGCCACAGAGCATGCGCGGTGTTTGCTATGATAACTATGACACTGCTAGCACTAGGTAGAAAGTATAGAAATAGACATGCTACATAAATTCTGCCACCCCTCCAAGAACACCTAGTCAACTTAGGCAATTGCTAAACAACATATCCCATAAACACTTGCTCACCTCAACTGAAACTAACGAAAGCATTGTGATTGGTTGAAACATTCCCTGGTCTTGGAAGGGCTCAGAACGCAAGCCTGACGATTGGCAGTAAATGCATATACATAAAATGTATTAATTATGACCCCATGCAGCAAGGAATGGTAGTAAGGAGTACATAAATACGGTACATTTACAAGTTGCAACTATGTCCACTGAAAATTTAATTTAACAGAATGTAATAAATTAGAAAACCAAACGTTATATACGTTTAAATCCAATAAACATCTCCCACTGAATTCCTTCAGATACCCTTACCTTGACCTTGTGCATCCTCTTAAATTAAGAAACGTATACTAATGATTTTGTATTTTAACAGTGGGAATCCCAAGAGTTGCTCTAAACTTGCCTGCTTTGCAGGTCCTGCATCATTTGTTGAGGACAGACTGGTAAACACACACTTATTTAAGTCCTTCACAAATCACACAGTGGAGACATTAAGGATCAGATCCAGCAGATATTTGGAGGTTTCTTTAAGATGATACAGAGAGAAATAGGTTTGGGCTCTTGTTAAGGTAATAGAAAAGATACGTCTTAAGTTAAGCTGCTTGAAATGTTATTACATGTGCTGCACTGCATCAGATTGCCTAATTGGTTGGAAATGTAATTTACTAAACCCACCAGGTACAGCTTGAGATGAAATCAGAAACAGGAGTTTGAGTTTCCGAAAAGAATGGAGCAAATTAAAATCCGCTCTGTTGTGAAGGAGAGCAAAAACATTACATTGAAAATCGTCGGGGAAAATAAGACCATTGAACATAAAGAAGTAGAATAGGGACAAAAACATCCTGCGTTTAGACACCAATGGGTTTCAGTGTTCAGATTAAGATGTATATAAGTAGGGCTATCTGTGATACCATAGGGGGAGTTTCAGCATAGTGCTTCATTTTTGTTTCTGTTTGTTTACACAGCCATGTTACAGGGCTGCCACCTACTCCATATGTTCCCTATTAAGGGTTCATAAGTTTGTAGGGGTTTAGAAAAAGTATTGGACTGATGTGTAATATATTCCCTGCTACCGACCAGGAGTAATGGGAGTTTGAACGCAGGACTTAATTTTATACGTTTGTAAAAACCAAACCAAAATAGAAAAAAAAACCTAAACATTTTAATATAGATGCAAAAAATGAAAATTAGGATCTACTCGGTTTTTAATATTTTGGTCATACTAAATGTTGGATTATGTGAATATTGTGCATAACTGCAGAGAATGAGAAAGAAGGTACAAATTTATAACGATCCAATAACTACTTAAAATGTGCCTCGTTGTGAGAAGCTTAAAACTGCTGCTATTTTTCAAATGAAAATCTATGTAGAATTATTTAAGTTGTTTATGAAAGGAAAGAAAAGTAATTTTATTCCCATCATCCAATTTCAGACAGCAGAGTATTTTTAAATCATCTGAAGCCTATGAAAATCGAACACGTCATGCTGGCTAAAATGAATACACTACCGTGCAATCTTTCCCCAGTCCTAATATCTATGCTAGATTGTCAACAGTGAATTCAACTGAGATGCCCCGGGATTTTACATTATTTGAAGTCTCTCTGGCCAACACCTACCTTTTTTGAACCTATAGCAACCTCTGTCATGGAACTAGAGTGGCATAAAAATGCTCATCCTACCGTTTCACTGTTCAGTTTCCGCTAATTTCACTTGAGTTCACTTTTTGGTATAGGAAGCCCTGTGAGCTTGGCCAGTAACACAGCAACACAGACATGTTCTATTAACAAGATTATTGGGTGAGTTGGGCCAAGAATATGTGACAAATATCAATTCTAAGCCATGTTGCTTAAATTAAAAACCTTGAGAATAACCTCAAAGTAATGAATAGTTGGAGAGGGCCGCGTCACATCCGACTCAGCACAATGTAAACGGTATCAGTGAGGAGATAAATGCACAGGAAGAAGTCTTTAGGGTGCTAAGTTTGCCCTTGCTTTCTATAAACTGCTGAAATCAACACAAGAGTTCTTGAAAATCACCTGGGTTAGTCTTCTCCAGCTGGTACCATCTGTAAAAGGCTCTCTTCTTCTGTTCACTCAAGTCCGATCCTTGCTGAAGCAACCAGTGGGAGATCCTGCTCTGACTGATACCTGGAAGAAATCAAGAGAGTCCCATTACTCACCTGGAAATAAAAAGATTAAAAAAACAGATCTCCCCCTTCACCTGTTAAAATTCAGACAGGTGGTCTGCTAAAGCATGATTGAGAAACGTAAACCACTTAACCCGTCTGAAATGTGATGAACACCCAGTGGGCTCTCAAAATATTGACCTAATGGTCCTCCACATGTTCTATATCCCTTTATATATCAGCTCTCCAAACTTCCTACCGTGGCATGAACATAGAGCAGAGCCTTTTGAGAATGAGAGGACAAAAATTATAGATGTCCTCCAGCATTATCCCCAAAAGATGAAAATGGGGGTAGTCACTACTCGTATAGTAAAAAATAGAAAGTGTCCACTAGATTGAATTTCCAGTCCACTCCAAAAAGATCTTAAAAGAAAAAATAGTAAATAACAAAAGAACTTTATTAATAACTATAAAAGGTACTTAGACAAGTATATCGTTGTAGCCTGATGAAAAAAGACCAACCATGAGAGAAATGCTCAATAGCTATGGTTGGTAGTTAAGCACACTGATTCAAAAGGATACAAATGTAACAATATGAGAACTAACAAAAAAAAGTAGCAATCCCAATCTTTATATTGTTACGAGCTCATGGAAGTGAATGAAACACTGGCTACAACAGAGCCTAGATAATCTACTAGTTGAGGAAAAATCTAAAATGACAATGAAGGGGGAAGTTATCACCATGGGTGACTAATCTTACTGATGTGAACTGGAAAACCAATATAGCTGCTGGTGCCAGGAGCATACATATTCTAAACTCCCTACTGGGATTGTCTCTAAAACAAGTCGTTGGGGAGCCAACTCGTAAAGAGGCCATACTAGATTTAGTGTTAACAAATGGAGATTTGGTATCAGATATTACTGTAGGTGAAAGTTTAGGATCCAGTGATCATCAGTCAATGTGGTTTAATATAAGAACAGTGACTGAGTCACACCACACAAAAACAAAAAAGTTTTAGACTTTAGAAAAAGAGATGTTTCTAAATGGAGTCCAAGAGAAATGGGATTATTTAAAAGTTGTGCTGCTGAAGGCAACAGAAAATTGCATTAGGCTTGTCAGTAAAAGCAAAAAATGAAGGAAACCACTGTGGTACTCCGCAGATGTGGCCAAAATAGCAATAAAACGAAAAGTTAGCATTTAGTAATTATAAAAAAAATAGAGTGAGGAAGATCGATCTATAAGATTAGGCAGAAAGAGGCTAAGCAACTTATAAGAGCTTTGAAATCACACACAGAAGAGAAAATAGCACAGTCAGTAAAAAAAGGGAGGGGGGGGACAAAACATTTTTTAGATACATATATGAGGTTATATGAGGAAATGAAAGTAAAACAAGGATTAGTTAGATTAAAAACAAAATAAGGAAGGTATGTAGAAGAGGATAAAGGTCTAGCTGACTGCCTCAATGAATATTTTTGTTCAGTATTTACAGATGAAAATGAAGGAAAGGGGCCTCAGTTAGGAAAAAGGACAAATTAGTCATTTGTTACATGTGAGTTTACAGAGGAAGTGGTTCTATTTCAACTGTCAAAAGTAAACACAAATACGTCAATGGAGACTGATGGAATACACCCAAAGTTATTAAAAGAGCTTAGTGGTGTACTAGCACAACCATTAACAGATTTATTTAACCAATCATTGTTAACAGGAGTAGTCCCAGAAGATTGGAAGTTAGCGAATGTTGTGCCCATTCACAAGAAAGGTAGTAGAGAGGCATTGGGCAACTATAGGCCAGTAAGCCTTACTTCAGTAGTGGGGAAAGTGATGGAAACCATGTTAAAGGATCGGATTGTTGAACATCTAAAAACACGTGGATTTCAGGATCAGAGACAACATGGGTTTACTTGAGGGAGATCATGCCAAACTAATTATTATTAATTTTATTTTATTTTTTTGGGTGCGGCAAATGCCACTTCTCCCCACTTAAAAAAACAAATGTAGTAAAATTATGATTTATATGTCCAGTGAGGAAGGACTAAAGCTGGCCTATGGGCTCCTGTTGGATGTGGAAAGTCCTATGGGGGAAAGTCCTGCTGCTGCTGACAGTACGCAACATCTGCTTTCTTGTTTCTGGGCATCTGCATCTCCCCAAGAGCGTTGACAGTGGAGGCCACTTTTCCCTTCTATTTGTTGGGAGGTATTGGTGGTAGCTGGAGGCCCTTTAAAAACTATGATGGGTCTTCTGCAGCCTACAGCACATGTAGTGTCCCCTCTTGGTACTATCAGGGTTTCCAGGGCTCCCCATCTGTACCTGACGCTTTGTTCTCTCAGTATTCTGGTTACGGACATAAACCTGCGCCTGTCCATCAGTACAGAGAAAGGTAGGTCTTTGAATACAGAGACCTTGTGTCCGTCCACTACAAAGCTGGGGAACTTCCAGGAGTGGGACATCACAGTTGCCTTTACAGCTGCGTCACGGATTACTGCCCTTATATCCCTGGGTGCGTCTGCAGGGGCAGTAGCTGCCTTCCTAATCCGGAAGGCCGACCCTATGGGCCGTGACTCGCCCTTCCCGGTCACCTCCACTGCCTGCATCACTCTGTGGATGAATTTCATCAGGGCTTGTGGGCCCACCATTTCTGGAGCAGCTAGCGGGTCTATTCACTAAACACTGGTTTCATTTGGCTTGGTTCTCCTGTATTCGGTTACTATGCCTCTGTGATTCCCTAATAATGGAATGGAAGCCAAATTGAGCTTAATGGATTCCTGCTCTTTTCAAATGGGTCTCATTAATGCAGTGAGATTCATGTGATAACTTAACTCAAGGTAAAAAAATTAACCTGGTAAAAGGGAAACGGACACTTCAAAAAATATTTTAAATATTACATTTAATTACCCCCTTTATTTAACAAAACCTGTATGTGAAGTATGACAAAATTAAATGTAGACATCCAGGTCTCTTTATCCTGCCACTGGGTGCCCTGTCAATCATTGTTATAATTGTGTACTTTGCACCTGGCACTCAGCACAGAAAAAAGATATTAAACAATATATTAATTTCTCCTCTTAATTTGCTATGTTTGACCTGGCATTGGATTGTGACTCTTAAGCTAAATCTTTCATAGAAATGTAAAAGAAATTGAATAGGATCAACCGATCAAATGTAAAGAATTCAGCTGTAATTTGACTGTTTTTGAACAGCGATTTAGCCGAATTAGAACTGGAATGAAAATCAAACTGCAGCCAAAAGGTTACTGAGTTGAATTAGTATTTAAAAAAAAAAAAAAAAAATTTTATTTTATGAGTAACTTGAAAAGCTGAAATCTGACAACCAAATTACATTAGTCTTGTTTCTGGGTACAGTTTGGTGGTGGAGTGAATAAGCCCTACTAGTCTAGTCGGTTCTGTGTGCTCCCAGACTCATAAAAACAGAAAATATGGGACGCCAAGTCATACATCCAAGATTTTCTTTGGTGAGAAGAACTATTTTTGATCTAATCTTTGATTTATTTTATACCATTTAATGACCACCTAAGGACTCAATCTCATGCTCTATCATCTCCCACACTTTGTACACTTTGACAGCATCTTCAACGATCTTCCAAATTCCTCCATGACTACATGTTACAAATTGTAGGATTACACATTACAATTACTGTTATTTGCTGTATAAATCCACTGATAGATGACTCCGATTAAGTAGATTACCGATTACGCCTTGTGTTAGTATAGATCTCCATTACCAAATCTAATTATAACTTGGCATAAAAAGCAGTACCAACACTCAGCGGGGGCTGCAGACACCATAAAATAACTTCTAATAGGCAGTACCCAGCTGGTGAATAGAGAGAGTGTAAGAATCTTACCTACAGAGGATGGCACATGTCTACAACACTGACAAAGGTTAACACAGTGAGGGAGTTTAAGCATGTGTGGGATAGGCATAAGGCTATCCTAACTATAAGATAAGGCCAGGGACTAATGAAAGTATTTAGAAAATTGGGCAGACTAGATGGGACGAATGGTCCTTATCTGCTGTCACATTCTATGTTTCTATGGGTTTAAAATACCACACCCAGGTAAAGATACGGGCACCACATTGACCCTGAAAGTTTGCAAAGAATTAAAGAGATCTCATTAGGAGTACAAGTTGACTTTATGGGATCTCTGTGCTGTTAATTACATGACCCAACTGTCAAGGGTGAGTTTTTTTTTCAGCCACTTACATTAAAATAAGAGGAATTAGAAGGAAAAAAAAATCTTTAATTAAAATGACTCATTGAAAGTGAAATGTTCAGGACAATGGGTCTTAAATCAAGGAATACATTACTATGATTGAGCAGGCAGGTTGGTACCGCAATGCAGAACCCTAGGCAATTCAGCAACATCTGTACCAACTCCCATTGTGATAAAATGCTCCCGTCTAAACACCGAGGTAGGCGGCGGGGGTCTTCCTTACCTGTTACTTGTGCAACGACAGCTTGTGATATTCTCCGGTTTGCAAGAAACGCTTTGATTTCTTCTTTAATGACACCGCTGTCCCTCCTGTCAGGGAGAGAGAATATGAGTATGGCATTTCCATACACGCAATACCATTTTGGTGTGATGTGTTGCAGTC
Source organism: Pelobates cultripes (assembly GCA_933207985.1). NCBI lineage: Eukaryota > Metazoa > Chordata > Amphibia > Anura > Pelobatidae > Pelobates > Pelobates cultripes. The sequence goes on along the minus strand of OW240913.1, from coordinate 16,033,583 downwards.
AAGTTTTTCTTTAAAAAAGTCTCTTTAAGCAAACAAACTGCTTTACCTGGGAACGTGGAAGCAGAATGAGATGAGCTAAAGTGCCCAAACCACAAAAAAAAAACCTAAACAATGCTTAAAAGCTATAAACATTAAATCTTTCATTTTAACACTATATACAGATTTATTTTTTTCTACTACAAGAAGTGGTAAAAACTGTGAAATTGCTATATTTTAATTAATAACCATCCCTAGTTACAGAGAGATCCTGCCCAGGTAATCGTAATAACAGCCAATTCACGTTGTATATCATTGCAAAAATAAACAGAACAAATGGGGGACAAGGGAGCCCCTTACACCATAACCACTCCCGAAACACAGGCAGTTTGGGTGCTGTGACACATATAACAAGCAGTTAGAAGGAGAGTCAGTTATTAAGCCCATTCATCCTCCGACAGGGAGCGATATCTAGAACCGCATCTATATCTTGGCCAAATTAGGGAAATAAAAAAATGTTGCGGGGAAAGAGCTCCAAAGGGTTAAAATAATAAAATAAAAAGCATTGACTGTGCTTAGAGCCAGGGGCCAGACTAGCAAAGTGAAATGTCATAAAGTATCTTGCTGCTTGACATTTCCTTTAATGAGTGTCAGATCTTATCAGAAGTGTCATAACACAAGGATGGATGAGGGTAATTCGAGGCAAGTTGAATAAGGTGTGTGAGTGCCATATGGCATGTAGAAAGTTTCATTACTGAGGGGAGGCATAAATCTTTTACATCAGACATAAAACCTGAGCCATAAAAATAGGAAGAGGGGTGTAAGGGGGGAGCACAGATTTAAGGCAGAGCAGCTACATAATTTATTGGTAAATAATTCAAGAGGTATTCTGCAGAGAAACAAACATTTAATTTCACAGCCCTACCTGAACCTTGGTGAGCCTTTCTATAGTATTACATACACTCTGTTACCCGTTCTTTGACAGTAAAAGGCAGTAAAGATGGGGCACTGCAATCGATGGGGTGAATGTACAACACCAATACTTTTCGCTGAAGAAGCAACCTTAGTATTTTAGATAAGACGCTCAAGAAAAGATCAAACATATACCAACCTCTGAAGGTCACTACAGGATGACAAGAGGGAGGTCCTCCATTGGTGGCTTATGGGTGTTGGGTTTACAACAGGTTATGGAGGACTATAAATAGGCCAATGAGCTACTGAATACAGAGACGGCTTCAGTAAGCCCTTACTGTCAATTTATTTCCACATTTACAATTATATATTAGTTGCCTAAAAAACAAACTACAACACACAGCAAGGCTAAAACACAGGCACTCAAGTTTCGCCCGTAACATGTATTATACTGCTTGGGTAATAAATTATACCAGCACCAAAGCCAGGGATAGTCTGAATATTGAACTTATTTTACACCAAATACGTTGTTAACCCCATAAGGTGACATGTCATGATTCCCTTTAATTCCAGAAGTTTGGTCCTTAAGGGGTTAAGCATAGATTATTTCTAAATAATCGTGTAAAGAATCAGAAGACAATTCTAAACATTATGCATTTCAATCAGAGGCTGAAAAACCTTCATTGGAAGGATGGACAGAAAGTCTCACACCGAACTCAAGATTCCAGAAAAGAATCCTTCCATGTCTCTGCTTAGTAACACTAGAACAGAGATAGGCAACCTTTGGCACTCCAGATGTTGTGAACTACATATCTGCTGATGCTTTGCCATGGTTGTAAGAGCCTTACGGGACATCTGGAGTGTTGAAAGTTGGCTACCCCAAAACTAGAACAAAGAGGAACCTTCTATGGTTACAGAGCAGTTTAGAATGGTCAAGACATCAGTTACATTTCAGGCTGTATCCTGTTCCATAAATCCTTAGGAATAACCAATAAATTCAAAGGCTTAAGACAAAAGACCATCCAAAAAAAAAGATTTAATCAGCTCTCCCCACAATTCATAGTTAAAGTGATTACAAGGGACAGTTTAAATCAAAACTAGAGGCTCAGTCAATGCACTATAACAGCTCATTGTTGTGGTTGTGAATGTATGGAATCATTAGATAACACGGAATCATTTTCTGTCAAACAGCTTTGAAGGGGTTTGACAAACATTTTGACTCTCCCAGTACTTTCACAGCCACTCAAATTTACTTCCATATTAAATGTCCAGAGGAGGGACAGGCTAAGGACACGTGGCTAAACCTGTCCCAGCTCTCGCAGTCTTACGGATTCCCGGCTGCATTGCTTTGGGCAAATTAACCTTCCGGCTTATTCAAGTGGCTGCAAAGAGTTTTTTTCTTTGTAATCCGAGAGGACATCTTTTGCATTTATTTTAATTGCTCAACAACCATTTGACAAAAAAAAAAAAAAAAAGAAACCAAAACAGTGGAATCATAGCATCATAATGCCATACAATGAGCTATAATGGTTATGGTGCTTACAGCAAATTAAATAAATGTAAATATAATTCAAGATGTATGAATCAGCCTTCTAGATAAAACTAAAGGTCAGACTATAATGATTAGTGAACTACAAGTTTAATTGAAGAAAAGCAACTTATTTGACCAAACGGTTCCTGTCAAAGCATGTAACTGTATCCCAGTTTAGATTGATTGATTTTAACATCCCCCCAAAAATGCCTTGAACAGGTCACTCCAGACCCCTTGAAGCATGTTAGCTTGCTGAAAAGTATTGTGCGTGAAGAGTGTGTCCTTTTAATCTTGCAAAAAGTGCATATTTTAGTAGAAATTGACACTTTTGTAAATTAACCTTGTTACACCCCCCTGGCTTTCACTCAAACAAACAGTCCCGTTACTTCCGGGTTCGGTTAGCTCAGTGGAGATAAACCCAAGAGGCAGCAAATACTATCCATCCCTCTCAAACCACACCAACAACCACCAACATCTGCTATTGTACATACAAAGCAAGATAAACATTTCCGACTGTATCAATTAGTCCACTGTATAATATCACAGACCTTTACCAACCATAATTATTCTTTAAATGTAATATAGGACTTAAATTCATAGCAACCCTTCAATCCTCACACACACAAAAACACATTTTTTAGAATTAAAACCACCCTGCAGATAAAGCATTATGAAGCGCATCCCTGTAAAGCGTGGCCGTAAATCACAAGTACCATTACATAACACAACATCGGAACAGAAAACCAATATATAACCTGTCTGGTTTGCTAGCTGAAAAATTTGATTTATTTAGACTTTATTATTGATTGCTTCAAGAGCTGCAAAATATGTTCAGCAATGGCCCCGGTAGAAACTTAGTTTTTTTTTAATTAATGAAACAGACTAACCACAATTTTCTGTTTTACTTGCAACATCTCCCTTCCTGCCCACATTAAAATTAACATTTATTAGTGTGCAGGCCACTGACAGCCTCAAATGTACGCTTTGAGAATACATCTAAGTTTAAATCCCTGGGGTTTCACCCCCTAAGCACAGAGGTAAGTGTACAAGTCCTGACACAAACAAAACCTGGAATTTGAGCTATAAGTCTGTTCAACCATAGTTTACACTTTCCATGCACACATTCATTATGTATCAGGGGGCTTGACACATTTGCTTTGAATCTAGGAGCCAGCTAAAAAAGTTAGGAGCCAGTTTTTTGTTTTGTTTTTTACATTTTCAACGACAAAAATACAATTCTTAGAGGGACACTATAGTCACCAAGACCACTACAGATTAAAGGACCACTCTAGGCACCCAGACCACTTCAACTTAATGAAGTGGTCTGGGTGTCACGTCCAGCTAGGGTTAACTCATTTTTTTTTTTTTATAAACATAGCAGTTTCAGAGAAACTGCTATGTTTGCAAATGGGTTAATCCTTCCTCCAATTCCTCTAGATGCTGTCTCATTGACAGCCACTAGAGGCGCTTGCGTGATTCTCACTGTGAAAATCACAGTGAGAGCACGCAAGCGTCCATAGGAAAGCATTGTAAATGCTTTCCTATGAGACCGGCTGAATGCGCAGGCAGCTCTTGCCGCGCGTGCGCATTCAGCCGAATGGGAGGAACGGAGGAGGATCGGAGGAGGAGAGCTCCCCGCCCAACGCTGGAGAAAGGTACGTTTTAACCCCTTTCCTCTCCCTAGAGCCGGGCGGGACGGGGACCCTGAGGGTGGGGGCACCCTCAGGGCACTATAGTGGTCCTTTAATGTAGTGGTTCTGGTGTCTATAGCCTGTCCCTGCAGGCTTTTCAATGTAAACACTGACTTTTCAGAAAAAGGGCATTGTTTACATTGCTGCCTAGTGATACCTCTAGTGGCAGTCACTCAGACAGCCACTAAAGTGGTTCAATGCAGCGCATGCGCAATAGCTTTGCAATGCTTTCCTATGGGAGCTATTACTAGACAGCAATGTAAACACAGCCTTTTCTCTGAAAAGACAGCGTTTAAATTGAAAGGTCTGCAGGGACATGTTATAGATAACAGAACCAGAAAATGAAACGTTAGTTAAAAAAGACATGGCTCCTAACATTTTTTACCTGGCTCCTAGGTTCCAAGCATATTTGTCAAGCTCTGGGTTAATAGTTTACCTTTCTAGATTTTCACAGTGAGAAGACACCAGCGTCCATAGGAAAGCATTAAGAATGCTTTTCTATGGACTGGCTGAATGTGCACGCATCCAGCCAATGGCGGCCAAAGGAGGAGGAGAGTCCCCGGCGCTGGAGAAAGGTGAGTTTTTAACCCCCTTCCTTCCCCTTCAGCCCGGCGGTAGGGGGCCATGAGGGTGGGGGCACCCTCAGGGCACTACAGTGCCAGGAAAACAAGTTTGTTTTTCTGGCACTATAGTGGTCCTTTAAAGGAACATGCTAATAAATAATAAAAAAAATAAAAAAAGACACAATGGCCATGATGATGGCATGATAAAGATTCACATCATGTTGAAACGTTGCACCTGGAGTTTTTATATTGCTAGGCATACATTGAGAGATACAAGCATGTGCTAAAACTTTCTTTTTTTAATTACTTTTGGATCCTTGGGGTAAGGACCTTAACTCACGGCACAGGTACCAAAATTCTTGGAGCTTGAATAGTGCCCCTCCTACGTACTTTGTATTTAATGTGTAAAAAGCTTGTAGTGCTTAACCACCAGACAAGACTGATATAGTAAAAAGTCCAAATTGCCTATTTTGTTCACATGTATAAAGTCCATTTCCCCATTTTTATACATTCCATACAGAAGGGTAAATACGTGACCACATAGATCTCGCCGAGTATTAGAGATTGCACCATTATTTATATATAACCCACACTGAGTTTCATACAAAGGATGCAGAGAGACAAGGAAAAAAAAAAAAGCTAAAAATACATCCCATCTATTTAAACACCGCACTGATTTTAGACTCTGTCTGGGGTTTTAAGCCAACGCGAATACTGATGGAAGTCAAGTCAGATTCAGAGGCAAAAAATATACATATGACGTAAAACTGACGGCATCCCACAGATTGCCGGAAGCATAAACAAACAACTATCACAACTTTGATGTGCAGTTTAACATTTCTGCGACCGAACCTATTCTGAGCTTTGCTTACACTGCTAGAGGAATGTTAGCACTCTAAGCGGTCTTCTGTAAAACCCCATTTCCAGAGGATTCCCTGCTGGTCTGTAGTTCCTTTTCCCAGAAGACATACATTCAAGACATGCACTATCCTGCATGGAATGCAGTGCATAGGAATAGCTTAAAATAGAAACCAAAAGTTAGCTATTGGTTGTCCTATTTTGTTTTTTTTAGTTCAATTTAATTGCAGTTTTCTCAGGCACACTGGGCAAAGCATGTTAATTAGTTAACGCCTTTCGCGCCTTGTAACACTGACGGAGAAAACGCAGAGCATGCATGTCATAGGAAAACTCGGCAAGAACGCAGAAGCGCAGTGGAGGTAAGTAATTTTACTTTCTTCTTAACGCTGATAATAAAATAGCCCACCTATGCAGTTATTCTAGAAATGCTAAAACGTAGACATATTATGCCATTTGTCCCACAATTCTCCCTACATAACCAGTTCACGTATCTGTTTTAACATTAAAAAAAAATCTCTGATTGTAAACAGAAAAATATACGTACACAAATATTGTATATTTTAAGTTTAGTGATGTTTAATTTTCATGTTCAAACTATGATCATTCAGCTTATCCTAGATAAATAAAGATACTAAAAAATAAAATCCTACTTTGCACACATGTACCTCCTATATTACATTCACAATGAGTTATTTTGTAGTCTGCATGCACAGCAGTATGAAAATAAGCATATTTCTACTTAATGCTGGGGAAGTAGGAGAAGTGTAGGTGTATATAACTGGGGTATCATTTGCACCAAAAGAGCTCACAAAAATTCAATGATACGGACATATTTCTGCCTTCAGAACCAAGCAATATTATAAACATCTGGTATGTCCTGGAAAACTCGGTCCCCACTGAATATATGAGGATCAAAGGCCCCCTCTAGTAGAGGGGAGAATGGAGTTGGACTGAGGGGTTTGGAACTTCACCTAACTTTTTACTTGCAACATGCTTGTGTTCAAAAGGCTTTGGGAAGAAAAACATAACGGTATATATTCTAGAAACTACTTGGACCTTTGGTTAAACTGTCGCTTACAGTAATACGGGTCTACAGTGCTCACAAATTTTGAGATGATAGTGGCACAGATAATCATGGCAATGCTTTGGAGGATCACTTAGGGAGGTAACCCGCTGGTGAATTGCACAAAAAGAAATTAAAGGAACAAATAACCTTTTTGGACAAAAGCATACTTTTCCATAAGAGCGTTAAGTGGACATATTATGTTAGACAGGAAAACACCGCTAGAAACGGTCTCCTGAAATAGCTCAGGTGGTTAACCGTATAAAAGGGAGATGAATGCGGATAAATGAGTATTTATAGACCGAAGGAAACTGTGTGACTCTCAAAGCTGCTCAAAGGGTCTGTCCCTTGATTGTAGGAAGAAAACCAGTTTCATTCTAAAACCAAGGATCAGGTCTCTCGGAACAGATTCCAGAGCCTTGATGGCCTTGGGAATTCAAAACATCTCATCCAGCTTGGTCTGTTAAGGCACGAGAATCCAGGACAGTAATCATCATAGGTGATGAGGGAGCTCCACTAGGTCAGTATTTTTTTTTTTATTTTTTTTTGTTAGAACAGGATGTGTATATTTTTATTTCCTACATTGTTCTCAATTGTATCTAGTGTGGAACAGTAAACCTGTAGGGAGCGTGGAAGATTTACCTTCTGCTCCCGCTTGAACTGGCAGAAGTTCTGCTCAACATGTTCAGGAACCTTTGTAAAAGGAGAGAAAAATGTCTGCATTATAGTGGAAATCGAGTGAGAAGCCACAAGTATTGTATAGGGAGGAAATTTAATAATAACACTTAGAACTCCATGTTCAGATCGAGATCAGCAAGACCTTGTTTGAAAGATAGTGAACTAAATTTTCAAGTTAAAGGTGGATTATGGATAATCTGACCGGGTGATGACCTTACTCTATAGAGGCATGTAAAAAGGTCCTGAATGCATCTCCTTTCTGGTAAGGGGTCTACGGGCCATTTAAAGGGGTAGGTGCACTTAAACATATAGACCTTTTACCACCTGATGCTTGGTATAAACTAATGAAGGCACCATTTGGTGGAGTTAAATCCCTGTTGTTCCTACATTTTTCATAAAGAAATACTATTACCATTTATATGAATTATTTTGATACGTGAAATTGAAACATATTAATTAAGCTTTTATTAAAATATATGTCCCCCTCTAAAACAAATCACTATCTCCAGCATGCAAACAAGCAAGCCACTGTAGTTAAAACAGTGCTTAAAGCTCTTTAAATTGTTAAGTTAGGCAAAGAAAGCACTTAATTAAACCGAGAAATGAAATCCAGCTGCAAGTAAAGGCCACAACAGAATTTTAATCTATTTTCTAATTAAAAAAGAAATGAGAAATTTCAAAACCAATTACAGAGTTTGAGGGAGAAATCTACAGTATTTGTTTAGCAAATATATCCATATTCCGAGAGCCAACCCACACCAAATGGCAGATTGTTATCTATAATTTCCTATTTACACACAGACTGGTTGTGGTTGGTGATGCTTTAAATGGACCCACACATCTCGCTGTAGAGGTTATGGTATCAGCAGTGCTGGGGTGCCCTCGTAGTTAACATGTTTTAGAATAGTTTGACCCCCTTACCTGGGGTTCACTGAATGCTGCTCCCCACCTCGCCTTCCTTCCTGTCTGCATTGCAGGTCTATGTCATTGACTGATCACTCTCAGCCAATGAGCTAAACCTTGCACTGCCTGGCTTAACTCAGAGAGCTTCTGACTCTCAGAACAGAAGGGAAGGGCATCCAGTAGATCCCTGGTAAGAATTCAACCATTCTCAAATTGTTTTGTTATTTGCATAGGCGCACTGCGTGTACCATAACCACTACAGTGCATTGTAGTGGTTATGGTGCTTGGACTGTTTCTTTAACCCCTTAAGGACCAAACTTCTGGAATAAAAGGGAATCATGATGTGTCACATATGTCCTTAAGGGGTTAAATAAATCTCACAGAGATTGGGTTTTAGAAGTCAAACACACTCTGATCCCTCTTTTGGGTTGCTTTAAAAAAAAAAAAAGTCAGGTATCCCCTCTCAAAGCGGTCTGAGACCAGGCCAATGGATTCCTCATTGTTATTTTTAACTGGGCTAATTAAAGCTTCCAATGGTACTATAATTTGGGGAAATTAAAGCTCTAATTTGCTAATGTTCTTCTAATTGGAAATATTATTGAAGATATTTTGAAATGCATAACAGTTAAATTAGGGATTCTCATCAACATGTGATAATTTGCAATATATAACAAGGTGTTAACAGCCTGTCATAATATAAACATAGACCAGGCATCATAGTCAGGACATTTGGCAAGACACAAAAAATTGGAACAATCTTGAAAGTCATATGGACTAAGCAATGCTGGGCATAGGGGGAGAATATTGGGCAACCTTCTCCCCCCCCTCCCTACTCATATTAAATTGTACAAGGAGCAAGAGAGATTCATTTGAGCCAAGAGACCCATGTAACATTAAATAATCTTAACTTTATTCCACTTTAATTCACAACCAGAAATGAAGGAAAATACCAGTTTATTAAATATCATCCCTGATTAAATTCCCAATCTAGTCTCAGAACAGGTACAGACAGATATCTCATATTAATAACATAAATACCTGCTAATCACAAAGAATGAATTCATATAATTCCCTGACTAATCACCGCTGTTGCAGAGTGGTGTCAGAAGTCACCCTGCTCTCTGGGAAATGAAAAACTCAATTAGGAATAAGGCTTTCAGGTCAAAGATTTATAACTCTGCAAATCTCTCGCCAGTGTCAATCCGGAGTGTACATGCCACAGGAAGGTGATCCTACGAGGAGATTTACGCCATGAAGACTATTTAGCAACAAAAGGCCAGAGTTAGAACTTTATGAAAGGCTTAACTTCTGATTCCCCTGCAGGTGTTTTCATTAGAAAATAGAAGCCTCCAAGCATGGAAAAAAAAAAAAATAGCATAACAATACATGAAAAGAAATGTAATTGTCTTGATAGATGTAACTCATTCACTTATCTTATCTAAAGTGGAAAACATATACAGGACTGACCTCATTAACTCTTCCACCTTGTCATCCACATCCAGATCTTCCTCTGAAGCTTCATAGCTGTACGACCTTGGCCCAATGCTATTTGCATGGTAGCGAGTTGGAGATAACTTCCCATTGGATGTCGGAAGCCTCTCGTTGCTCTCTCTCCCATTCTGATTGGTAGTGCAAGGTTGTGGTGAGGTGTCACAGCTGTTGCTTGGAGAAGGTGACATACCACAATGAAGGGTCTGCGTGGAAGCGGTGGCTGTTGATGAAGATGCAGGGACATTGTTGGTGCTGTTGCTGTAGGAACTTGTTCCGTAGCTTGTTCTCCTCCCAAACTTGCCACTGTGTTCTTGGTCAAGACGATCTAACGTCTCCAAGGCGTGGAGAATTTCATGTTTGGTCATTCCCGTACGTCGCAAGCGTTGAAGCAGATCGATCTGCTCTATGGTAAATCTTGGCTCATCTGTGTAATGTGACATGGTTTTAGGCAGACTGCAAAAGAAATCACAAGTGGTTCACAGTTAATCATTTTTTTTCAGTGATCAAACTACTGATTTATTACACTTTTTAAATTAAAAATGAATAATTAAAACAATAGGCAGACAACCAAGTGCCCACTGACAAAAATGAAAGCCTATAAGCGGTACCCTTTACCCGTGCCGCAAAACAGAGAAGCAACCTAAATAAGCTTCACATATTACGTAGTGTTAATTAACCTTTTTGCTTACAGAGAACCAGAGTAGTTAATTGGAAACAGCTAAGAGATCCATTCTTCAACTGTAAAATGAGTTCCAGTGATCATTTTTTTAATTTTAATACAATAACTGCTAAATTTCTAAACACCACCTTTCGTAGACCTTGGCCATTGTGAAAGTATGTCTGTTGCATTGGGAAGAACAGTGACACTCCAATAACCAGCTACACAACTTTCAATTGATAATCAACGGTGTCTTATATAAAGGTAGTTTTCAATCAGTGTGCCATGGACACAGTCACTCCAGGCTGTAGCAAGCTAACTGCAGTTCTTAAGCAGTCACTCTTAAAGGGACACTAGAGGCACAAAACAACTTGAGCCTAATGAAGCAGTGTTGGTGTATAGATCATGTCCCTGTAGTCTTACTGATCAATTATCTGCCATTTAGGAGTTAAACCACTTTGTTTATGCAGCCCTAGGCACACCACTCTGCATGTGACTTACACAGCCTTCCATAAACACTTCCTGTAAAGAGTAATCTAATGTTTACACTTCCTTTACTGCAAATTAATTTATAATGAATTTAGATTTTGTTTTTTTTATCTCCTGATCTGTCAATAGCTTGCTAGACCATGCACCTTCTCGCAGTGCAGTATTCCCCCTTCCTTCTATTTTCAGCCTCTCCTTCAAGATGGCTGCTGGGTATACTCACCCCCATTTGGCTCAGCCAAACAATGCAGAAGTGTCCATTCTGCATTATCAAGTAGGCAGAGGAGGGGAGGGTCTCCGAGTCTGGGAGAAAGGATTGTTTTTTGTCAAACTGCTACCAAAAAGCAAAGGACAATCCCCACAGACTTCTGGTAGCATACCCAGTACAGTTAGCTGTACTGGTTAAAATGCCCCGAGTGCCCCACTGGCTTGCTATATGCCCTTGGTATTTAGAATTCTGGGATAAATAAACCAAAGACATAAGGTAAACTAACATTCAAACACCATAACCCGAGTGGAGAGCACATTTTGGCTTCCCGGTGAGTATGGGACATTTCTTTGGAGTGGATGATTTTATCACCATTGAATCAGATCACCACAAAGAACAATTTAAAAGAATAATAAATTAAATTTAAAAAAAATATATATGCTTTTTATAGCTTTGCTTGAAAATCTTTTCAAGAGGCAGCAAAAACATTTTATCAACCTCAAAGTCCTTATTTCTTTATTATGAAAAATGAGTAAGTATTGCTCCTTGTCAAAGGCTCCGAATGCAAAGAGTCGGGTGTGATTAATGATGCCTCTATAATTACTTTGCAAAGAAAGGGACTCAGAAATAAGAAGAGATCTCATGCAATGGCTAACTTTTATATTGAAAGGCATGTAGTTTATTAAGATTTTTTATAAGCCTGTGTGTTATAAATCTAATATATTATGCACCATTGTTCATACGCACATTGCTTATTAAACAAAAAAATAAATTGTTCTTACTAGACGAGGAGAGAGAGACAGAAACACACGATTTGCCTCTCCTTGTAAAAGGTTTATTTTGAAATGGGATGGTGATCAGGGTCTAAAAACGCTTAGTAGGAGGGGCTGTGCATGATCACGGAGAATTTTTCTCTCTATAATTGTCAAACTGCTCCAAAACAGTTTCACAAAAGAATGTGGGATGGCGCTCACAGTCCCTCTTTGCATCATGCACCTTTCCACACACAAATTAGACTGAGTTATTAATAAGACACTATAGTCACCAGAACAACTGCACCTTATTGTATTTGTTCTGGTGAGTATAATCATTCGCTTTAGGCTTTTTGCTGTAAACACTGTTTCAGAGAAAATGCAGTGTTTACATTACAGCCTAGGGATACCTCCACTGGCCACTCCGCTGATGGCTGCTAGAGGTGCTTCCTGGGGCAGTGCTGCACAGTGTGACTGACATTCAGTGTCTCCACCCTCTGCATGCAGACACTGAACTTTCCTCATAGAGATAAATTGATTCAATGCATCTCTATGAGGAGATGCTGATTGGCCAGGGCTGTGTTTGGCTTCTGCTGGCTCTGCCCCTTATCTGCCTCCTTGATGGTTTTAGCCAACCCTGTGGGGAAGCATTGTGATTGGCTCAGATCACCACTTCTGCTGATTTTATATCTTACTATATTTAGGGTGGCAAGAGGGGGCCAGATGGTGGTTTTAACAGAAATATAGGTTTGTGTTCCTGACCCTATTGTGCCCCTTTAACACACTTTAAAACTGCAATGGTCCCCTACAACTGCATTTGCACTTTATTGCTATAGTTTGGGCTAGACATGGGCAAAAATTTATTTTAAGCTACAAGTTAGGATCAAATTCTTGGCAATCAAACAAATAAAACCAGACAATTCAGTTCGTTCACAAACTAACTGAATTTCCGATATCGATTTGTAAAACGAATTTTATTCTGACAAAACACTTAAAACACATTTTTGCACAGGTCTAGTTTGGAGCCATTAGTGTTTATATTTGTCTTGATCATGTATTCCCTTCATTACGTCATTCAGCTGCTAGCTCGGTTGTTCATTTCTTTGCAGGTGACCTATTACTGTTTATCAGTGGCTGCATTTAAAGAGCAGATGTACCCAATTCTAATGTCCAAATGTACAGCTTTGTGTGTGCACCTCTTCACACATACTGTAAACAAAAAACCACCACAAAAAACCTCCAGATGGCATTAAACTGAGAAACAGGGATATATGACACTCAGGAGGGTTGCTAGATAATTAACCAAAACACCTAAATTAACCACCCCTAGGATTGATTTACGGATCCAAGTGGCACAAGTGAAATAGTCAACTATTGACACTACAGAGCTTTATTAAAAAGAATAATGTATTCACGTTAACTTAGCTTGGAAACTTAACCATATAGGTTATTATAAATATAGACACTCTTCACTTACCGACTGGGTTCCTTTCCTACGAACCGGTCGTAGAATGAATTAGTCGGTAAGAGAGGAATTAAGGGATTCCCTGCTCTGGTGCGCTTATCTATGTTCGGGGACATTTCCCCGAACATAGACGAACGCACCAGGGCAGGGAATCCCCATGACGGCCCGCACTTGCGCCTGGTCGTAAGTGCGAGCAGTCATAAAACAGGTAGGTCGCTAAATGAGGACCACCTGTATGATCCAATATATATATTAGAATAGAATTATTAGATTATAAAATTATAGGAAACTCAATTTCAGGAGGCCCCCACAGACCACCAGGTTTTCAGGTAGTGAAATCATTAGTTACTGGGTATATTGATCTTGGTGTGTCACAGTGTAACCCAAGGCAGGTATAAAAGCGTTATAGAATGCAGTCCAGCATTTATAGCATATTGACCAGATTTTATGGTCTAGGTTAGCAGTCGCCAACTCACCATTTTGAATCCCGCGGACCACCAACAGGAATGTTTATTTAAAAAGGTTCAAACATCTACAGAATAATGAACATAAAAGTTCCATTTTATTGATATGAAATGTACTTGTTTAATTATAATAAAATTATTAGTGTTTTATTTGTTGCTGCTTGTTTGAAATAAGTTTATGTATTCTTGGCAACAAGGAGGGTGGTTTCCCTGGGGTCTAGCGTGCTGGCTGGGGTGGATGGGAGTTGGGCTCTGGCACTCCCACCTCCTTCTCACTATGTCCTGTCTCCCGCGCTACTCCAGTTATCGGGGAGGTAGTGACTTGCGACTAACTTCCTCCCATGCTGGTGATGTAAAAGGGGGTTGCGTTATTAAGGGGCCTCAACCACCTCAACCAGGCCCCTGCTGACACATGCCCATTAGGTCACCCTAAGTGCATAGGCCACCCTTGTGTGCGGGTCTGTAGCCCACAACAAATATTTTTTTGAGGTCAGTGATCCTAAAATAATTTGTTGCGGGCAGAAGGCAAAAATTGCAAATAATATCCAAATGTTTCCACCAACCAGCAAAATCTTCTTGCGGACTATCAGTGGTCCACAGACCATCTGTTTCCAATCGCTGGTCTAGATGATGAATGAGCAAGACTCCTCTGAGTGAATGGAAAGCCTTGTTAGTGTCTACAGACTTGCGTGAGCTTTTTAGTCACACTAATTATGACTTGGAAGCGGTGAAGAAATCTATGGAAGCAAACATGGCTTGTTGAACTTAACGGGTTACTCCAAGCATCATAAACACTACAGTCTGCTGTACCCTGGCCTGATTCCCCAGTAATAGACAAAACCGTTTAACAACGGTTTTCCCCAATCACCTAGATCACTGCAGGGCTCCGATGCTCTCTGGCAGTCGGGTGATGCGCAGAAGTGACGGCTGTCACAATTCATTGGCTTAGAGCGTTTCTCATCCAAGAGCTGACATTCTGTGCAACGATCAAAGGACGCATATCCACACTAAACAAACAACAGAGGAACATATCCAGGCGATAACAAATCCTAAAAATCCAAGACTGGATGAGGACATCAAAATTACTCATCCCCTATACAGGTCTAATTTAACCAATAACACACTGATCTTAGTGATGTACCCCAGTAGTTATAATTTACACAAATGCAGGGCCCCACTGATTTCTCTGTCCCCTGTTTAGATCTCTACAGAGCTTTAGGAGGTGTCAGCTTGTTAGGTCTTTGAAGAAAAAAATAAATCAGGACCATCTTTGTATACTAGTGATTAACACTAAAGCAAGATTTTTTCACAAATGTTTTAAATTAGTATTTTAAGTAAAGTTTGGATGAATTCATCACGCTACAAACTGGATTAAAAATGAAAAAGCCCATTTGAAGAGTTGCATCATGGATCTATTGGAGAAGCACACTTTATTTTAGGTTTTCTTTCTGCGCTGTGAATCAGAAGTGAAAGGTTGGAAACTTTGCAGTGCAGACAAGATATTACGCCAAGATCCAATTTGTATAAAACACCCTGATCGAGACTGAGAGTGTCTCCAGGTGCAGTGCAAACAGGACTTAATGAAAACACATTTGTTTAAACATTGTTGAAAGGGACATGTTTTCCAAACATCCTGAATGCATGAAACCCAGGGCCCAACATGTTTTTACCACCGTACGTAATGCCTGTCATTAGAATATCCGTAATTGGTCCCTACAGAGACATCGTTATAAGCGTTCCCCTTTATCATCCATACTGAAAAATGGAAACAGAACTGCAGGAGACCATCACTTCCTATGCTCGAGAGGCGACAGCAAAATGAAGGACGAACAACAGTCTAATGACTTCAGACATCACAGCAACACCTCTATCCTTCAGTTGCATATGAAAGGAATAATATCCTCACCTCGGATTAGTCTAACATGTCTCTATAACTTAAATCAACAGATTACAAAAAATGCCAAAACACTAAAGATATTTTAAGATTGTGTTACTCCTTAAAAGGTAAACTCTAGTTACCAAAACTTCATCTCTGTGAAGTGGTCTGGGTGCAGCAGGCATGCCATTTTAACCCTGCAATGTACAACATTATAGTTTTTGTAGATACTGTGATGTTCACATTGCGGAGTTAAAATCAGGTCCAGCGCCCGTCTTCCTGACAGCCACCAGTAAGCACGCAAATGTCTTTAAAAAAGGAGCCGGAGACTGCAGAAGTGTAGTCCCGGCGTTGGAAACTAGTTCCAAAATGAGGATGGTTATTTTCTGGACTGTAGGTTCCTTTAACGGACGCACTCATTCGCTATGTAAAGGGAACTCAAATGGTACATATCCAGATGTTTTAACACTATAACTTACATGATCATGTATAACATACGTGATGGCAGGGCATTCTAAAGGTTGGCAAAGCATCTTGGGTGGTGTTGTTCTAAAATATTAGGGGGTTCCAACTTACGGGCAGCCCTGCACTATGCTATAATATAATCATAATAATAAAAAGTAATTTTGGAATATTTCCTAAAGCTCAGACAGGACAGTTTCCCTTTACATTCGTTTAAAAACTTGTTTAAGGCAGGTTTCAAAACACCACAAAAATCAATTCCCGAGCACTTTTCAATTACTGCTGCAAGTTTCACTCATAAAACAAGACCACTTTTCCTCAGATTGTGACACATCATCTTGTAATTGCTTCAAAACTGAAAACCTGCGAGAGCGAGAAGAATCCATGCATCAGAAAGATCCCCAAAGGAGGCTGGGGTGGGAGGGAGAGTTGTCTCATTTTTTGATTTAACAGTTATATACAGGTGAGAAGGAACGCACAATGTATATTCAATAAAACAAATATATTTTCTCATTCTCTCAGTTAGTATAGTTTATACAATAACAGATAAACCATTCTAAATTCTTTACAGTTAATGTAAAACTACTATATAAACTTAGTATAAGTGAAATTGTTAATGATCTGTATAAACCGGTCAGTGATCTATAAGCTAGCGTTTGGGATAGTTTAACGTTTGGCCGCTCAGTATGGTTAGCGAGATGGCCTGTTTTTTCGCCCACTGTTTATGAAGTTTTCCAGAGCACCATCCTTAAACTGATAAACACAACCTATAACACCCAAGAATGAATCAAATTGAAATGAGGGTTAATAGAAATGAGTTAAATTTAATGTTAGTATCACCCTTCACAGGACCTTTACCACCAGCCTGCTCAGTCCTCTGGAACTGCACCCTCAGACCCGTTCCAAGAGCGGTTACATTCTCTGCATACCTAGGGATATTTGCTACTTTCCTTAGTTTCCAACCCACAGAGTCTTGTCCAATTATTAGTCCATTGGCTTTTTACCTTCAGCCTAAGGTCTCCTACAGTCACCTTGGCTGCTCCCTCTCCCTTCCTTTAAACTAATAATAGGGATGACGATGCAATGCATGAATTTATAAAACATCGAAGGTAGAGTGAGTACTAGCAAAATAGTAAGAAATCACCTTACCTCACAGCGCTGCTGTCTGCTGACGGGCGCATAGCAAAAGATTCATAGACTGTGCCAGGAGGAGCTGGGCACCATGCCGAAAGATCTACAATGCCAGTCCTGGTCAATAGCGATGGCACACCGGGCACTTATTTTCTGTGTAAACTTTGCGATAGACAATCCAAGACCTGTGTGAGGGAAACAGAATATTTTATAAAAATGAATTTATTTGTTAACAGAGAGTAAACACGATGGTCTAAACAGGTACAATAAAGGGCTGCTGTCATTTAGGATACTCAGACACTGAAAATACTGGGAGATGAAGCCGGATAATTGAAATGAAAGAAAGCAATGTAATTGGCAGTAAAAAAACTAAGAAAAACTAAAGGAAAACTGAACAAGACAATTCCAAAATATAGTTTTTTTTTTTTTTTTTTTTTAAGAGCTTTTCACATTAAAACAAGCAAAAACAATAAATTATATATAAAGGCATTAAAGGACCACTCTAGGCACCCAGACCACTTCAGCTTAATGAAGTGGTCTGGGTGCCAGGTCCAGCTAGGGTTAACCCATTTTTTTATAAACACAGCAGGTTCACAGAAACTGCTATGTTTATGAATGGGTTAAGCCTTCCCCCTAATCCTCTAGCGGCTGTCTCATTGACAGCCGTTAGAGGCGCTTGCGTAATTCTCACTGTGAAAATTACAGTGAGAGCACGCAAGCGTCCATAGGAAAGCATTGATAAAGCTTTCCTATGCGACCGGCTAAATGCGCGTGCAGCTCTTGCTGCGCGTGCGCATTCAGCCGACGGGGAGGAGAGGAGGAGGAGAGCTCCCCGCCCGGTGCTGGAGAAAGGTAAGTTTTAACCCCTTTCCCCCTTCCAGAGCCAGGCGTGAGGGGGTCCCTGAGGGTGGGGGCACTATAGTGGTCCTTTAATAAATACTCAAACAAGCTATTCTTTTGCAGTTACACACCGGGCTGATCCCACCCAGATGGACAGTGTAGAACCTAAATGACAGGTAGGTCCCCTTAATGTCCAGGAGTCCTGGACAATAGTTTTGACTTTCTTTGAGGCCCGTCACGGAGGTCACCTAAAGGTCCATTTCTGACAAACATCCAGTTAGGAGAACGGTTTAACTTTGCTACTCGATAATAAATCATCAATAGGGATAGTCTAATCATAATAGTTATATTGCCTAGAATCTCTAGAAGCTTTCCTACGGTATTATATCTAGCGGTTTATAATAGGTTTGCCAATACCTAGAGCTGTTCACTACACACGGAGACTGAAGCCTTCACATTCACATAGCTAATATGGAATCTATACTTCCTCATTATCATCAATATCTTCCTTCCTGGATTGCTTTCTCTGACACAGACCATCAGTGTTGTCAAAGTAGAATGATGGAGATTGATAATAGGTTTGTAAATTCTTCTGCATTATCAATGTGGCAGGAGGGCACCTTGAATAATATAATCCTACCCAAACACAGTGCATCTAACCTTTAATAAATACACCATCCAGTATAACTAACTGTATTCTACCCTAAACAGTGCATCCAACGTGTGTGGGAGCCTGGAGTGTCCCTTTAATAATATAAACCCAGGCAGTATAACTAACTGTAACCTAACCTACACAGTGCACCTAACGTGTGTGGGAGCCTGGAGTGTCCCTTTAATAATATAAACCCACCCAGTATAACTAACTGTATTCTACCCTAAACAGTGCATCCAACGTGTGTGGGAGCCTGGAGTGCCCATTTAATAATATAAACCCACCCACTATAACTAACTGTAACCTAACCTACACAGTGCATCTAACGTGTGTGGGAGCCTGGAGTGTCCCTTTAATAATATAAACCCACCCAATATAACTAACTGTAACCTAACCTACACAGTGCATCTAACGTGTGTGGAAGCCTGGAGTGTCCCTTTAATAATATAAACCCAGGCAGTATAACTAACTGTAACCTAGCCTACACAGTGCATCTAATGTGTGTGGGAGCCTGGAGTGTCCCTTTAATAATATAAACCCACCCAGTATAACTAACTGTAACCTAGCCTACACAGTGCATCTAACGTGTGTGGGAGCATGGAGTGTCCCTTTAATAATATAAACCCACCCAGTATAACTAACTGTAACCTAACCTACACACTGCACCTAACGTGTGTGGGAGCCTGGAGTGTCCCATTAATATAAACCCACCCAGTATAACTAACTGTAACCTAACCTACACACTGCATCTAACAAGTGTGGGAGCCTGGAGTGTCCCTTTAATAAATACACCCACTCAGTATAACTAACTGTATCCTAGCCTACACAGTGCATCTAATGTGTGTGGGAGCTTGGAGTGTCCCTTTAATAATATAAACCCACCCAGTATAACTAACTGTAACCTAACCTATACAGTGCACCTAACGTGTGGGAGCCTGGAGTGTCCCTTTAATAATATAAACCCACCCAGTATAACTAATTGTGACATAACCTACACAGTGCATCCAATGTGTGTGGGAGCCTGGAGTGTCCCATTAATAATATAAACCCACCCAGTATAACTAATTGTGACATAACTTACACAGTGCACCTAACGTGTGTGGGAGCCTGGAGTATCCCTTTAATAATATAAACCCACCCAAAATAACTAATTGTAACCTAACCTACACATAATGCAAAATGTAGGTTACATTATGCAGGGCCTGGGATTTGTGAGCCTGAGGGAGGCAGCCAGTCAGATCACGGAGAACTGAGGCAGGTAGGGCTCACAAACGGAGGGGGTGGCCGGCTCATTTATTGCTGAATGAGGGAGGAAGGTCAGCCCACGGGGAGTGGAGGAAGGCGGGCGGCCGGGTAATGGAGAGCAGAAGGAGGCGAGCAGCTGACTGAGTGCGGAGGCGACGAGGGAGGGAGCTGTAATCTTCCTGCTATGCTCCTCTGCGGGACCAGCATAGGCGCGCGCAGCCTGTTGCATTAGGGTGTGCACCCTAAAGCACAAACACACATGCCGCGTGTATATGCATTTTTATACACACACACATACATACATACATACATACATACATATATCACAAATAATGGCACTCACCCTTCCTGATGTAATGAATAGTAAAGTGCCCTGGTGCAATCTTATGCTGATAAATAATAATATTGAAGAAAGATGCACTCTCCGGTGTTTTTAAGAATATTAAAGGACCACTCTAGGCACCCAGACCACTTCAGCTTAACAAAGGTTTACAGGTTGTTTGATCAGGGGGGCAGTGGCGGGGGGGTAGAGGGGCAGTGAAGGGGCGAGGGGCAGTGAGTGACAGGTAGAGGGGGTTTATAAATACCTGCCCTGGTGGTCCAGTGGGCGCCGAGGGGCAGTGGCAGGGCGGTAGAGGGGCAGTGGCGGGGGGAAGAGGGGCAGTGAGTGACAGAGGGTAGAAGGGGGGTGAAGGGGCAGTGAGTGACAGGGGGTAGAAGGGGGGTGAAGGGGCAGTGAGTGACAGCGGGTAGAGGGGGGTTTATAAATACCTGCCCTGATGGTCCAGTGGGCGCCCTCTCTCTTCAGTCTGCAGCTCCGCCAGGAGTGAGCTGCAGACCACATGGTGAGTCTCGCGATCTCCAGGCAGAGCGTTGCTGCGGCAATGGTCTGACGTGCTAGAGATTGCGAGACACCTCAGTCTGCAGCTCACTCCCGGCGGAGCTCCAGACTGAGGCTGGATCTCCGTCAGAGCAGACTGACAGGAGGGGCCTCGCACCCGGCGGCATTGTGGGCAAGCCGCCGGGCCCCCTCCTGTGTCGGGTCAAGGACCCGACATGTCAGTCTGCCCTAAGGCAGTGCAGCACGGAGGTGTGATTGGGGTGTGCCCAGGCACACCCAGCACACCCCGTGCGCACGCCTATGGCGCCCAGCAGTGATGCCAGGTTGTGACGTCACTCTGGCCCCTGTCTCACTAAACAGTGCACGAAAGGGAACTGTGCAGGGAGATGACAGCAGTCCCACTGGACCCCAGGGAAAGCCTGTCCATTCCAGCTCTCCAAAGGTAGGCTGGGTGGATTTAAATAAAAAAGTAATCGCTTGTGAGTGAGTCTGTCTGAGTGTGCGTCTGTGAGTATGTGTGTTCCCTCCGAACACATGGGAAAAGTGTTTTTGCGCACCTTTTTTCCCACGCCATGCTGGTGATGCCACATCTGGACCTACCTCCATGGCTGAGATCATCAATCTTGACGATCTAAGTCAATCCAATGCTTCCCCATAGGAAAGCATTAGGAGACTATTGCACATGCACAGCAAAATGCCACTGCGCCAATTCAACTTCTCATAGAGATATAGGGAACATTAACGTAGGTGCAGCACATTGTGAAGCCCTGATCCAGAAAGCACCTCTACAGGCCGTCTGAGTGACTGTTGCTAGAGGTGTCACCAGGCAGCAATGTAAATACTGCCTTTTGTCTGAAAACTGACTAAAGTGTCCCTTTAAGAATTGTATTCTTGGTGTTTATTTCTCTGGCTCCTAACTTTTCTAGCTGGCTCCTAGATTGCAAGAAAATTTGTTATTTGGGCAATGTCTTATCTCCAGTTTTTGTATATAAATATTTATTAGCAACAGTTAGTTATACTCCACATTTTTAGACACATTCGTTCTATCCTATTGCTGTACTATAAACTCCACAGTGCAAAATGAATGATTTATTGTAAACAATATTTTATTAAAAGAAAAAAAAAAAATATACAGAATGGCAAAATTAAGTGACAGAAACAGCATATTATATAGATCTATTTATCCAATAACAATACATTGGGCAGCTATCAAACATTAAGGTCACCTGACAAACTGTGAAATGATCACATGTGTATGGTAAACCTCTGAATTTCTAATGATGTGTTATTATGGAGAGGACAAATATTGATGTAGTTCCAGGAGAGGATATCACAAATATACCTTTCCCACCATTCTACCACCATCTCGGACTACAAATCCCACTTTCATCTATGTGCCCTTCCATGCTCCAACCCACGGCATCTCTTCCTTCTAAGAGTTTGCACTATGTTTTCGTAGGTGTGTTTCCATAAAAGACAGAGAAACATAGAAACATAGAATGTGACGGCAGATAAGAACCATTCGGCCCATCTAGTCTGCCCAATTTTCTAAATACTTTCTGGAAAATTCCCTCTCTTTGTGCTGTGGTGGTTATGGTGGTAATAAACTACTCAGAGGGACCAAAGGTGGCAGATCAGCTGTAAGAAGACAGACACTGTTAATTTGTTAAGGATACAATGTTCCAAATTAAGGATTTACATAAATCAGTACTTTATTGTCCTCCTGGTGGTGGAACCTGGCGTTCTAATTCTAATATGATTGTCATGACATGCAGTCTCAAATTGCCGGATACAAACAAACAATCTCTCTAGAAAAGGAACCGCTTTCATGCAAAGCAAGAACTGGGTTTAAGCAAAATTCTGGTTTGCCATCTTATCTCCCCGAGGTATGGGGAGGAAATAAAGCTATCAGAAAACAGATAAGTGGCAGTAACAGAATGGAAAGAACTACACCTTTAACATCTCCGAGACAGCGAATAATTCAGAAATGGAAAAGCAACAATCTGTCAGCTTTCATTATGAGCAATGCAGCACAAGGAGCTATCTGAACAAAGACATTTGCTCAGATATTGGAGAGAACAAAACCCTGTGTTTAATGTAATCAAAGGCCCTGCTGCAGCCGTCCGGGAACAGCATGAGTCAATAATACAACTGACACAATGAAAGGAAGAAACATTCACATCCTAATATTAGGAGAACTTAAAAAAAGGAATCAGCTGTCAGATGGGAGTCTTCAAGATGGACGTTCCTAAATGCACCTGCCCGTATTTCAATATTACACACAGGTCTGTCAGATAAATCCACAAGTTAGATACATACAGAACGTCTCTTGTTTTGCCCACCAGGGATAGAGGACTACAATTAGGGCTCCGTAGCTGTGTGTCTAGGGCCACGAGAGAAAACAAATCACATCCGCTTCCAATCTCAAGAAAACGTACACAAAACCTAATTTAACAGAAAACCAGGGAATTTCAGACATATTAAATACCAAAATAAACCCATATCAAATTCCATCATTAACCTGCACAAACAAAATTAGTAAATGCACAGATTCAAAAAAATAAAATAAAATATCCCTTGATAAGTCAATCAATGCTTGACATAAAGGGCTAGTACAGGGCTTAACACATTTGTTTGGAATTTAGGAGCCAGTTAAAAAAGTTAGGAGCCAGTCTCTTTTTTTTTTTTAAACTAAAAGTTTAGGAATTGCATTTTTCTCGTTCAAAATTATAGTCACTAGAATCACTGCAGCTTAATGTAGTTATTCTGGTGTCTATGGCATATAGCTGCCGACTTTTCAATGTAAACACTGCCTTTTCAGAGAAAGGGCAGTGTTTACATTGGGGCCTTGGGACACCTATAGTGGCTGTCACTCAGACGGCCACTGGAGGCGTTTCCTAGACGCTGGCACTAAATGTTCCCCATAGAGGTGCATTGATTCAATGTAGCTCTATGAGGAGATGCTGATTGTGCAGCGCATTTTGCTGCACATACACAATAACGTCCCAAAGCTTTCCTTTGGGAAAGCATTAACTTAGCGGAGATCATAAAGACTGATTATCTCAGCCATGGAGGCGGGACAAGCCATGGTGAAACCGGCAAGGCATGGTAAAAGGGGAGTAAAAAACTCCTTTCCCATGCGATCAGAGGAACACACTGTCAGACACACACACACACACACTTTTTTCATAAACTCACTAAACCTGACGCCTGGGATTTGTCGAGCCCTGGGCTAGGATACTGTTTCTTGTCTAACACTACAATGTTAGGTTGGTTGGCCGCTACTTGTTTGTCTGTCTGGATCTGAAAGTCCCACATGATCTTAGCTCTGTCATTCTCAGCCAACTTTGTGGAGTGCCCCATTTGGGAGGTTCAGCCCATTTTCTGTGCAGATATTTCTGAACACATTCCCGACAACTTGATTGTGCCTCTCAGTGTATGCTGTCCGTGCCAACATCTTGCTCCCGGACACTGTGCTGGATTGTCTCAAAGGCCTCTTTGCAAAGTCTGCACCTTGGGTCTTGCCTTGTGTGATAGACGCCCGCTTCTATAAGTCTGGTGGCTACATGAAACATGTGGGAACTTCATCTACCCTACCACTAAAACAACTTACAGAAGTTTTAAAACATTATCAAGAGGAAGCTAGTGTTACACACACACATCTATTATTAACCTCTGCTAACAATAAAAAATACAAAATTGTATACTTATTAACCATCTGAGTGCCAGAGCATTGCTTTGCAATGTTTGCGTATATATCCAACACTCAATGGATTACGCGTTTTGCTGCTCCTGAACCTTTTGACAAACATGGAGCTCTCAGACAATTTCCCGCATGCCATGCAGGCAGGGGGGTGGATTTACACTAATTTAGATAAAAGGGAGAAATTAAACATCCATAATTTCAGTGAACTCATTTATAAATGGCCGGTTATTTCCACACATCATGAACAGCGATTTGTGTAGCATTCTGTCCCCAGGAAAACAGGTCGTTCGTTGGATTTATAAACCCAGATTGTTTGTTCCTGTCACTTGTTGAAGTATGGTTCCAGGAAAGGACGGCAGCTCCGTATTTAGGAGAAGCAATGAATCTGCACTGAGCATCACAAGATCATTGCCCTTACCAGCGTGCGTTAGTGTCAGGACGGACAACAAAAGTGGATCACGGCTCTCAGAACACCCAGCAAGCCAATCAGCACACTATAAATGGCGTCTGCTGTGAAAGATGGTGTGGTGTGCAGAATGTCAGATGGCATTTTTACTAAGAAAACATGGGGAAAAAAATAAAATAACAAAACTGATGAACTCTGTGGCCTTAACATTTTTACAAAGGTTTTGCTCGGACAGTGAGTGTCAGTCATATAAACTTGCAGGTTAGGTTTGCTTTAATGGCCAACCCTGACATCTGGAAGTCTTCATTGCCAAATTTGTAGGATCTCAAATGCACGTTGTTTCTTTTTAATACATTATATAGTTTACAAAAAAAAATTACTGAAAACTCATAAAAATATGGAAATTGCTGCGGAGTGCTGAATATATAAAACCATAAACATCTGCCGGCTAGGTATTTATGGGATAAGTTCAGCAGAGTCACTGAAAGTACAGGAGTTTGTTGATTTTATGAAACGTTTCAGCAACTTCCAGTACAGAGAGATGGAATCTATCTGGAAAATGCAGTCTGGACATTAGATTCAGAGCCTTAATCCTGAAACATTCCCGTTTGTATAATTACAACACCTGGTTGATTTCGGCACAGAGGTTAGTCACCAAATTCCTACTATATTTTAGTGAATACAGCCCTGAAAGATGCATTTTTGATAACCATACGGATGAGCATCATGGAGTGGTATTTAACAAGCATCTGAAGAGCCAACACTTGCTTATCAAGGTGGGTTATCCTGATCTGGCCAACTTTATGTAGAATTTCAGGAACAAAGACAAATTAGGAGCAATTACATCCATAGAGATCAGTGTAAATAGCAAACAAATTCAGCAGCAAATCTAGGATAATCCCCAGAGTGTTAACAGTCTAACACACTGTGAGCATCTTCCTGGCACATCTTGCTGAGGACTGGCTTAATTTGGCCAGTAATAATCGGTGTGAAATATAAAATGTGCAGCAGGTTATCAGTGTCGCTGCTACTTTGAGAGATAGATGTTAATTCAGCAGACAGATATACATATGAAAGATTACATTTTCTAAAGAACTGACCCTTACATCAGAGGGAGATAATGTCCTCGTTATACTACATAAGTGCATGACAAATCAATAATAAATTAACACTTATTAGGCCTCGTAAGGTTAACGGTGTTAAAAAAATGAATAAATTTGTGTCTATTCATACACATTTTTTATGAAATGCAATTAGCATGATTTTGGGGACTATTCCTGTTATACAGCGGACACAAACTGCTGCAATTGAGACTAAATTATTGCATGAGGCTCTTTTGTCTGTAGAGAAGACGTCTTTAATGGACAATCTAAGCAGGAGATTTACTTGGAACCCTGTCCTCCTCTCAGCCACAAAAATAATGAGAAACTGCACTAAAATATCTGACCCAGTATTGGTGTGCAGTGGGGTACACTGCCATAACCACTGGGCTTTAGCAGATTTCTGTTATTCCTAATAGCAGTACCTTTATGCACAGTTGAATCATGGCTTTTATTCAATAGTGATTTGGAACTCAGAAGTGCTAGAGTGAGTCAAAGTCAAATACTGCAACAGTCCAGCTCTCTCATCCCATCACTGCAATGCTGCAACAGTAGGTGCCGAAATCCTATCACTGAACAGCATGCAAGACATGACGGTGTCATCCAAATATTTGAACATAAAATAAGGAACTGAAATTGTTCATTATCAAAACAACAGCCGGGGGGGAGGAGTTAGTGTGCAAAATAATTCCCTGTTTTTGTCAAACCACTTTAAAAAGGTTTGATATGGTCTGATAACGAATCTCACCCATAACTTAAATAACCACCCAATGCTACATATGGTTACTCCTAAACAGAGGCTATTGATAGGCTGAGAGATTCACCAATGGCAAACTTTCCTGATCAATGCAATAAGATGGTTATTCCAAAGGACTCCAGCCAAAATAAACTAATCATATGAAATAATGGGTTCTGGAGTAAATCCAAAACAGAAAAGCTTAACATCTACTTCCTAAAAAAAATTTAAAAACCAAAACATTGTCCGAATGCCCAAAATGGTCCTTCAAAAAACATGAGATGTGCCTCTTTGAGGGCTGTTAAATTAGTAATAAAGTGCAGTACACCTGCTGGCAATAATAATCTCTGAAAGAAAATGTAAAGGTAGGGAACGAAACAAGTTGACCTGCTACTGGTCTAGTTTCTAATTCTAGTTGGCCCCTTTTTTAGGAGCTCAGTGGGGGCGGGGCCTGACTGTAATGGCCACTGGATGTGTTTTCAGAGATCTCAGTGTGCATCTAACAATTTGCTCCAGTTGCCTGTATCTTTGACTCTGTTTTTGGACATGGCTGTGAAACCTGTGTACTCCACATAGACTGATTGGCTCGGGGTGCTCCCAGCTGTACTTAGCAGCTGTCCAGAGTTCTCTGCTGATCTCCAGGAGGCCTGTCGGGAGCTGTGGAAGGGAAAGGTGACCGTTCTAACCCAGCTCTATTGCTGATCCTCAGTGACATCAAGATGGCGCCAAGCCCCCTGCCCCTTTGGACTGCTAAAGGTGATCCCAGGCCTTACCTTGGCGGCTCCCTCACTCCACCAGGGATGTGTGTTATCACCCCAAGCAACAACAGCATACCAAACCTGCACCCTGCTCACTTACCATGGAGCAGTGTCCAGGCTGGACAAATTCTTCGATGACTTCTGGAGGAAGTGGCCTCCAAAGCCTGCACCACAAATCTCACAGAATTACTCACCTGAGAGTTCTTCCCGATTGCTTGAGGTGTGCCTGACTTAAAGGAGGACGCACCGGCGCTATCGAGGAGAGAGGGGCATGGATGGATACATTGTAGCTTGGCACTCACAAGGAAAGCACATGGATTCCTAGCAAAACATGGATGGCAGACCCAGCTACAAGGTGGGCCCGTTTTCAGAGGAAACCGAGTTTGTCTTACCTGCGCTTGGCTTCTTTCACCCGATGCCAACACTGGCAGAGCGGGACTACGACCTACACCAGGAGGGTGTGGGCTGGACCAGGACTGAGCGTTGCGCAGCCATAATCTCAATCTGCTTTCTCTAAGAACCAGTACAAGACATTGGTTAAGTTTTCTCTTTTGTTTTTTAGCCTTTTATGATACCGGTCAGACTATGTCGTTAAGCGGGGACACCTTTGTATCTTTAATTGTTGGGTAGTTCCCTATTCTACATTAGCTCCTTGTGGGAGAGCCTCCGCAGTGGGTAACTATTAATCTGTCATGCTTTCCAGATGCTAAGCCTGCATTTTTCCTTTAAGGACCACTATGGGCACCCAGACCACTTCAGCTCAATGAAGTGGTCTGGGTGCCAGGTGCCCCTAGTTTTAACCCTGCAGCT
This sequence comes from Pelobates cultripes, assembly GCA_933207985.1. Classification (NCBI taxonomy): domain Eukaryota; kingdom Metazoa; phylum Chordata; class Amphibia; order Anura; family Pelobatidae; genus Pelobates; species Pelobates cultripes. Next base: position 16,005,321 of record OW240913.1, on the reverse strand, counting down.
GTAAACATAGCAGTTTCAGAGAAACTGCTATGTTTACATTGCAGGGTTAATCCAGCCTCTAGTGGCTGTCTCGTGACAGCCACTAGAGGCCGCTTCCGCAATTTACACGGAATAAATCCCATTTATCTGTCCTCACGGAGTCCAGCGTCAAATAGAATCCCCATAGGAAAGCATTGAGTAATACTTTCCTATAAGCAGGTTTTAATGCGTGCACGCGCATCTGGCCACACATGCGCATTCAGCTCCATTCAGGAGCTGAGGTCGGCAGGGGAGAAGAGGTCACCAGTGCCGAGGGAGCCAGGCACTGGATTAAGGTAAGTGGCTGAAGGGTTTTTAACCCCTTCAGCAACGAAGGGAGGGGGGGCCCCGAGGAAGGGGGGCACTCCAAGAGCCTATAGTGCCAGGAAAACGGGTTTGTTTTCCTGCTACTATAGGATCCCTTTAACAGTGGCCCAGCATGTAATCACCATGTCTATCATTCATGCCTTTCTTTAGTTATACTCTTTGACATGGTTTACTTATCACGTGTGCAGTTTGTGTTTTTATAAAAAGTGCAGTCTACTCGACATATCTTGATAACTTCTGTAATGTTTCCTTACTACCTGTAATTATGATTGATTAGATTTCTTTCTTATGTGTTGTGTATTAATATTATTTTATATTGTACCCTATAGTAACGATGCAGTGTTAGTGGGCCCAGGACATACTTGAAAACGAGGGAAATTTCCATGTACAGACACCGGGTATAATCTGTGGGGTTTGCAGAGTTCCCTCCTTCGTTATTATACTTGTCCTCCGTTATTGAACAGGGTTATGATTTTGCACCGACTTGAGCAACTGCTTTCTACCACTGCACATTAATATGTTTTTTTTTTTAACATTTCTATGGTTGCTACATTCTATTGGATATTAAAGTTGTGGTGCACTTATCGCAGGTTTTTAAATGTACAACGTATGACCATTTAAAAAAAATTATATTTAAGGGGTTAATCCAAGCACCACAACCACTTCAGTGATTTAACATGGTCATGGGGCGTGGAATATGTAAGTACAGCATTTCACTATGAAACATGGATGCCAGAGGTGCAAGAGTTCTGTGCATGTTTAGCGTCTTTCGTTCACACAGCCCCCTTACATGCCACCCATGTCCTATCAGCCTGCCCTTCCTGACTTCTGTACCCCTTAACCCCTTAAGGACCAACGCTCTGGAATAAAAGGGAATCATGACATGTCACACATGTCGTGTCCTTAAGGGGTTAAATAAGGGAAGATGGTTGTACAGGTTCCCGGATTTATTCTCTACCAGCTCTTCACCAAATCATCTTCGTTCCAAAGACCCTTCATTCCATCACACCAAATCTTACTACTACCACCAATACTCAGACTAGGTCACACTGGACAATCATAAATGGCACTTCATACCCCTAATGCCCTTTAGCTTGCTGAATAGCTCTGTGTGTGAAAAGTGTGTCCTATTTTTTTTTTCTCATCTTGCAAAAAGTGCAGATTTCTATAACAATATACACTTTTTCATATATTAACCTTGTTACACCCCCCCTGGCTGTTAGCAGACAACAGGTCCTATTTCTTCCTGGTTTGGTTAGCTCGGTGGAGATAAACTTAAGAGGCAGCAATTGCTCAGAGCACCTGCCTTGCAAAGAGTTCTCATTGATCTGCATTCAGAAGTCTGATTGGACAGCCACAGAAAGCCTGGGCGGGATTAAAAGGGAGGGGCTTGCAAAGGCTACAGACAAGACAACTGCATGTTTTTTTTAGATATACCCACTATTAAAAAATGCATGCAAGTTTTCAATTGGGGTCTATCTACTAAACAGTGAGTTATATTTTGTATTTGGGCAGTGGAGTGTCCCTTTAATGTGTACCTGTCACAGTAAACAAGATATGCTCCATTTCATGTGTACAATTTAATAATAAATACATAAATCAATAAAATAAAAAGGATGTCACTCACCTCTATCTATTCATTCTAGGCATATAGAACTATACTACTTGCCAAGATTTCATCCAGTGGAAACTTGTCTTACAGGTGGTTCTCCTGCTTTCCTTCGCAGCAACTACAGTAGTTGCTGCGATAATTCCCAGGACAAGGGTGTCTTAAATATTAAAAGAAGAATATAGTGAGCCATTCCAGCCTGACTGGTATAGGAAAATAGCTCACTATTAGATAGAATGGGATCATTTGACAGCTACAGACTCTTGAAATCACAAGCGATACGATTATCATATAATTATTGCGGTGTGATGTGTCTGGCAGGTGCCGAGGAGCATTACGAATTGTGTGAATAACTCTGAATGTGATTTACCGTCGGTCTGGCTGAGAGGGATCGGTTCTTATTCCAGCAACAAGAGAACTGGTTCTGTAAGACTGCTTTCTGCAGAATATTCTTACAATCACTACTTAGTACGTCTTTGCTGAAGTTCCAACTAAATCTTACCCAGAAGCTGGTAACACATACAAGGTCTGTGTTATTTCCGACATTGTTTCCAGGTCTGTTTGAAATTGCGTTGCTTCGATAGACTTTACAAACCGTAATGATACACCTGTTCAGCCCAGCTGGGAGCTACATGGGGTAATAATTGAAAAGGTGCAAAGAAGTGGCTGAGCACAGCAGGAGTTGTAGTCCACGACAGTCAGGAACTCAGATTTAAGCCTTGAATTGCAAAGCTATGTGTTAGTGAGAAGCTGCCATTGTTCTCTATCAGATTTTTTGGAATCCAGCTCCATTTGTTGGTAATGGAAAAAGAATGGCGTCAAAACAGCAATATTTTATTAAAGGAGCACTGTATTCCTGACGCTATAGGATTAAAACCACCATTTAGCTCCCCCTGGCCCAATCATGCCTCCCTTAATATAGAAATCCTACTTGTATTCGAGTCTGCAGCTCCTGGGTTTGTCCCTGTTTTCTTTAGATCTACCCACTGCCTGCTGACATCATCAGAAGTGGTAGCCTAATCCAATCACAATGCTTCCCCATAGGATTGGCTGAGAATGACAAAGAGGCAGATCGGGGGCAGAGCCAGCACAAGTCAAACACAGCCCTGGCCAACCAGCATCTCCTCAATGAATCCTCTTGAATCAATGAATCTCTATGAGGAAAGTTCAGTGTCTGCTTGCAGAGGGAGGAGACACTGAATGTTTGGATGCATTTTAGGCAGCCATGACCCAGGAAGGATCTCTAACAGACATCTGAGGAGTGGCCAGTGACGTTATCACTAGGGTGTAATGTAAACACTGCATTTTCTCTGAAAAGACAGTGTTTACAGCAAAAAACCTGAAGGTAATAATTCTACTCACCAGAACAAATGCAATAAGCTGTAGTTGTTCTGGTGACTATAGTGTCCCTTTAAAAATAATTACAGTACAGATATTACTGAACTGTCAAGGCAGCACAAAGTATAGCAGTCTAGGACAGATTACAATTTCAAAGCAATGTTTGGGATTAAAAAGTACCCTTCCAATGGGTTATTTGTGATAAAATAATGTATCCTTTCAATATATTTGTGATAATAAAATATATCCTTTCTTGGGACAGACAGACAATTGGTTCCTCCGATTACTAGAGTCAATATTTTGGCATATTTCCAATTATCTGTCTTGCACTTTACCGATAAATTACTCAACTCTCCCAATCACCACATGTGGTCTTCCACATGTGGAAACTCTAGCTGCCGACCAATGAGGTGCCACACTGCAACCTCATGTCACCCCTCCTTTTAAGTCCCCGCATGCAGAGGGAGGAGAGACAGTGAATAATCTACTGTAATGGACCAATCCTTTCCATGGGATATTTAAGGTTACATTGATATGTAACATTTCTGTGGAATGTTTGTGATTAGAGTGGCTTTTAAATAATTAAGAAAAAAAAAAGTCCCACTATTACTCACAATAGTCCACCCGTGACACTAGATACCAAGGCTAACATTCCAGAGCTACACAGCAGCCACATGAGATTAGAGGCAGAGCCGTCAGTAATTCAGAGGACCGAATACAGAGCGACATTTTTCAAAACCTGTTTAATCCCTTAATGACCAAACTTCTGGAATGAAAGGGAATCATGACATGTCACACATGTCATGTGTCCTTAAGGGGTTATTCCTGAAGGTAAGGTTGTGTCCAGTGATTCCAATATGAAGTTGTTAAGAGGGCTGGGGGCCCAGAGGTTTTTTTGCTCTCTCTTTATTGAATAAAGGGACACTATTGACAACAAACCAACAAGGTTAATGAAGTGGATTTGGTGTACAGACCCTGCAGTTAACCTGCTCATATCACTTTGTTTATGCAGCCCCGGCCACACCTACCTGCATGTGACCTACACACTTCCTGTAAAGAAAGATCTAGTGTTTAGACTTACTTTATTGCACAATGTGCTTAATTTAGAATTTCTTATCTCCAGCTCCAATAGCCTTCTAGACCCTGCAGGAGCCTCCTGTATGTGATTAAAGTTTAATTAAAAGAGTAAGAGACAAAACCTTCTAAAGTAGTGATTGAAAAGTAACCTTTTTTCCCCATGCAGGCTGTCAGTCACGGCCAGGGAAAGTGTGGCAAGGGCTGCATAGACAGAAACAAGAGATTTAACTCCTAAATGGTAGTTGAATTGAGCAGTGCGACGGCAGGTGCATGATCTATACACTAAAACTGCATAATTAAGCTAAACGTTATGGTGATTTGCGGAAAACTTTGAATTCATTAGGATTTTTTACGTATTATCGCACAATGAAAATAGAAAATATGCACTTTTTGAAAAAATAGAAATGATAAATACAATGTTACATTTTTGAAAGTGTGTAAATGATTCAGAAATGAAATACCGGTATGTATTGAAATTAGCAAGTGAATGATAATTTGCAATTCCAGTGCTGCGGATTGGTTCGGAGGAGTTTGGAAAAAGCAGAGCAGACAGAATTCGGAGCGCATGTGGCTTTAGTAAATATGAGAATTGCCAATGCTGTCGGAATGCAGACCACATGGAGCGATGGCTGATGATGTCACTGCTTAGACCATCATGTTCTCATGCCATCGATGGCTTGTCGGTGCTGGCAAGGATGGACTTGCAAGAACTATTCCCAGAAGGGAGTGCTTGCAAGTCAAAATGGAGTTGCGCACATTCATATATTATTAGTATTATTTTATTATTTATATAGCGCCAACAAATTCCGTAGCACTGTACAATGGGTGGACTAACAGACACATAATTGAGATCAGACCACTGGACGTACAGGAACAGAGGAGGTTGAGGGCCCTGCTCGATGAGCTTACATGCTATAGCAAGAGCATCAATCACCCCCCAGAGATGGGTCAATCTCTGGACTGGAGGAAGTGTAATTCCCAGCTCTCTACCAGACAGGACTCATAGAAGGAGCTTGAAGCTCCTCTCTAAAGCACTGTTTGTTCTGTTTCCTAAATTACTTAAGGCTGTGGGGACAGCGAACTAGCAACATAACTATTTAACTTTAACTGAAGTATTTATGGTACTTAGAAGGCCCCTTTAACAAAAACTTCACAGAATTTGTAACTCATTTACATGCTTTCCTTTAAAGGAACAATGTCCCCAGCCCTTCTCTTGGCTAGTTAACCAGCATCGACTGATATGTGTCAACAAATTCTCTGTTGAAATGTTATGAAATTTTAAAAAATAAATAAAAAATAAAAACACAACATGTACGGTGTGACTTTGTTCCTAAAGGTAGCACTGCCAATGTATGCTCAGCTATATACACATTCCCATCCAAGAGCCAATTCTGTATTTATTCTCTCAGAGAGATGTGAAATCCAAATAACGTCAGGGCAAAACGGATTCACTGGCTTATAAACAACTTCAGATAGATTCTGGCTGGGTGATATGGGAACTGTATACACGGTATATACTTGTATCTCTTTGAAGTTTCATGATGTAGTTTAGCTGTGATTATTCCCAGAGTTTTAGCAAACAGACTAGGTTTAACCCACATACACACAGAAATAAATAAGCAAAAAAGACATTTCGTTTTACGTAGAAAACAAATAAAGGAAATGTTATGATTTTACAACTGATTTTTCTTAAATTTTATACATATATACTATCATACGTAACCTCAATTAGAATGACAGGTCACATTTTGTTTTATAGGCAGACAGTACTCACCACACATAGAGGAGCCACATAGACAGCCTGCGCCCATTCCACCCTGAGTAACTCCACAGCAGACGGCCTGTGCCCATTCCACCCTGAGTAACTCCACGGCAGACGGCCTGTGCCCATTACACCCTGAGTAGCTCCACGGCAGACAGCCTGTGCCCATTCCACCCTGAGTAACTCCACGGCAGACAGCCTGTGCCCATTCCACCCTGAGTAACTCCACGGCAGACAGCCTGTGCCCCTTACACCCTGAGTAACTCCACGGCAGACAGCCTGTGCCCATTACACCCTGAGTAGCTCCACGACAGACAGCCTGTGCCCATTCCACCCTGAGTAGCTCCACGGCAGACAGCCTGTGCCCATTACACCCTGAGTTAGCTCCACAGCAGAAAGCCTGTGCCCATTACAATGAGTAAATTCATGGCAGACAGCCTGTGTCCATTACACCCTTAGTAACACCATGGCAGACAGCCTGTGCCCATTACACGCCGAGAAACTCCACGGCAGACAGCCAGTGCACATTACAATGAGCAAGTTCATGGCAGACAGCCTGTGCCCATTACAATGAGTAACTCCACGGCAGACAGCCTGTGCCCATTACAATGAGTAACTCCACGGCAGACAGCCTGTGCCCATTACAATGAGTAACTCCACGGCAGACAGCCTGTACCCATTACACCCTGAGTAACTCCACGGCAGACAGCCTATGCCCATTACACCCCGAGTAACTCCATGGCAGACTGCCTGTGCCGGTTACACACTGAATATCTTCATTGTAGACAGACTGTGCCAAATCATAGACAATCTCCATCACAGATAGACAACACCTATTACACACCCCAATTGCAGAGGACCAACACTCATTACACACAGTCTTAATTGCAGACAGCAACCAACCATTATACAGTGTCCATCACAGAGCACATTACATGGAGAATCCCCAACACAGAGACACCATAACTACAGGGAACAAGCAGTGGTTGTTTTTATTTTCTGCTCCATACTTTAAAGGAACACTACAGGGTCAAGAACACAAACATGTATTCCTGACCCTATAGCGCTAAACCCACCATTTAGGTGGCTTGCCCCAACGTTAGACCACCTATAAAAGTTTAAAACTCACCTTATTTTCAGCGCTGGCTGATTTGTGACATCATCTAAATAGGCCAATTTTTTGCCAATCCAATGCTTCCCCATAGGGAAAGCATTGAATTGGCTAAAATCGGCACGGGGCAGGCCAAATGCCGTTTTGGCCAATCAGGACTTCCTCATTGAGATGCATGCAGAGCGTGGGGACGCTGAACGGCTTACTGTGCAGCCCTGAGTCAGGAAGCCCCTCCCAGTGGGCATCTGTGGAGTGGCCACTTGGAGGTGTCCCTAGGGGCAATGTAAACACTGCCTTTTCTCTGAAAAGGCAGTGTTTACATGAAAATGCCTGAAGGGAACTATTATACTCACCATTAAGCTGTAGTTGTTCTGGTGACTATAAGGCTCCTTTACAGATATACAAGAAGGGAAGACTACTCCCAACAGATACATCCCAGTATGGGTGACATGGCTGGAATGTATTTAATTCTTGTGATTTCTCTCCTAACCCCTCAGCCCTCCCTTATACATGTTTTATTTTAACGTTATCACACCAGGTATAGTCTATGTCTATTCTTTTAGATATCCTTTGTTCTACGTGTTTTATATCCGTACGTATTGTATTACATTTTCATTGCTGGATTTTTTGAGCTTGAAACTTACTGTCCTCATCCACATTTAAACAAAAATTGCTCATTCAATAACTTTGTTATCACAGCAGAAATAACAAATATAGGACACCAAACTTTTTTTTTAATGTTCAATGTCTAATTTAACACATTATGTATCCTTTACATCTTTATATGCTTCCCATTTCTATTCTGTTATCACTCATTTTGCCATAAAGACATAACACCAGTTAGCAGCCATGGACGGATCTGTTCCTTCCAACTTTACATCAATTTTATCTATGTTTAAATATAAACTTCCTCCTGCGTTTTACTCCACTCAGCAACGTGATTACATAATTCGATGATCGATTTGGCTTTTATTAGCAGATTATAAAGCCTGCATGCCTTTCTGATTGCAGGACAGAGACAGAATTCAATAGGTGACCCTCTGAGTTCCTCCTAGAGTTGTATTAAATCCTGCCCGGATCCACTTGCAGCCAAACAAATGCATGTTTTCTTTAGAGCTGTACCGACCTTATAACAACTACTGATATGCCAGACAGAACCACTAGCCAGCCTTCCTATAATAGAGCAGTTTACTAAAAAGAGTTGCATAGCTGAATCATTGCACTTGATAACTAACTAGAAAGCCTAAAAACGACACCCTCCCGCCACTGGCCCAGTATAAACCTCTCATCATACACTGACGGGGGCCTCAGTTATGACTTCTTTCGGGTGCATACTGCAAAGCTAGGCAAATCCTGGGGATTCAATGCTCCTAAAATGTTTTGCTTGACATGTTGTTTAACAAAGAGTACAGAACTAGATTTCCCTTAAAGTGACACTAACTACCAGAACTACTTAATCAATTCCTCATACTTTTGGGTTGGACAAGAAAAGTTCCACCATGTAGCATGTACCAATCATGTGCTGCAGGAGGAGAATCCATTAAAAAGGACACGCAGGATACCATAACAACTTCACTGAAATTAAGTTATGTTGCCAGGAGGCATGGGGGGGGGAGGGGGTTAATATAGACTTCAGTACAGCACCGGTCAGCTCTGCCCCCTAACTTCCATTGCAGTCTGAGAATTCAAACAGGAAGCCACAGGCATGGATGCCACTGGCTAACAGAGTGTCGGCTGAAGATAAGATAGTGCCAGGAACCTCCTGTCACCATAACAACTTCATTCTGATGAAGGTGTTATGGTGCCCGGAATGTTCCTTTCACTAGATCAGTTCTCTTAGGAACTCATCAAAATTAAAGGACCACTCTAGGCACCCAGACCACTTCAGCTTAATGAAGTGGTCTGGGTGCCAGGTCCAGCTAGGGTTAACCCATTTTTTAATAAACATAGCAGTTTCAGAGAAACTGCTATGTTTATTAATGGGTTAAGCCTTCCCCCAAAGCCTCTAGTGGCTGTCTCATTGACAGCCACTAGAGGCGCTTGCGTGCTTCTCACTGTGGATTTTCATAGTGAGAGCACGCCAGCGTCCATATGCGACTGGCTGAATGCGCGCGCAGCTCTTGCTGTGCGTGCACATTCAGCCGACGGGGCGGAACGGAGGAGGAGAGAAGGAGGAGAGCTCTCCGCCCAGCGCTGGAAAAAGGTAAGTTTAAACCCCTTTCCCTTTTCCAGAGCCGGGCGGGAGGGGGTCCCTGAGGGTGGGGGCACCCGCAGGGCAATATAGTGCCAGGAAAACGAGTATGTTTTCCTGGCACTATAGTGGTCCTTTAATGAATTGGTGTTCCAGCATCATGTCAGTGAGTTGTGTTCACTCTTTGGATTTTTATGTTCAATGCCTACAGATTAATGTAGTTGTTCTGGTGTCCATAGGCTATCCTTGCAGGCTTTTTACTGTTAACACTGTATTTTCAGAGATAAGGCAGTGTTTACATTACAGCTTAAGAACACCTCCAGTGGCCACTTCTCAGACGGCAACTAGAGGTGCTTCCTGGGTCAGTCTTGCACAGTACGGACGTTCAGTGTCTCCACGCTCTGCATGGAGACGCTGAACTTTCCCCATAAAGACGCATTGATTCAATGCATTTCTATGAGCAGATGCCAATTGGCCAGCTTCCCTACTCCCTTGGCTGAGATTATAAGGCTTGATGATCTCAGCCAAACCAATTCTTTTCTATAAGAAACCTTACCTCCCATTCCTCATCAGCATAAACGAGAAAAATGTTTGAGAAGCCTTGCATACCATTCTCACATGTTCATAGCTGTCCAATTATTGACTTCTCAATGACTATTACTACTTGAGAAAGCTTCGTAAGGGATACACTCTGGACAAGCATCTGCCATTTGAGAATAACTTCAGGGAGCTAAGCTAGGCAAAGGATACAGCCAGGAGAGTGTAATAGGCATGTATAAGGTACTAATTAGTATTTCTCTCAATGGGTGGCCATGGAAGGCTAAGAGTGTGAGCCAACACTTTCACCATTGCCTAAGGGACACATTTCTGTATTAGTGCTGGGGCCAAAGTAGGAACAGCCGGGCAAATAACTTTGGGGTTATAAGGCAGCACCTTTGACATCTAGCCCCACTTGATTTCATTGAGATGAATTTGTTATGGAGCCTGCAGTGGTCCTTTTAACCATTTGGGCTTGTTTTGGTGAAAAAAGTGCTTTAAGAGATATTGTCCCTATACAATGTGTTCTGTTTACAGACAGATCGTTTTTATTTGCACAGTTATATGTGAAATTGAATGTGGGTTATAAAACGTAGTAGTGATAATTAGATCAACAGCTGGGTGGTGATATCGCTTGTAAACAAAAATATCATCACAGTTCATCTGATCTGTCATCAGTCTCATCACAGATTCACTTATGAAAATAACACAGGAGCTGCCTTAGCTGTAACATGGCAGTGATGAGATACCTTTAATTTCTTGATTATTTCCATAAAAGCAAACAAAAATACAATTTTATAAATAAATATATATACACATACATACATACATATATATATATATACACATACACACACACACACACACACACACACACACACACACAATATATGAGAAAGTAATTTGAGAGTACAACTGTTTAAGACATTGGACATTATGTTCAATGCCTAAAAACGTTGCATTCACTAAAAAGTTAAAAAAAAAAAAGAAACTGAATGGAATTGGAATGGAAACAAAATAAAAATAACATACAAAACACACTTCATCATCTCATTTGTATGTATTTAAACACTGCTATTCACCCAAGTTATACCATGAATATAGCCATCCAGGCATTGGTTAATAACGATTGGGTAAGACAGGCCGACATTCTTTATCATACATCTCGTGGGGAGCAAGTGTAAACAATCCCGAATCTCTGTATCTTTGTGGGAAACACACACAGCTTGATGTGGAGATTCATTACTTTTCAAACTTTACTGTGGATATTTAACCTGTTCAGCCATTTGATCTGATCATGCCAATCGCTTCTTTATAACAACCCAGAAGTTTCCAATAATATTTATGGCGATTGAAAAAGCCCTCTAGTAGGGTGAAACGTGTCTCGGAATAGGAGGAAGCCTGCTGGACATTCTCTATTTTATTTTATTTATCTATATAGATTTATTTTGTATTCTAATGGTTACATTGATAGATAAAAATAAAATTTATTCTAAGTCCACTCTTGGTCCTCACCAACCTGCTCAAAGGAGGGAAGGTGTCCCCTTTATTGACACCCAAGCTGATCAACCTATAGCCAGGTACCTGGGCTCTAAATAAGGTGAGCACTCATTTAAAGTCACAGTATACTCACATTTAACTCAGGAGTACTACATTATATTACTATCTATTGTACCACTCTTATAGCTCCCTTTTCTAAGGAAAATTACCAACATTCCTAAAGGGGACGGTACTAAAGCGAAAGTGATCTGAGCCTATCCTATCCCATGCTCTGTACTATGTGAGTTGAAATTTTACTTCACAGCAACAAACAATTATACAGATTTACACCATCACCCCCTTTTATGTGTTTTCCCCCTTTCTATGTATATGTTGAAATTAAAGTTATATCATAAAGTCAGGATCAGACGACCCTTATCCAGGGTAGGTGTCCACAATATCACTGTATGCTTCACTCATACAGGTGATTTGCCTTTGGCTCTTCTTCCTTTTCTTTGGTTTTCATATTTTGATGTGAGTGTGAGGGATCCCCACAAGATTGTTGAAGCAGTCTTTCTATTCTTTAATCGGATATATTCTAAACACTAAAGCGCCTTTAACACACAGTCCTCTCTGGGTTTTTCAAGAAAATCCACCAACGTATTTAAAATTCGAATTTACAAAGCGCATTGAGCGATACTGCAGATATGCAAAAATATATCTGCATCTCCTTTTAAGAGCATATTCAGAATCACTTGCTGTAAGTGTAAATGACAACAGAGAGGATGAAAAAATATTTCAGAGTTTACCTGAAACAATTAACTGTAATGCATTACACACAGATGAAGCCTGAAAGGGGTTAAAATAGAGTCTCACACTCGTAAAGCCTTGAACCAATTATATCTGTTTAAAAATGAAAATAAAAGCCATGAATAATTCAGTTTTTGCATGGCTGCGTTATAGGAACTCCAGAGCACAAGTACAACATGTCCCCAAATCTCAAGGACTTCTCTGTGCAAATGTGACCCAAATGAACAAGGAATGACGAAAACTCCAAATTTAGCACAGGAAGTCTTGCAAAAAAAAAAGAAAAAAATGCAGACAGTAAATACGAAGCTATCTTTCTCTGTAACAACCCATCAAATCTCTTACAAGTTAGGGCAGACACACTGACTAATGTTTTATTAATAAAGGATGTTAGAGAACTATGCACTGAATCGAACAGCCACCTGTATGTTTGATGCAGACCTACCCTACATATGCAATAGGAACAAACATCTGTACTGCATACACACACACACAAAACATACAAAACAGCGAACATCACATCCATTTTGCACAAATCATGGCCCAAAACCCATTTCTTTTTTCTCAAACTGCATTAGAAACAAAGCACAAACTGAAATAGTGATTAATTCTCCAACTCCACAAAACAGAAACAAAATGATTGTAAATACAATAGTTTTAGCGTGCAGGAATCCGTATGCATATTTGAACTTGATGCAATAATGCATTTTTATAAAATAAACAATATAATTTATACTAACTCAATACGACCAATGACGTGCTTTACAATTACTAATTAGTCTAAAATCACACATGCATGATTAAGCTTTTATAGCAATAAGACTCCTAAACAGAGCAATCTAACAATGATCATATAATGCAAGACTGCATCCAATGCCAGGTATATTACAGTAACAAGAATATGCAAAGTGCTGCTTAATAACTATTTTACGAAAAAAGGAAAATTACACACAAAGAGCATTTTGATTATATAGAGAAATAGATGTGGAACATGTACCCACACCCATTTATAAATATACAAGTTGAACAGAAGATAAGTGCGCATTTTACAATCACTTAGCTCACACCTCACCTATTGTAAAAAGCAGGAAGATTTGCAGCTTTACTGTCAGGAGAGACGGATCAATGTGTTTATATTTAGTCAAAAACATCAGGACGGCACTTGCTGAATCCTTTGCAAATTGATGTGTGTGGCAATGACACAAACACAGGGCACGGGGAGAGACAGACACACAGCCTGTAATTTACACTAATTCTATGCCCGGGGGACCAATATACAGCCTGCTTGCTGCCAGAGGTTAAAATGTACAAAGCAGCCTGGTGTTTTACGCCCAATACACAGCAGCACCTGTCGGTAAAAGCAAAATTACTCATCTTTCTACGGACACAAAAGCGAAAATATAATTTCACCTGGGATTTGAGTAAAAACTCAGGAATAATTTGTCTGCATCAGATCATAAAGTACATAATGAGTCTGACAACCATGGGTTGAGAACATGCCCATGTGATTTACCAGGTACAAGAGTAGAGTATGGGGAGATTTTCTTTTTACAAATATAAAAAAACGTGAAGAAAAGTAGCTGTGTTTTCAATGTGCTTTTCCAAATAAATAACAATACAGATTTATTTATTTCACAAAGTTCTTTAGAAGCAACTAATGGCTCATACACACGAGAAACAATATTGTTAAACATCTGACAGTAACTTTAACCCCTTAAAGACACATGATGGAAATATTCCGACACAATTCCCTTTTATTCCAGAAGTTGTGTCCTTAAGAGGTTTAATTATCATTGGACGTGCCGTGTTCAATGAGTAGATATATTTTATAAATGACAGCAATCCCATAAATAAAAACACTGAACAATAATGCTGCAATGTATAGGTATACAATATTATATAACCACATCAAAACTCAATGTAATTATTACAACAATGCAACTATCAACTAAATAAATAACATACAATGCCGTAGATAAGAGTTCTATATAATAGGAAAAGTGATAACCTGCATGCACCTCACAAATTACAGCTCCCCAAGGTACACGTTTATGCACATCATAAAAAGAAATGTTTAAGAAGACAGGAAGCGCCCCAAAAAACACATCACTGTGTAAATACACAAACATATGCTCAGGTCTTCAATATATACATCTTTAAAAAACATGGAATCCTTGGGATGGGAGGAATCTAGCATGCACAGGTACAAATCGAATCTTAAATACCCAAGAGCATGCACAGTTTTAAAACATACAAAATACAAACTTACAAGGACATGTACCACCTAAAAAACAAACATTTAACACTCCAGATACAAAATCTAAACAAACATGCACATCTCTGGAATACAAGTTTAGCTTCAAAACACACATAACCATGCAACAGCTCTCAAAACACACACGCACGCACCATGCAACAGCTCTCAAAACACACACGCACGCACCATGCAACAGCTCTCAAAACACACACGCACGCACCATGCAACAGCTCTCAAAACACACACGCACGCACCATGCAACAGCTCAAAACACACGCACCATGCAACAGCTCAAAACACACACGCATTCATGCAACAGCTCTTTCAAAACACACACATGCACGCACTATGCAACAAAGCCTTCAAAACACACATGCACGCCACTCCATGCAACAGCTCTCAAAACACACACAAAGACGCCACCATGCAACAGCTCTCAAAACACACACTATCAACTCATGCAACAGCTCTCAAACACGCACACACACCATGCAACAGCTCTCAAAACACACACGCACACACACCATGCAACAGCTCTCAAAACACACACGCACACACACCATGCAACAGCTCTCAAAACACACACACCATGCAACAGCTCTCAAAACACACACACACACACACCATGCAACAGCTGTCAAAACACACACACCATGCAACAGCTCTCAAAACACACACACCATGCAACAGCTCTCAAAACACACACACCATGCAACAGCTCTCAAAACACACACACACTATGTAACAGCTCTCAAAACACACACACACTATGTAACAGCTCTCAAAACACACACACACACACACTATGTAACAGCTCTCAAAACACACACACACACTATGTAACAGCTCTCAAAACACACACACACACACTATGTAACAGCTCTCAAAACACACACACACTATGTAACAGCTCTCAAAACACACACACACACACTATGTAACAGCTCTCAAAACACACACACACTATGTAACAGCTCTCAAAACACACACACACTATGTAACAGCTCTCAAAACAAACACACTATGTAACAGCATTAACAAATCCAAAACATGATCACGCCAGATGTAAAACATACAAGAACACACAGCTATAAAACACACAGACAGCAGCCCAGCTCCACTCTAGTCTATGCAGGTGCCATGCAAGTGAGGTGACGATGGCAACAGACAGAGTTGAGGGGAATTTTGCAGTCACTGGGTGGGCAGGGTGGACGAGGGGGTCAGAGATCAGGAGTGAGGGGGTATCAGAGATGGGGAGATGAGGGGGTCACGGATGGGGGTCTGAGATGGGGAGTGAGGGGATGTTAGGGATAGGGTGTATAGGGGGGGCATCTGATATGGGGCGGTCAGGGGGAAGGTGGGGTGCCATGGATGTGTGTATGGAGGGGGTGTCAGGGGAAGGTAAAGCTGTTGATGTGGTGTGTATGGGGGGTGTCAGGGGGAAGGTGGGGGTGCATGGATGGTGTGTGTGCTGGGAGGTGTCAGGGGAAGGTGGGGGTGCCATGGATGGTGTATGGGAGGTGTCAGGGGAAGGTGGGGGTGCCATGGATGGTGTATGGGGTGCTCAGGGGAGGTAAGGGGAAGGTGGGGGTCCCATGGATGGGGGTCTCAGAGATGGGGTAGTAAGGGGGGGTGTCAGGGGGTAGTGAGGGGAAGGTGGGGTCCCAGAGATGGGGTAGTAAGGGGGTGTCATTGAGGGTTCTCAGAGATGGGGCAGTAAGGTGTCAGGGGTGTAATTGAGGGGTCTCAGAGATGGGGTGTCGGGGGTAATAAGGGGGGTGTCATTGAGGGGGTCTCAGAGATGGGGTAGTAAGGGGGGTGTCATTGAGGGGGTCTCAGAGATGGGGTAGTAAGGGGGGGGTGAAGGTGTCTGTCTGAGGGTCTCACCCCAGTGATGGCGGCTCCCCGGGCTGCTCTCCCAGCGGGCAGGTCCCCGCGCGGCCTCCTGGGGGGTGACGGTGCCCGCCCTCGGCGCCCAGCTCACTCTCTAACCCTGCGATCTCTCAGCCAGTCACATCACCAGCTGCCTTGTCTTTGTCTGCCTCCAGCCGCCATGTTGACACTTAGCATCGCGCAGCTCCCAGCCAAACGGCCGCGGACTCTGGGACTTGTAGTTTCCTGCTCCGCTGGGTTCTCCCCGGGGAGCATGAGCGAGAGCGGAGGGCGAGGACTACAACTCCCGGCATGCAACGCGGCCAGCGAGCCGTCCCCCCTCCCAGCCCAGACAGAGACAGCGAGAGAGTCACACACACTGCGTGTCTGGGCTGCTGATGTCATACGTTGGACTGACGCACGGAGCGGCGGCAGGACTACAAATCCCGGCGTGCTTTGCGTCTCCAGGAAGCGAGCCTTACTGTGCATAGACAAGTGAGCAATGAAGCTGGTAAGAGTTTGATGCTTTTATTTACATAATCATGCCTCCCAGTGATGTATTGCAATGTATTGATTTCTGTTCATTTCATGTATTATTGTGGGGCCTGTCAGTGGGCACATGGTGTCTGCAGGGTATACTGACTGCAGCCCTGAGCTCTGCATGTGCTCTCCATGTATTCCATGGGATCATTGCTGGAGCACACTGGAGGCTATTAAATCAGCAATCACCATGGAAACCAGCAATCACCATGGAAACCACCAAACCAGCAATCACCATGGAAACCAGTAATCCAGCAATTACCATGGAAACCAGCAATCACCATGGAAACCAGTAACTCAGCAATCACCCTGCAAACCAGTAATCCAGCAATCCCCATGGAAACCAGTAATCCAGCAATCACCATGGAAACCAGTAAATCAGCAATCACCATGGAAACCAGTAAATCTATGTGGTTCGGTAAATGGAGTTTACCGAACAAACTGTCGAACAGCCAACCACCCTGCATGTGGCGTGTGCTGCTCGTTAACCACCCAGAAGCTGTGGTTAGCAGCAGTTTAACTGACAAACGGCTGGGTGGCTGGCGTTCCTATAAGCGAACACGGTGGTGGCCATTTTGTTTAGCCGAACACGTGCAGCTGTGTTTTGACGTTGAACGCCTGGAACTTTTCGGCTACTATTTCCCACGAACACCGCTGAGACTTTCACTTTCCGTGTGTTCGGCTAAATACATACGAACAGAGCGCTATTTCTTGGGAATAAACTACAGAACGAGACGCTTTCAATGAAAGTATGCACGAACTGATCCGTTCATGCAATTTGTACATTATTTGAAGGAGAAGATAGACCGGCAGCACAGCCTAAATCTGTGGAATTATTTTGGGCATGAAAGCCATGCTTGCGGTCGGTCAAATATGACTTCCACAAAACTTTTGAACCCATGCTCTGATCTGGGTGATTTTTGGATATGCTGTTCTCCCAGATCAGAGCTATCCAGGATATATAATATATTTATGTGGATATGTTGGTGTTTTGGGTAAAAATTGATATTTTCTGCCTGTGGATAATTAGGTTATTACATTAGCTAGCTTAATTATATCACAGGCAGAGGAGAGGGCTTGCTGACTGTATGTGGTAGTGTTACTATACCAATTATTGTTCCTATATGTTTATGTCCCTTTTTTGTCTCAATTTACCATCAGGTCCAGGGGGTGTGCCTCTGGCCTGAAAATATGTATAAAAGAAAAGAAAAGCCCTTGCACTCAATAAACCAGACCTTCTTACCCTCAACTCACAACCTCGTCTTGTGTTGTAGGGAACAGCTATATCACACTGGGGATTGCTATACTCTGTATACTCCCCTGGATCCCTGCTAGCTCTTGTAAGAGCTCTCTTCAGCTATACTCTCTTGGAGGAGAGATCCTTCCCACACGCTCCTGGATCCAGAGGTTGGAGTCCTAGGGTGGGAAGGAGACGGCGAGATCCCAATCAAGCTACGGCGGTTCGTGGAGTCTGTGGTTCTTCTGGTGTCGGGTGCGGTGCTGATTGTCCTTGAGATGCGCTAGGAGCATCCGTCAGCGGAGGTGTCCTTTACAGTAGCGTTACATATATTAGTGGTGCATTTAATTATGCAGGGTGTTGCAGTGCTACTAAATATGTTGGCACTATACGTCCAGTCACTTGCAGATATAACAGGAATATCACTTTTATAGTGTGATAAAGGACCACAAACGGTACTTGCAAAATTTAGTGGATTAATCAAGACGTGACAAACCGGCCTAATCCTGAGAATGAGTGGAATTGTATTCTTGATTGATCAGACATGGTCTGTGAATAAATTGTCAGTCCGCATTTGGGGGCCTTTGCTGACATGACTGAGTACAATGACACACCTATTCAAATTAAAGTTTTCTCTATGTAGCCATGCTTGCATATTATAAAACCATTTTATAGTCTAAAATCAGCAGTGCTACATGGTCCTCTATGGATTTTTTTTTGATTTTTTTTTTACTTTTGGTTACCATATATAATGACAACAAACAAGTGTTCTCTTAAATAAAACCGATGCCAATGGGAAAAATCACTTTTAGTGACCACGCACCTCTTAACCATCACTGACATCAAAGGTTTTAACGCAAAAATGTACAGTGCAGTAAGATCTGAAAAGGGAATATGTTTTAAAATGTCTTTAACCTATATATACTTGGTTGCCGTACACTTCCTAAATGCTTAATTTTTTATTTTTTTTTTATTTTTTTCATTTCTAGGCTTTGTGTTTTTATTCTTTTATTTTTAACTTTTCAATAAGCAGAAAATGTCCATGATTTGTTCTTATTCAGTCCTCTTCCCTGTGAATAGATTCTGTTTTATCAAGTGGTTGTCTCCCTATTTAAATGAAATTGAAGCAGGTCGTGTAAAGGGCAGCGGGGACTAGTCCCCGAGAACAGATCCTGGACAGGTTAAGTGCAGTAAAACCGTTGGGCAGCAGTTAATGCACTGATAATGGGAGGTCAGCGATACAGGAGCTCAGCTATAGAACACATTAGCCTTTAGTTCTCCGTCCTGTCACCAGGCCAGCTCCATCTTTTCATCTCGCCGAAAGCATTCCTTCTCTGCTGATATTCAGAGCACAATCTTTAATATTTAAAATTTCTATTACTCCAAGCTGTGAACAGATTTCTCACGGAGTGTGTTTTTTTTAAATTTACCTTGTTTCAGTATTGCCTTTCGGGACATCCTACACTACCATGCAACATCCTCAAATTCAAGTCCACCACCATCATGCTAGACTGCAGTTTGGACATGACCTCGTCTCTCAGCTTCCTCCCGCTGCCTCTGGTCCACAGGTATGTCACCTAACATGTGGGTCTGTTTTACAGTTGCAGTTTGGCTGTTGGTGAATTGCTGAATTAGTGTGTAAATATATAAATATTTGGCTGATTTGAACAGCCGTCACATGTAACCTCTCATATTCCTCCTAGACAATATAGATCAGGGTAGGCAACCTTCCAGATGATAACCTTCCATAATGCTGGCAAAGCATCAGGGGAAAATGTAGGCCACAACATCTGGAGTGCTGAAGGTTGCCTTCTCCTGATATGGACTTCTGATCGATTTTATTATTGGGTTGGACTTTCAAGACCTACCTTGAACGATCCAATTCCAAGACGAACGCAAGTGTGGATACAGGTGGTCCTCGTTTTGCAACCTACCTGTTTTACGACGGCTCACACTTACGACCAGCTCTCTCGCGGGGTGGTAAGTGCGAGCCATCTTAGGAATTAGAGGGACTCCCTGATCTGCTGCGTTCGTCTATGTTCGGGGACATTTCCCAGAACAAAGCGTTTTCCTGGCACTATAGAATCCTACAGTGCCCCAGCTCCCACAGCGCTGAAGGGGTTAAAACCCCTTCAGTCACTTACCTGAATCCAGCGCTGGGTCAGGCTCCGCCCATGGTCATCCCCCACCATCACGTCAGCCGGCGGGCGAGACATACTGCGCATGCGCAGCAATGGCTGCGCTCACATTAGGATTACCCTATAGGAAAGCATTATTCAATGCTTTCCTATTGGGGAAAAATCTGATGCTGTAAGTCCCCATGCAGAGCGTGATAATGGACCAAAGGTTTGTTTCAAACCAGGAAGCCCTCTAGTGGCTGTCTGGTAGACGGCCACTAGAGGTGGAGTTAACCCTAAGATGCAATTATTGCAGTTTTTTTAGTAACTGCAATAATTACTATTGCGGGGTTAATTGTGATGGGACATTGCATCCAGATCGCTTCAATGAACTGAAGTGGTCTGGGTACCTACAGTGTCTCTTTAAGTGAATAACCTTGTCTTGTTAGTGATTTGCCAAGCAAAGCGTTTCAATTCCTTGATATATAGGCCATCATTGCATTCCTTATGGCTTCATGGAAAAAAATAATTATTATATAAAGCATTTCAGTATGAAAATGTTTGATCCATCACAATTGCCACACTAGATCCTAAGCTGCACCGCATGCCTAGTAATTTATACCAGTGCCCTTTAAATTCCAACTGTAATGTATCGGACAGTGTGAGAACCGCTCCTATTGGCGTTCTAATTCTTCACACTTCTAATCAGTCAGTATTCTCCTGATGCCTGCATTATTGTGCAATATTGACTTATTGAAGTCCCTGACACAAGGAGTGGGAATATGTCAGTTTTAAAAATATTTTTTTTTTAAGTAGTAAGGTTTTAATAATGTGTCATGCACTAGTCCAGCACAATATCATGGCACGGAAATTCCTACTGCATTTTACATATTTTTAAAAAAATTTTTTTTTTTTTTTAGCATTAAACGAGTCCCTCTATGAATGTACAATTTAGCTCAACTGAAAGGTTTTATATTTTTGAATGTTTACAATAATCTATGTAGTATGTGTTTAGATCATGCCACTGCAGTCTCACTGCTCAATTCTCTGCCATTTAGGAGTTAAATCACTTTGTTTAAACAGCTCTAGTCACACCTCCTTGCATGTGACTTACACAGCCTTCCTAAACACTTCCCGTAAAGAGAGATTGAATGTTTACACTTCCATTTTAATGCACATTCTGTTTAATTTTGAAATGTCTTGTATCCTGCTGTAATATCTTGCTAGATCCTGCAGAAGCCTCCTGTGTGTAAAGTTCAATTTACAAAGCAGGAGATAAAAACCTTTTAAAGCAAGTTAGCATCTGATTGAAAATTTTATTTTTATTTTTTCCTTTTTCTTCATGCTGTCTGTGTGACTAGGGCGACAGAAACAAAAGTGATTTTAACTTCTAAATGGCAGGGAATTGAGCAGTGAAACTTCGGAGGCCTGATCGATACACATAAACTGCTTCCTTTAGCTAAAGTTGCTTTGGTGACTATAGTGTACCTCTAAGTGTTAGTCCTGATCTTTATTTCTCTTGTATAGCCAGGGGCTAGTTACAACCCTGGCACCTGCGACCTAGGCAGCTCACCACTCTTTTCCAGGCTGCCTAATGTTAATTCTGTGCACCAGTTGCATCTGTAGTCAGAACGCACGACCGATGTAATGAGCTTCTTCCCTTGCAAGTGCACTCCCAGCTTAAATCTCCCTTTGCCAACTTTCTCTCGTTTGTTTCCTGCCTCACTATATTCTTCGCTTCATCTGTTTTTGTGTTTTGTTTTTAAATTTAGTTAATTTTATATTTTTGAATTATTAATATTCCCTCCTTCCCGGGCCAGAGCTTGAGAATGGTCCAAGTAAAAGCTTCTTTGCGTAGAGAGTCAAAGGGTATATGAATGGATACCAGTATCAAAAGGAGTAACTGTGGCTTTTTGGTCAAAATCAGGTTGTTCTGTATTCTTTTCAGGATCACAATTTTCATCCTCAGGACACTCAAGTGTACACCACACGCCATGCCATATATCCTCAGTATCTGAATCCTGGGATCTGTCTCCTCTGTTCCATATGGGGCAAGCTGTACCCCTAACTAAATTTTGAACATTCTTTTGCCCATTCCATTTATTATGATTGGTGGAATCTATTTATCCTGCCCACCGGGGTTTCTAATCCAAACTCCTTCATCAATATCAAACTCAGAAACACTAGAATTGTTCAGCTCCTGTTTGGGATGTTCTGGACAAACTTGATCAAGAGGAGTTCTCAGGCATCTTCCAAACATTAACCCAGCAGGTAATTGGCCAGTTGTTATGTGTTCCAATAATTTTACCAAAAAATACCAAAAAGACAGGTTTATTTGTATTCAATTTTTTTTTTGCAAGAGACTGTTAAATAACGTTTCTAAGTTTGTACAAATTGTTCAGCCTGTCTATAAGAGGCAGGAAAACATGGAACGTTTTTACATTTCTGGATATTATTTGAAGTCCTTAAGTTTCAAATTTCTGTGATCCGAATTGCGGACCATTGTCTGAGACTAGTGTTTACGGCAGTCCAAATCTCTCAAACATACTGGAAAGTATGATGATGGTTTGTTCTGCTGTAGTACTTGACATTCAAATAACTTCTGGCCACTTAGACTGAGCATCCACAGCTACTAAATACATTTATCCATCCACTGGTCTTGCAAAATCATTGTACAAGGCTCTGGCTACGTCTTGGAGGAATCCCTGGTCGGATTTTGCTCAGTCTGTGCACATGCATTGCGAGAAGCTACATAAGCAGAGATCTCTGTATCCAATTTAGGGTGCCAAATATATTCCTGTGCTACTTGCTTCATTTTTCCTACACTCTGATGCTGTCTTTGCAGTAACTTCAGAGCTAAAGGTTGGCGCATAGTAGGAATTATTAAACTTAAACCCCAGAAAACTCACGTTCCCTGCTGTAACAGAACCGCTGGCACCCCGACCGGGTACCTTCCGCTGACGGATGCTCCTAGTGCTTTCCGAGGTCTCCAAGCACTCCACCTGACACCATAACCACTGCAGACCCCACAAACCGCAGCAGCTTGGTTGGGGTCTCGCCGTCTCCACCCACTCTAGTCCCAAGACCAGGCTCCAGCTTCCAGTAGGTCAACCTCTCCGAATTCCAGAGAGCAGGAACAAGCTCTTAGCAGAGCTTAGTGATTATACCCTGGGGAGTATAGTGATTATAGCAATCCCCAGAGTGTAGTTCTCCAATCCCCCAAACATGAGCCAAAACTTCATGAAGGTAAAAGATGATCCGCTTTAATGCACACAAAAGGACTTTCTTTTATACAGGTTTTCAGGCCAGAGCCACACCCCTTGGACCTGGTGGTAAACTGTGACAAAAGGGACACAAACCAATGGGAACACTAATTAACAAAATAACACTCCCACACACACACACACACACACACACACACAGTAAAATTCTCCCCTCTGCCTGTGATATAATTACTGAACACAATGGGCTAACATTATCAGAGGCAGGAAAATATACAGTTATTCATAACTTTAAAAGTATGCATCACATTCACATAAAATATTCAGAATCGGCATACTCCAAATACAAACATATGTCAAAATCATACAAATTGGTCCAGTGGTTCAAAAGATAGATGGACGTCCTATTTGACCGACTGCAAGCATGGCTTGGATGTGGTAAGCCAATTATCTCCAGCATACAGAAAACATCTCTATTCACAACAAAAGCAAGAATACGCAAAAATACATAATTATATCACAGGCAGAGGGGAGGATTTTACTGTGTGTGTGTGGGAGTGTTATTTTGTTAGTGTTCCCATTGGTTTTTGTCCCTTTTGTCACAGTTTACCACCAGGTCCAGGGGGTGTGAGTGATGGGTGGGGACCCTAAATCAAAATAAGGGGGGAAACTTATGTCCTCCCCCCTGGCCCCCACCCCTGAGCGGGGGATGGGGGCCCTACATTAGAATGAGGGGGGGGAACCTAATGTCTCCCCTCTGGCCCCCACCCCTGAGTGGTGGGTGGGGGCCCTAAATACTAATTAGGGGGGGGGGGACCTAATGTCCTGGCCCCCACCCCTGAGCGGCTGGCGGGGGCCCTAAATAAAAAAAATAAAAAAAAATAAAAAACCTCCCCCAGGTGACTAGGGGTCCCCAAACCCCTAGTCACCCCACTCCCCCAAACTAACCTCTACCTACCCCCTCACCCTAAAAATAATGAGGGGGGACCATTTAACCAAGTACCTGGGGAAAAATAAAATAAAACTTACCATTTGATGTCTTCTTTCTTCTAAAATCTTATTTTTTCAGCCCCCAAAAAAGGCCAAATAAAAAGCCATAATAACTGACGCAATAAAAAAACAAGCACAAAAAAATAAATAAATAATAATACCATCTTCACCCGGTGAGGGCTCCGCGCAGACTGAGCTCTGCAGGGCGGGGGAAGGCTTATAAAGCTTTCCCCCACCCTGCAATTAGGCTCAGAGCACTCTGATTGGGTTTAAGCCATCCAATCAGAGTGCTCTGACAGGTAAATGAAGAGACTGACAGGCAAGTCTCTACATTTACCTGTCACAGCCCTCTGGTTGGTTTGAAATCCACCAATCAGAGTGCTCTGTGTCATTTTACACAGCGTGGGAAAGTTCTTTGGAATTTAAGTAACCAATCAGAAAGTTATGAGTCGGTTATTATGGCTTTTTATTTGGCCTTTTTTGGGGCTGAAAAAAGAAGATTTTAGAAGAAAGAAAACATCAAATGTTTTTGTTTTGTTTTTTTCAGGTACTTGGTTAAATGGTCCCCCCTCATTATTGTTAGGGTGAGGGGGGTAGGTAGGGGTTAACTTTTTGGGGGAGGGGGGGTGACTAGGGGTTTGGGGACCCCTAGTCACCCGGGGCTAGGGGGGTTAATTTTTTCTTTAGGGCCCCCATCTGCCGTTCATGGGTGGGGGTCAGGGGGAGGACATTAGGTTCCCCCCCCAACCCCCAATTAGTATTTAGGGCCCCCACCCACCGCTCAGGGGTGGGGGCCGGGGGGAGGACAATAAGACACTTGGTTATAAGTTCCTATGCTGTACGATATACCTCCAATAGTTCAACCCATGTGTCCCATTTTTATGTGTCTGGTGCAAACACTGGCAAAGTGCCAATCATTGTCCAATCACATGTTCCCTGTCTGGGCACAATTATAACATTTAGTGCAGTGTTATTACCTTGTATCTGTAACTGTCCCCAAATATCACTGTGACTCTGGAACATGGATTTCAATCTACATTTTATTCCTCCTCAACACATATCCGCTTCACTGGCTGATTCATCTATAACAACTCAAAATGGTTTCCAACTGTATTGAGCAGGGCAAAACCATCTGGCTGCATGTGGGGCTATTCGGATTGCAAAATTAGGAGATTTTTCACACTATTTAACAATGTCCAGATTTTGCTTTGTATCCTCAGAATGAACCTGAATTTGGTCTGGATTTTAGCTGGACGGTTGAAATGCGGACCTGACATGTTCAAATATGCGCCTGGTTGCTTCAATCTGAACCATTTGCCCACTGGCAATGTTAAGTCAGCGGGCAAAATGTAAACCATTGGCGGTATTGTTAAATACATTTAAAAAAAAAAAAATAATTAAACAAAGCCTATGGGGTCAATATGGCCCTCCGTATTACTAAAAAAGGAGGGTTTTAGACCTGTCTTATGCAGGGGCGTACCTAGAGCATTTGGCACCCGGGGCGGATCCTGTGCTTGGGGTGCATTGTGTGTATGTGATGATTGTCAATCTCTCCTCCCGCTCCAATTTCCTTCTCCTCCTCCCAATTTCTCTCCCCTCCTAATTTCTCTCGTCCCCTCCTAATTTCTCTCGTCCCCTCCTAATTCTCCCCTCCTAATTTCTCTCTCACCCTCCTAATTTCTCTCTCACCCCTCCTAATTTCTCTTTCTCACCTCCCATTTCTCTTTCTCACCCCTAATTTCTTTCTCACCCCAATTTCTCTTTCACCCCTCCTTTCTCTTTCTCAATTTCCCTAATTTCTTTCTCACCCCCTAATTTCTCTCTCACCCCCTCCTAATTTCTCTCACCCCCTCCTAATTTCTTTTCACCCCTCCTCCTAATCCCCTCCCTCCTAATTCCCTCCCCTCCTAATTTCTCACCCCTCCCCCTCCTAATTTCTCTTTCTCACCCCCTCCCCTCCTAATTTCTCTTTCTCACCCCTCCCCCCTCCTAATTTCTCTTTCTCCCCTCCCCCCACCTCCCTGTAGTGTGGCCGAGCCCTGTATAGTCCGCGGGTACAGGGAGCATCTGTTTCCTGAGCGTTTCCCTCCTGTCAGCCCCTCTCCTCAGGCTGCGCCCAGGCGGTGCGGTCCGCCCTCATGGACGCACCGCCCGGGCAAAGCTGCAGCCGCCTGAGGCTCACTACAGAGCGCATGGGGGGGGCGCCCCTAGTCATGGCACCCCCCACCCTGGTGGCACCCGGGGCGGACCGCCCCCCCCTTAGTACGCCACTGGTCTTATTTCTCCTCCTGCCATGCCTCCATGGACATAAGGAACAATAAATTGATGCGGACCCTGTTCAACTGAGTTTACAATCTAGAGGCATGGACGAAAAAATGCTGGGGTACCACTCAATTTGTTACAGTTATGATATTTACATATATCTGATTATTTGTTTGTGTCTAGTTCACCAATTTAGAATAACTAACTGTAGCAGTGTATCACGGTGGGGTAATCTCAGGGCCTGTAGAACTTAACCAAACATGTCACTTGCCATCTGTCAACGATCACTCCACGAAAAAAAGTGTATGAAGCGTTTTGCCAGTTTTCTCCTGAAAGCCCATCATGTCATTGGCCCCACGCCACAGATAATCAAATTTCTGGATGAACTGCAATCACCATTCATATTTAATACCCTTTGTTCCGCTGATCCTGGAGAATCCTGGGACTTGTAGTTCAGCAGTAGCTGGAGTTCTACTTGCTGGATCTTCCTAATTTCCAGCGACGTAGACCTGTTAGAACAGTACTTCAGAATAATACTAGCTACGTTGCCCAGTGACTGTGCTGAATGCTTGTTTGAGAGACCTTCAAAGAAGATATTATTCCAGTAAAAGTCTAATCTGGACACTGGTGGTTGTCTGAAGGTCATGGCTGCTGTCATTCAGTATTATCTCGAATACTCTGTTTCTGTTTTCAGTTCTTCATTTCCTTTAACACTGTAATTTTCTATTGCAGCACCCGTTTGTCCAAACTTCCTGGATGGGTGACCAAGGATGGCAATACACAGTTTGAGAAGGTAACGTCCCTCTAATCTGGGTTTAACCACAATAATTGAAATTAGATATAAATCGTGTTCCTGACCAGCACCTGCACAGATATCGAAATATTACTTCTTACTCTGCTGCGGTCTACATAATCTAATTTAATTGCAAACATTAAAATGTTACCATTGCTAGTATAAAATATTAGTGACACTCCAAACACTATTACAAATTGCGCCCCATAATTAAATTCTGGTTCAAGGCGGTCTTCTGTCCCTGTCACTTACTTATAACTGCAGCAATTAGCAGAAGTCTGACCGCCCCTAGTCTGGACAGAGCTTCATGTAAAAGCTGTAAATACAGGAATTAAAATGAGCGGACTCAATGAATATATTAAACTCAAGTTTGCTATATATCCCCATTGGAAATGGTGTCTTGGTTTGCTCACAATCCAACATTGTCGCGTTGAAATAATTTGTAAATTTAACATTGGCTGCTCTGAATGCAGCTGCTTCGTCTGTGTTGATTCTGCTTTTATTTCGATGTGGACATATCCACCACATAGACGTCTATAACAAATACGATGCTACATTATGTTGAAGAAACTGGCAGCAAATCTTTAACATAAGAGATAGATAGATTCTAATGTAGACTATGTTCCTGTAACTTGTCTTTTCTATGAATTCATGTAACGCTGTGGGGTCTTTATTTATTTGTAGGAGCTAAAGGAATGTTCTGGTCGAGTATTTGTAGACTCTGTGCCAGAGTTCTGTTTGCCTGAAGTAAGTATGCACCAAGCACGTGTTTTGAGTTGGCAGGAGGAGGTGGGGAGGGATGGATGGAATCGGGAGGTGTGACGGCTGTGGGAGGGGATATCTAAGAATTGACACTGGCAGTGCGGAACAAAGTTCTGGGCTGCCAATGTCACGTGTGCTGGGGGTGCAACTGGCCTCCAGCAGACACGTGCCAATTACTCTGGATGACACAGTGCTCATACTGACTCCTACCACCATGACCACTTCAAATCACTGAAGTTGTCATGGTGGTTGGAGTAACCCTTTAAAGATTTAGCAGCCAGGGCACACACTGCTTTGGAGGAGGGAAAACCTCGTTTCTATTTCTCCTTCTCTCTATGCTGACTGCCAGGTGCAAACTCAGGGCTTATAACATGGATTGACAGGGGGAGCTTGTATTTGCAAATGTATAAATCAAAGACCTAGTTACATGAAAAATCTCTCTAATCCAACTAGGCTTTGTCTAAAATATTAGCTGCTGTTTGACTGCCATCTGGCTTGTCTTGGGTTGAATTGTGGTTGGATAATAAAGCACATATCCCACGAAGTCCTTCTGGGGTTTTATGGAATAAGGTCAGGCCCCATAGACCACAATTATAGGCCTCTGATTGGTGGAGCATCTTCCTGGTAAAAAACAAAACAGGTTCAGCCTGTAATTGCCAAGAGCCCCTTTCAGCTAGATAGCTACAGGACATTTGATGGGATCTGCCTTTTTGGAATACTTCTCAAAAATTCTAAAATAAATATAATGCATTATTTATCTTTTGCACTAAAAGTACATTTTAATAAAGGGGAACAGATATGCTAAAAATATATTTTTATAAGTAATTTGTTGATGGTGTCTCTTTTGCTGTTAATGGCAGCTTTTTATTGTGTCTTTAATGCCCAGCTTCCCATCTACAAACCTCAGTGAAGAGGTCGGGGTTGACCAATAAATTTTTCTTTGTAACGATTGCTGGTTGCGGACTGTGCGGCTGTTAGAACTAGTCGTTAGATTAAGTGTGTGTGTCTGGCGTGGTGCAAGGTACAGCATGGCCGCTTCTCGCAGGCTGTGTGCTGCAGACATGTTTAATATTATGCTCTCTGGTTTCAGACTGAGTTGATAGATCTGTCTACTGTAGATGTGATTCTCATCTCTAACTATCACTGTATGATGGCGTTACCATACATCACTGAGCGCACTGGCTTCACCGGAACAGTCTACGCCACCGAGCCGACAGTTCAGATTGGCAGGTAAAATGGAATGCAAAAGTTGCTCATTATTTTATGTTTAAAAAAAAAAAAATCTGTCCTTGTTTAGCTTTACACATCTTTTCCTTATGAAAGAAATGCTGAAATTCAGCAAATAATGTATCATTGCTTTCACCTTCATTAAGATCCTGTGACAAACGATATGTTTTTAAGAAAAAATCACATGATTGATTTATTGTAAAAAAGGTTTTGTTTTTTTAAATGGTTTGTCAATACCGTGACGTAATAAATGTGTTCACCCTTACCTGGTTGAAACGGTGTTCAGATTTAACCAATCCCATTCCAGATTATGCTTAGAGGTCAGCAACCCACTTAAGATTAGCCTTAAATAAAATCACCTGGGTCTTCTTCAAAATGATGTAAATTATCCAAGATCTATGGAATTGAGTTTGTGGTTCTCTTAACAGACCATTCATCAGGAACCTTCCTGCAACTCTCGTGGCTGTTTCTAGATTATAAAGAATACCAGGTACAGCCAAACCTTTGAACGTCATTGTAGATGCCCTGGACATGAAGGCTTTTCATGTAGACGTCTATTAAAAGTTATTTCATATCCAGGTCTTGCCTGGGGTATCCATCAGAAATGCCATTAAGATAATGTGTACTTTAGTGGCTGCCTTACCAGGCAATCCGTGGGCCAAATAACACTCTAGATAGAGGTTGGCAGTAGAAAAGGGATTCTCGATTCCACGCCAGCATAATTTTGATGGATGTTGGAGAGACTGTAAAAGCCATGTTTGGGAACAAGCGAGCATTCTTAGGAGAATATTTGCACATTGCTCTGTAATCAAGTCTTAATTGCTGTTAATTACAGGTCAGTAAGGTTTTGTCCTCTCTGAATAAAAAGGTTTTTGGTACTAAATATAGCCTAAGAAGCATTGCTCAGTTTAGAAATAATTAAATTATGCCAACTTTTTACATTCTCCATATTTCCTCTGGGTCAGATTAATTCTCGCCTGTGTGACTCACAGAGGGGACATTGAGAAATGCAGAGTCTTCATAGTCATTAAATCTGTTCAGAATAGTGAGAATTATTCAGAAACTACTGATAAAAGCATCGCATCTGAATAATTTTCATTGTTTTAAATTGTTAGGAAACCTAGCTCCCATTCCAACTGGGACATGACTTTTAGTGCCATAAATTCCAAAACTTTAAACCAAAATATATATTGACCATAACCTGTTTAAATAACCTCCTTAGCCATTACACTTGGCAGAATGGTCTTTGCTGCTTTTTCGAAGCTGCCAGGGCAACCTTCCTAGGCAGGGTAAAGAATGAATATGTTCCTGGTTTGAATGGAGAACCAGAATAGGGCTATGCAGACTGTGAGGAAGGTGAGCAGGGCAGCATTGTGTCTAGATTGGAGTCCCGTTGTTTTGGATGTGATAAATGCTGACGGGGAACAGGGAGTGAGTTGGAGTATTTGCAGTTTGAGTGAGAAGCCGACAGTCAGTAATGTTGGTGGATGTGGCATGACTAGGTGAGGGATTGGACAAACGTTGAGAGAGCCATGAGTCTCTATCCCTGGTTAGGAAAAATAAAAGCAAAGCTGGTGCCAATGAAGCGATTGCCTTGGATCGTTGAAATCAGATTTAACAATTCTATTTGTTTATTTTTTTCTCCTTTCTGAGCTCTGCCACACCTTTTTCTATTTGCTCTCGGGCTGTAGATATTCGTTTTATCTCTGAACCAAGTGCTTCTTGTCTTTCAGACTCCTTATGGAAGAACTGGTGAACTTCATAGAGCGTGTCCCGAAGGCTCAATCTGCCACCATGTGGAAGCACAAGGAAGTGCAAAGGTACAAATATTTTTACACCAGATTTCTATTCTAAACTAATCCCGGGTTGTTTACTAAAGTGAGCATTTTTTTAGAAATTCAAACTGAATTAAAAATTTTAAACGTCAAAGTAGCTGTACTGGAAAAATATCTTAGATCTTAAAGGAACACTATATAGTGTTAAGAATGCAAACCTGTATTCCTAACATTATAGTCCATGAATAGAGATTTAGGTGACTGCCCCCCCCGAATGGCGTTTAAAAGCTATTTTGCTTATCTTTTTTCCATTGCCGCACTGGTGTCACCGCAGATGGCCCCATCTGCACTGAAATTGGAAGCACCTCTAGTAGCTGTGTGAGTGACGGCACCTCTCTCTGAAATAGGCATTGTTTACATTGCTGAGCCTGCAGTGACATGCTATAGACACCAGAATCACTACATGAAGCCGTAGCTGCTCTGGTGACCATAGTGTCCCTTTAAAGGGGGAGTTGTCTGGAATGTCAGATTTAAACGGTAGCCCTGTGGCAGTTTAATATTTAACGTTGTGTGTGCCAAAGCCCTCATTATATTGCCTTTATAACATTTGTTTTTCATTTATTATTATTTTTTTTTTATTTTTTTTTTACTTTTGTAAAATAAGACATTAGAACTGTCTTGTTAGATTATCTGATGTGTTAGACTAGTCCGCTTTCTGTAACCATTAAACAGAAAGGAAA
This sequence comes from Pelobates cultripes, assembly GCA_933207985.1. Classification (NCBI taxonomy): domain Eukaryota; kingdom Metazoa; phylum Chordata; class Amphibia; order Anura; family Pelobatidae; genus Pelobates; species Pelobates cultripes. The sequence continues at coordinate 15,973,272 of OW240913.1, read as the reverse complement.
TTTCTAATGACATGCTTGTGATTTGAAAAGGGCTCTCTATAAAGCAGAGTGTTTCACATGCACTAATTTATGTAACATCGTTATCTGTTAATCCTTGTTACACAAATCAGAAATGTATTCAAGGATAACAAATTCTGGAGCTTTTCAAAAAGTTTGCAAAATATAGTAGAATACTTACATTGCTTCCAGGCATTGATTAAACATTTCCCCATATTTGTAAGTGTGAGTGGGGGTGTAACCAGGAGAGGGGCTGTTCTAAGACATTTCAGGTGACTTGCTAATAACAATTTATCCAACTAAAACGTAATTTAGAACAAAAATAGTGTATCTTATTCACACAGACTGATTTCTAAACACATTTATTGTAGTTTAAAGACACATTCCTGGGAGTATTATTGCTGTGGAGCTCTGTTATACACTCAGACACATTACTGGGAGTATTATTGCTGGGGAGCTCTGTTATACACTCAGACACATTACTGGGAGTATTATTGCTGTGGGGCTCTGTTATACACTCAGACACATTACTGGGAGTATTATTGCTGTGGAGCTCTGTTATACACTCAGACGCATTATTGGGAGTATTGTTGCTGTGGAGCTCTCTTATACACTCAGACACATTACTGGGAGTATTATTGCTGTGGAGCTCTCTTATACACTCAGACACATTACTGGGAGTATTATTGCTGGGGAGCTCTGTTATACACTCAGGCGCATTACTGGGAGTATTATTGCTGTGGAGCTCTGTTATACACTCAGACACATTACTGGGAGTATTATTGCTGTGGAGCTCTGTTATACACTCAGACGCATTACTGGGAGTATTATTGCTGTGGAGCTCTGTTATACACTCAGACACACAAACTATATGGAGCTCCTAGAAAAGGACAGAGGGACATTTGGGAGCTCTGGATTCAGGGACACTCTCACAGTTGTACTTCTTTAGTTGCAATAACAAAGCTAGTTATTAAAACTCCTTCCGGTCATTTTTCTCACTGGTACAGTGAAATATGAATACAAATGTGACTTGAGCGTGGATATTGAAATACAAAGAATTGTTTGTCTCCTAAAATTTGTATAATGCATAGATATCCAAAACATTCCAGAAAATTACATTTCTAGTTTCAATCTCTTTTTACATCTGGATGTAGATTTTTAAAGTCAAAACAAAGGGTACTTGAGTGAAATGTTGGGACATTATTGGTTTCCATGGTGATTGCCCCTTATTTAGAAACGTCCCCCAGAATAGCAACTGTTTGTGCCGTAATAAATCTGCCCCATACATCACACCTCTGCATTTATTAATCTGTACTTATTGTTAATATGTTATAAACCCTTCCCTGTGGACTTTTTGGGTGTAATGGATAGGGGATCCATGCACCCCGCTATGCCTGAACTGGATTGTGAAGTCAGTTGCTAAATCTTCAGTATAAAGTTAAATCAAGTTATGTGATTTTTCGATGTTGCAACACAGAGAAGTGATGATTCCCCTTTAACTAGATAGGAGACAGATTCTGTCCTAAGACGACCCTTTGTGCTAAAAGCACATAATCTATACTTTCCGACGCAATGATGGTATTCGCTTTTTAAAGTGATGGCAAGTACTTAGCAAACCTTTCCTGAAAGTTTATCCTGTGAATCAATGTTATTTGAAGCAATTCCCCGTGTAGAATTTCACCGGCCTGATAACCATGAAAGCTTGTTATAAGTGGTAGAGGTTTTATCAACTAATGGCGTCTGTATTAATGCTCTGGAAAGCAATTTATCCTTGCAATCCTTGGCAGTGGTTTACGGATCACTTTGTTTGTGCTAAAGACTTGTTTCAAGGTTGTCCGTCATTCTCTGCACATATTGAGGGATCGGTGGGCTGTATCAGAGAGGATACTGCAGTCAGAATAACTACTTAAAGGGGAAAAGCCACCAACGATGGTCTATAATTATTTATGGTATTCTCTGTGGAACTTGAACAATTGCTTTTGTTTTTCGTTCTGTTACCTTCAAGTTTTGCTTGTACAAACTCCTCCCAATGGGGAAAACCTACATATTGACCTAATGGTTATTTTCTGTCCAGGAAAACTGTTTCCAATTCCGTTCTGTTTGGCCATTATAAGGGATAAACTGAAGGGACTGATGCTCACAGTAACCATTACAAAGTTGGGCTTGCTGTGTGTGCTGCAGCCCCCTTCACCATCGTGACAGTCACAGCTCTGCTCTCTTTTAATGATAAAAGGTACACTATTAACGATACTCTGAGTACTGTAGGTTGTCATGACTTCATTGGTTCCTGTAACCATTTGTAGTGGTCTCCTTTTATTATTAAATTTACCCCTTCATATTACTGTAAAGTAAAGCTCATTAAGTATATAAATGCCAATAATAATGTAACACTCACTCACTGGTTGGAGTAGTGCTCCCCCCACCATACCTATAATTCATAAAGCATGTACTCACAGCGTGGAGGGAGAATGGGTCTGTCCCTGCACACCCACTGATCACTTTGTTAATGGGTTTTCTAAATTAAGCCATAGATGGGTAGAAAAAGTATCCTCTTTGTGACCAATCTGTGCATGGCCTGGATTGACTACAAGAAAGCCTATTACACAATGCCACACACATGGATGATGGAATGCTTGTCTCTCTACAAAGTCAGCAAGACATTAAGAGCCTTCATCGAGAACTCAACAAGTGGACAACAACTCTAGAAGTCAATTCCAGGACCATAACTCACATAAACTTCAAATGTGGCATATACCAAGGTGAGGCACAATCTCCAATGCTGTTCTGCATAGGCCTTAGCTAGATCATCAAGAAGAGTGGATATGGATACAGGTTCAAGAGTGGAGCTACCATCAGCTACCTACTCTACATGGATGACCTCAAGCTGTATGCCAAGACCGAGCGGGAAATTGACTCACTGATCCACCTAGCTAGGATATACAGCAAGGACATCGGAATGTCGTTAGGAGTGCTGGCGGATGATAACAAAAAGAGGGAGGATCATCAGGACAGAAGGAATTGAAGTTCCAGAAGGCCAAATAGAAGATGTAGAGAACAGCTACAAGTACTTGGGGGTACCACAAACAAATGGCAAACATGAGGAAGAGGCAAGGAGGATAGCGACATCCACATACCTCCAAAGAGTGAGACAGGCCCTGAAGTCCCAGCTCAGTGGCAAGAACAAGATCCAAGTGATCAACACATATGCCCTAGCAGTCATCAGGTACCCATCTGGAATACAATTTTGGACAAGAGAAGACCTGGTCACCATGGATGTCAAGACTTGGAAACTACTCATCCTGAATTCCACCTGCAATCTAGCATCCAGAGACTGTACATCTGACGGAAGGAAGGAGGTCGGGGCCTGATGAGTGTCCAGGTCCTGGATGAAGCTCAGAGCATCCACAAGTACATCACGAAGATGGCTCCCAAAGATGACCTGCTAAGGGAATGCCTGAGACAACAACAGATAGAGGAGGCCCCTTGGCAAGACAAATCTCTCCATGGGGTTTACCACCGACAGATAGGATTTCGTCATGTAGGCAACATCCACTACCAGTGGTTGCAAAAGGCAAGACTGAAAGACTGTAGTGAGGCACTAATCCTAGCACCACATGAACAGACACTCTGCACCAGATCAATAGAAGCAGGAGTCTACCACACCAGGCAAAACCCAAGTTGCCAATTGTGCAAAGAGGCCTCTGAGATAGTCCAGCACCTAGTAGTCTGATGCAAGATGTTAGCAGGAACAGCATACACAGAGAGACACAACCAAGTTGCTGAGATTGTGTACCGAAACCTCTGCACAGAATATGGATTGGACCTGCCTAAGTCAGATGGGCGTTACCACAAAGGGTAGTTGAGAATGACAGGGCAAAGATCCTGTGGGATCCAGACAGAGAAGCAAGTGCTGGCGAACCGACCCGACATTATGATGGTAGACAAGGAACGGAAGACCGCAGTAGTGGTGGATGTGTCAGTGCCTAGTGACTATAACATCAGGGAGAAGGTGGATTAATACCAAGGACTGAAAGAAGAACTAGAAAGGATGTGGAAAGGGAAGGCAGTAGTAGTCCCAGTTGTGATAGGCGCACTTGGGGCTGTGACTCCCAAGTTGGGGTAGTGGCTTCAACAGATTCCAGGTGGGACATCCGAGATCACTGTACAGAAGAGTGCAGCTCTTGGAACAGCGAAGATACTGTGCAGAACCCTCAAACTCCCAGGCCTCTGGTAGAGGACCCGAGAATGGGAAATAAACATACCACCCAGGAGGGGTGAGAATCTGTTTTATATCCTCTCTATATATCTATCTCTTAATACACATTGCTTGTTATTGACAGTCATTCAAACAAAACTGGTAAAGGGAATGCCTGTCAATAACAAGCAATATGTATTACGATGTTTTTGGGGTTTTTTCCCCCTCATTACGTGCATAGTAGAATAGTAATATGGGCTTAAAAAAAGCGATACGTCCAAGTTCAACCCTTGTTTATTATGTAAAGGTTACTGTTTCCTTCCATGGCCCATGTTAGAAAGTTCTGGTTGCTGACATGCTCTGTTTGTACATGGTGCCCCTTCTGTGCCTATTAAAGTGTTTTTTTGTTGTTGTTTTTTTAATATTTTTCTCTTAAAGAGAGTAAAGTGTTCTATTATTATTATCATTATTATTTTTGTCATTTATATAGCGCCAATAGATTCCGTAGCGCTTTACAATATTATAAGAGGGGGTTTTATGTAGGACAATTACAAGAAAACTTACAGGAACGAAGGCTTGAAGAGGACCCCGCTCAGGCAAGCTTACAGTCTATAGCAGGTGGGGTATAAAACGCGTTAGGACAGGAAATAGTAGTCAAATTAGGTGGGAGTGACTAGAGTGCTGCCCTTTAGGAGAGAGCAAGAGAGAGGTATGTGAGGCAGAGGTTACTCTGGGAGGCCATAAGCTTTCCTAAAGAGATTGGTTTTAAGGCACTTCTTAAATGATTGAAGACTAGGGGAGAGTCTGATGGTGGAGGGCAGACTATTCAATAGGAAGGGAGCCGTCCACGAGAAGTCCTGCAAGCGTGAGTTGGCCATACGGGTGTGAGCAGCGGACAGGAGAAGTTCACGGGCAGAGTGGAGAGACAGAGAACGGTCATACCTATGGATCTGTGAGGGTATATGAGGGGCTAGAATTGGTCAATGCTTTATAGGTATGGGTTAGAACTTTGCATTGACACCTATAGGATGCAGGAAGCCAATGTATGGACTGATAGAGGGGGTGAGGTGTGAGAGGATCGACTAGAGAGGAAAATCAGTCTGGCGGCAGCATTCATTAGACTGTAGTGGGGCAATACAGTTTTTGTGAAGACCAATTAGGAGAGGGTTATGTGGGAAATTACTAGAGCATGGACAAGCTCCTTAGTAGCATCTTGCATAAGAAAGGGGCAGATGCGGGCTATGTTTTTAAGATGGGCTCTACAGGACTTGGTAACATGCTGGATGTGAGGCTCAAAGGCGAGGCCAGAATAAAGTATGGTGCCAACACCACGTGCTTGCAAGGATAGGCTGATATGGATACCACTAATTTGAAGGGAGAGCGAAAGAGGAGGATCAGTATTAGGAGGAGGAAAGGCAAGGAACTCCATTTTAGAGAGATTTAGTTTCAGAAATTGGGAGGACATGGAAGATGGAATAGTCAGAGATGGAAGAAAGGCAAGCAGTGACACGTTGCAGGATGGCAGGGGAGAGGTCTGGGTCGGAGAGATCTATCTGGGTGTCATCATAAGGCACAGGTGGTAGTGGAATTCAACTGAGGTAATACGTTTGCCAAGAGTGGCAGTATAAAGAGAAAATAGAAGGGGACCAGGGACAGAGCCTTGGGGGACTCCAACCGAGACAGGACGAAGGGAGGAGGCATCATTAGAAAATGAGACACTGAAGTGGACCAGTCAGTGGGGGAATATTTTTGTTTCCATGATGACTTCTCCACATTCAGAATTTTGCTCCATTTTGTTCTGTCGATAAATACCTCTTTCATGGCTTTCTCTCTAAATTCCAGGCTGCTTCCTGCCCCCCTAAAGGACGCTGTTGAGGTATTTACCTGGAAGAAGTGCTACACAATGCAGGAAGTCAATGCTGCTTTAAGCAAGATTCAGCTGGTTGGATATTCCCAGAAAATAGTGAGTATCAAGTGGAGTTGCTACTGGGATTCATAGTCTCACTCTGTGTATTTAGTGTATATTGAGGGCCACAGCAGCTCTGCTCAGAAACAGTGAGTCGCGATTTCCAGTTTCTTTTTTACAAAGACCGACAATATATGGCTCTAGCTTGATAGCCCAATTCTACGGAGCAATACTTCAAATGGGTCTTCCCAAGAGGTTCCATCACACTGTGCAGTCCACCCTGATTTATGTCCCTGTTCCAATCAAAGGGCGATCAATAAAATGGGAAGAAATCTATACAACTCTTAATACTTATGTGCCTTTTTGTACCACCTCTTAAATTTACCTTTTTAGGAGGAGATTTGAAGACATCTCTTTCTGCCAGATGCCCAATGTAGAATTAGTCTGTATGTTTTGGTGAATTGCAAAATAAAGGGCTTTTTCTCTTCAAACCATACTATTTTAGCATAAATTCTTCAACTCCTTGTTAATCTACCATTTTCTTACCGGTTTAGTGAATAAATCTGTTATTCAAGGGGGGGAAAATAGGGGGAATGCTATTATTATATTGTTTACATTTTTGGTCCGTCTGTCTGTCACTTGTGTAGCGTCCACAGCCCAGTTTCCCCTCTTTTTTTTTTTTTTTTTATATATGTGGATACCAACTTGTTTGATCCTCACTTTCCTTGCTTTTTTCATCACTTGTTTGCCAGTGAAGTGAACATTTGATTCAGATGGCAGATTGAACCTCCTTACTTTTCCTATAACCAGGGCTTAATATTTCCACTAGCTATTGGCAAGTGAAAATCCAGCCCCAGTGAATCAGAATTCACCTTTGGCAAGTGGGCCATGGACCCTCCAGACTTGTAGTGGCTAGTAACTTTTACAGTCTGACTAATGGTTCTTCAATAAATGCCCTTAAACACAAAATAAGTTGCGATACTTTTGATCCAGCATTTGTAAGATAATAATGTTGGTTTATGTATTTTTGCCTCTGATCATTCTTTTCCTCCTTTTGGTGTCTTGAAGGAGCTGTTTGGCGCAGTGCAAGTTACACCTCTAAGTTCTGGTTACGCCCTTGGCAGCTCCAACTGGATCATCCAGTCCCACTATGAGAAGGTTTCTTATGTGTCTGGATCTTCGCTTCTTACCACTCACCCGCAGGTGCTAACTCTCTCTATTCATCCCTCCCAACTGTGTTCTGTATTCATTAATTTGCCGGTGGTTCTAAATAACTGCATATAAATGAAGTACATGTAAACACATGCTTAAAGGCACTCAATCGCAACCGTGTAATTTGCAACGGCCTCTGTACCTGAGAAAAGATTGCTACATGTTCCTGGATGCACAGTGTCTGAGAATAGATTGCTACATGTTCCTGGATGCATAGTGTTTCAGAATAGATTGCTACATGTTCCTGGATGCATAGTGTTTGAGAATAGATTGCTACATGTTCCTGGATGCATAGTGTTTGAGAATAGATTGCTACATGTTCCTGGATGCATAGTGTTTGAGAATAGATTGCTGCATGTTCCTGGATGCATAGTGTTTGAGAATAGATTGCTACATGTTCCTGGATGCATAGTGTCTGAGAACAGATTGCTGCATGTTCCTGGATGCATAGTGTTTGAGAATAGATTGCTACATGTTCCTGGATGCATAGTGTCTGAGAATAGATTGTTACATGTTCCTGGATGCACAGTGTTTGAGAATAGATTGCTACATGTTCCTGGATGCATAGTGTTTGAGAATAGATTGCTGCATGTTCCTGGATGCATAGTGTTTGAGAATAGATTGCTACATGTTTCTGGATGCACAGTGTCTGAGAATAGATTGCTACATGTTCCTGGATGCATAGTGTTTCAGAATAGATTGCTACATGTTCCTGGATGCATAGTGTTTGAGAATAGATTGCTACATGTTCCTGGATGCATAGTGTTTGAGAATAGATTGCTACATGTTCCTGGATGCATAGTGTTTGAGAATAGATTGCTACATGTTCCTGGATGCACAGTGTCTGAGAATAGATTGCTACATGTTCCTGGATGCATAGTGTTTGAGAATAGATTGCTACATGTTCCTGGATGCATAGTGTTTCAGAATAGATTGCTGCATGTTCCTGGATGCATAGTGTTTGAGAATAGATTGCTACATGTTCCTGGATGCACAGTGTCTGAGAATAGATTGCTACATGTTCCTGGATGCATAGTGTTTCAGAATAGATTGCTACATGTTCCTGGATGCATAGTGTTTGAGAATAGATTGCTACATGTTCCTGGATGCATAGTGTTTGAGAATAGATTGCTGCATTTTCCTGGATGCATAGTGTTTGAGAATAGATTGCTACATGTTCCTGGATGCACAGTGTCTGAGAATAGATTGCTACATGTTCCTGGATGCATAGTGTCTGAGAATAGATTGCTACATGTTCCTGGATGCACAGTGTCTGAGAATAGATTGCTACATGTTCCTGGATGCATAGTGTTTGAGAATAGATTGCTACATGTTCCTGGATGCATAGTGTTTGAGAATAGATTGCTACATGTTCCTGGATGCATAGTGTTTGAGAATAGATTGCTACATGTTCCTGGATGCATAGTGTTTCAGAATAGATTGCTACATGTTCCTGGATGCACAGTGTCTGAGAATAGATTGCTACATGTTCCTGGATGCATAGTGTTTCAGAATAGATTGCTACATGTTCCTGGATGCATAGTGTCTGAGAATAGATTGCTACATGTTTCTGGATGCATAGTGATGCACAGTGTTTGAGAATAGATTGCTACATGTTCCTGGATGCATGCATAGTGTTTGAGAATAGATTGCTACATGTTCCTGGATGCATAGTGTCTGAGAATAGATTGCTACATGTTCCTGGATGCATAGTGTCTCAGAATAGATTGCTGCATGTTCCTGGATGCATAGTGTTTGAGAATAGATTGCTACATGTTCCTGGATGCACAGTGTCTGAGAATAGATTGCTACATGTTCCTGGATGCACAGTGTTTGAGAATAGATTGCTACATGTTCCTGGATGCATAGTGTTTGAGAATAGATTGCTACATGTTCCTGGATGCACAGTGTTTGAGAATAGATTGCTACATGTTCCTGGATGCATAGTGTTTGAGAATAGATTGCTGCATGTTCCTGGATGCATAGTGTGTAAAGGAAATGTAACGGACTAAGTCTGCTACATGTCTGCATCCACCCCCGAGAGCCACTAACTAGCAGTGTTTCGAAGAACATGGTACTGTGAGTGCACGCATGCTCCATTTCTGCATTAGTCTCCTCCCACAGCGCAGAGTAATCGGTCGATATATAGTTTCCTTACTTGGTGAGAATCTGTGACTTGGAACATATTATATAAAGTCCCTTCCATGTTTTTTTACGACTCGTAGCCTCTCACAGCGTGGACAGAAATCCCTTTTTTCAGTTTAGACACCATTTCAGTGTGCACTGTGTGTTCTCCTATCCCTTACACGCTAGTTGGGGTTTCTAAACCTCTTCTTGGAGTATTTTAAGTGATTTATATATGGTTTTCAGATGCCTAATCCTGCTTCTCCAGTCTCCTAAGCCCATAGCTGTGTTTAAATCTAGCATCTACTCCACTTAACGTGCAAATCCCATTACCAGAAAGGTGTATAAAGAAATGTTATTCTTCTTATCCTGGTATCAAAATAATTTGTAGCCAACTGTTACAGAAGTTCAGTGTGCGGCTATCCAATCTCTGGTAAATCACCCGTGTACCTCCTTCCCAGCACAGAGTCTAGGTAATCGGAAAAATAACTTCTGATTCCATTTTATCAACTGAAGATTGTTCAGACTCCTCCTCTGTAGTTCCCTCTGGATCTTTCTATGGATGAAGAAGCTGGGTTTCCATAAATTCAGAAGACTCTGTTATCTGACCAACTGTGGCTCAAACTAACAGTGTTTGCACTGTGTGAAATTGCAGCAGGAGGCAAGTTAGGGTGAGCACCAATTGATCAGATAACGGTAGCGTTTGAACCAACATGACCGCTCAGCCTGATTAAAAAAAAAAAAAAGGGACATTTTCCCCAAATTAATGTACATCATTTAAAAAAATAAATAAAAAATGTACTTTCATAAAATAAAATTTTAAAAGGTAACAAGAAGTGAAAATGTAATGACCGTTGTCCTTTAAGTTCTAGCGCCTCACTCCGTACAGAACCGGCTGGTTTTTGTAATTGTTTGAACAACATAGTACTACTTAAATCCTGGCCAGAATGTTCCAAATCTGTGCACAAATGTTAAATATATGAACTGTTTGCCCACTGCTTACACCATTGTGAGCTCTTTGGGTTAAATTGCTCGTAAGCGATTTTCACCTCTTAAAGGGACACTGTAGACATTGTGTCTGCTTCATCTCCTTAAACTGGTCATAGTGTCTGGGGTCCCCTGGTACCCGTTGTCTTTCAGCATTAAACAGGGGTTTTTTTGGTTGTTTTTTTTTTAACTGTTTTTATGTTTTAATCCTAAGCGAGAGTCCCAAGCAGCCCATCCCATCTGTGCTGCTTTAGCTAATGAGGAAGTATTCACCTGAGCAGCAATGGGCCGCTGTGATAGGCTAAAAGCAGTCACTCTCAGCCAATCAGAGCTCCAACTGATGGTATGAATGGGTATGACTAAAAGGAAGTGTGTAATTTCTGCCTTAGCCACACCTCCAGTAGGGGCGGGGTTATAGGAAGCCAGGGAAACTTATTCAGTGTTTAACTGCTCTTAACTTCTCTAATGCCTGTTAATACTGAATAGAGGGACAGTGCCAGGGTACTCCATCCACTATAACCAATTCAAAGATATGAAATGCTTATAGTTACTACAGTGTCTATATAAGGTAAGACAGTGTGCAGGACCTCCAGGCACTATAACCACTTGATTGATATGAAGTCATTATGATGGCCGGGTATTTGAGGCAGTACAAGTTATTGTGTGTGTAACTTTTTGTACTGTGGGATAATTTGCTGTTTTCCTGAAAGTAGCAGGTGGTTGGGGACGACCCACTACTTATATCATTACGTCTGCGGTGGTCATGTGTCTATATGTGAGGTTACTATCACAGATACAAGTAACACTAGGGGGAAAAGAATTTACAATAAATTGTAAAAATCTGCTTTTAATCAATAATGCAATATTCTGTTGCACAACATTTAATGGGTAACAGATCTGAAAAAATGAAGTTAATGTTTATTTTGTTAATAATAGTTTAACCATCATATAGTTTGGTGGAGCACTTGGGAAAACTTAAAAACACATGGGGAGGATTTTTGTGTTTATTTTTCCCCTGTGAAGAATGTTCTTTTTAAAAAGTGCTTTTCCTCCCCCATTCAATCCCCTGTTTGTTACATATCCACCAGTGCGTAGTGTGGTACAAATAAGTGTGTCTAAATAAAATGTGTCAACATGTGACAGTCTCTTCTGTTTTAGGCCATGGATCAGGCATCTCTGAAAAACAGTGATGTCCTCATCCTTACGGGTCTCACCCAGATCCCGACAGCCAATCCCGACGGAATGGTGGGCGAATTCTGCAGTAATCTTGGTAAGCAAAACCCAGCGGGATTGGTTATAATCACCTGTGATAGAACTAGGGAGATGTTTAGCAGCAGACAGCTTTATGTCTGTAAATCAGGGTAAACTGAATTGGGGATTACCACTGGAGGGTAACCTCTGTTATTGCCAGGCTGCCATTAGATTCCTGATACTCCCAATGAAAATACATTCTGTGTTCTTTTCTGTCATTGGATTCACTAACTTTTCTATCCGATGTCCCTGTGCAGCAATGACCATAAGGAATGGCGGCAATGTTCTGGTGCCGTGTTATCCGTCAGGGGTGATCTATGACCTGCTGGAGTGTCTGTACCAATACATTGACTCTGCGGGACTCTCCAGTATCCCTTTCTACTTCATCTCTCCGGTGGCTAACAGCTCCCTGGAATTCTCCCAGATCTTTGCAGAGTGGTGAGTTTCGGACACGTGGTCACTGAGTCAGTGCTTGTCTGCTCTGCCATTAACTCCGCTTCCTAACACTGCAGATATGGACTGACATGATAACAGAATTAGAGTTGGCTTCTGAGCACGGCCACCACAATCTTGCTAATTTAGCCAGCACAGACACTCAGGTTTGTCATAGAGTTGAGGATCCACAGTATTCTGCATTTTACATTCCTGAGCTCATTACAGATTTCTTTTCTCTCTAATTATCCTCTGGTCCTGCCACTCAGGGCATATAATGCTGTATAAACACACATTGCACAAATATTAATACACCCTGGGATCATTCCACAAGGGGGAGCTGATGGGGTAGTGTACCTGTGTGCCTTATTCTAGGTCCCTGATCCTTGTTCACCACCATTAATGTAGCAGGGACTATTCTGATTTCTCACTGGAATCTTTTATTGGGAGTATTTTAGCTCCCTGGGGATCTGCTTAATTTATCTTGTGTATTAAAGTTACAGAACACTTTCTGTACCAGAAACATCTATAAGGTACTTGTAGAGTAAGGAGCTGCCCAAACTGGCAATCAAAGGATTGGATGAAACAAATCTATATTTTATCATTTGTAATGTACATCGTTCACCACCAGAATGCAGCAGAGTGTAGAATAAAGGGTTTCCTCTCATTCCTTATTAGGCTCTGTCAGAACAAGCAGAGTAAGGTGTACCTGCCGGAGCCCCCGTTCCCCCACGCAGAGGTAAGTCCTTTCTTTATTGAATTCAGGGCTCACGTGAAGATTATTACGCAGAGCTGCACTAATGCTGGTGGTTCTAAACTGTGTTGTAAGCATTCCATGTAAAATAATAGAACTGATATTAACTGGACCCTTAGAACTCTATAAAACCAGTGCTCGCAGTGTTTCTGGGGTCTGTCCGCTGCCTGGATCAGCCCAGCGATGGGCAGGAACACACTCTTCTGCTCTGTTATCTATTCATTCTGTCTGTGTTCCAGCTCATCCAAACCAACAAACTGAAGCACTATCCCAGCATACACGGAGACTTCAGCAATGACTTTAAACAGCCCTGTGTGGTGTTTACAGGACACCCCACACTGCGCTTTGGAGATGTGGTGCATTTTATGGAGCTGTGGGGCAAATCCAGCCTGAACACAGTTATATTTACTGGTATGTTAGTGTGCAGTGATCTAAACGCAGTGTATATTCCAGTGGGTATGTTAGTGTGCAACGTATATTCACTGGTATGTTAGTGTGCAGTGTATATTCACTGGTATGTTCGTGCCCGTGATCTGTGAGCAGTGTATATGTTGGTGTAAAGTAAGCTAAGCATGGGTATATTCTATGTAGCGCACACTATCCTATTCACTGGCACATATTGGACGTGTAGGAAAATGAGCATAGTAAAATTCACATAAAACAGCATTTTGTTATGCTCATTTTTTTTTTTTTTTTTAACTTTCCAGGGATTTTATTTGTGGGACAGTCTGTTTTTTAATCTTTATGTGTTCTGAAAATAAAGATTTGTATTACCTACCTGCACAAAGTTCCAGTGGATTTCATACCTACACCTTGTCACTGCATCCTGGGAGCAGCCTTGCAGTGCTTCCCAAGTGAGCCTGAATGTTTTGATCAGTACGTTCATACCTACACCTCGTCACTGCATCCTGAGAGCTTCCTTGCAGTGCTTCCCAAGTGAGCCTGAATGTTTTGATCAGTACGTTCATACCTACACCTCGTCACTGCATCCTGAGAGCTTCCTTGCAGTGCTTCCCAAGTGAGCCTGAATGTTTTGATCAGTACGTTCATACCTACCCCTCGTCACTGCATCCTGGGAGCTGCCTTGCAGTGCTTCCCAAGTGAGCCTGAATGTTTTGATCAGTACGTTCATACCTACACCTCGTCACTGAATCCTGGGAGCTGCCTTGCAGTGCTTCCCAAGTGAGCCTGAATGTTTTGATCAGTACGTTCATACCTACACCTCGTCACTGCATCCTGGGAGCAGCCTTGCAGTGCTTCCCAAGTGAGCCTGAATGTTTTGATCAGTACGTTCATACCTACACCTCGTCACTGAATCCTGGGAGCTGCCTTGCAGTGCTTCCCAAGTGAGCCTGAATGTTTTGATCAGTACGTTCTCTGTTTGCGAGTGACCATTGTACTTTTTTTATATTTGTTTATTTCTGATGGTTGTATGTGCTCTTTATCCCTCTTTTTATATCTGCTGATTTATTCCAAATTATTGTAAGTGCACTCTCAATCTGTGTGTGCGTTTTATCAATTCTTGGAGCGTGCCATTTAAAGGTATAGTACATATTATGCATGTAGTGTTTATAGTGCCTCCATGCTGAGCACAGATGGATCTCTGCAGAAATATCTGAATGTAAAGCTGGTGCCTATATACATAGACATAGGATCGAGACCTCCATCTAAAAGCAAGGACATGAAATAGTTGGTAGTACTTTGTCTCCCCCTCCCCTTATATCAAGTTCATTTTGTTCCCCTGCTAGCAGGATGATGAAATCCACTTTATTTTGGTGACTGCACCTAAAAACATTCCAAAGTTTGAGACTGTGATGTCACTTATGATGTATTTTGACAGTTTATGTATTTGTATTCTCTTTTTAGAGCCAGATTTTTCGTACCTGGATGCCTTGGCCCCATATCAGCCTCTTGCAATGAAATGTGTCTATTGTCCTATTGACACCCGGCTGAATTTCATTCAGGTTACTAAGCTTCTTAAGGAAGTACAGGTAAGACGCGTTTCATTCTTTAACAGAGCAGGATTCAAACCATTGTATACGGAAACCGTAATATAAAGCTTTGCTAGGGTCTTCTAAATTAAACCAGCAATTAAAGGAAAACCGCACGCAGAAATTACAACCTTTTTTTTATATCTGAAAAAGCAAAAAAAAAAAAAAACTCATGTGTTTTATGGGATAAGTAGTTTATTCCCAAGAGAAGTTCCACACATTCCTCCCGAGAGGATAGAGCACAGCGCTGCAAACAGCATAGTCAAAAAACAGAACTCATGTTACAGCTTGGACAAACAAGCATATAGTGTTTTTTTGGGGGGGGGGGTTTATATTTATTTTTTTTATCGATGATAAGATTATATAATTATTTTAACATTACGAATTGTGGTTCTTCATTACTGACAATCTGACATTGATTCACAGAGGGCATAGCGCACCCTGTGGTCAGTTTCTGCACAGAGAGTGGAGGAGACAAAACCCATGTTTCTCCTTCTCCAACACAGTGTGTGCCTTGGTTGTGCCAGGACTGAGCTGGATGTGATATCATTTAGCACATTTTTCTCTTTGTCTCTATTGTTTTGTTTTTAGCCACTCAATGTTGTGTGTCCAGAGCAGTACACACAGCCTCCGGCCTCCCAGGCTCACCGATCGGACCTCATGATAGACTGCCAACCAGCGCCCATGTCCTACCGCAGAGCTGAAGTCCTCACACTTCCTTTCAAACGACGTTTCGAGAAAATTGAACTCGTCCCAGAAGTGAGTTTTAGCAGTCTTGCAACTTTTCACGAGTGGATGGCATTCTATGGAGCTTGTAATGAGTGGGTGGAGCTGTGAGGTTTGTAGCGGGTGGAGCTTCTTGTGGGTGGAGCTGTATGAAGCTGGTGAGTGGGTGGGGCTGTATGAAGCTGGTGAGTGGGTGGGGCTGTGATGGTAGTGGGTGGAGCTTGTTTTCAGTGGAGGTGTATGAAGCAGGTGGGTGGGGCAGTGAGGTTTGTAGTGGGTGGGGCTTGTTTTCAGTGGAGCTGTATGAAGCTGGTGAATGGGTGGGGCTGTGAGGTTTGTAGTGGGCGGGGATGTGGGTGGTGCTGTCTGAAGCTGGTGGGTGGGGCTGTGAGATTTGTAGCAGGTGGAGCTTGTTGTGGGTGGAGCTGTATGAAGCTGGTAATGAGTGGCTGTGAGGTTTGTAGTCGGTGGGTGGGGCTTGTGGCTGGGGCAGTATAGAGCTTTAACGGGGGGCTCTATGAGGTTTGTAGTGGGTGGAGCTTGTCATGAGTGGGTGTGGCTGTATAGACTAGTGAGCTGCCTTGAGTGGTGGATTTGTAAGTGGACTGTATACGTTTTTCCAGGTTGTTTTTATATTGCAATAATTGGTGATCGTTCGTCCAAGTCAAAGCAACCGTAGCCTTTTCTTGAAGGGCCTTGTGCTATGTCTTATTTTCTGCTTTTTCATCTTGATTGAAGATCCTTCTTGTTCCCTTTTATTTCTGGATTATTTAGCTTGCAGAAACCCTGGTACCGGTGGTATTTAAACCAGGTATTTCCTTGGCAACCATTTCTGCTGTTCTGTATACGAAGGACAACAAGCATGTCCTGCAGGTAAGGTTTAATGGCTCCACCAACAAAGGTACCTGCGCGTGTATCGCTGAGATTGTGTTTATAAGCTATTTAATTACTCAAAATTAGCTGTGTGAACTTGAAGGGGGTGTTTGCGTATATATATATATTATCTTTATTTTATATCTTTTTACACTTTTATGAATAAACCGTGATCTGATTATTGACTTAAAAGTGATAATGTAAAGAGACAATCCACTGTTTAAATACAACAAAATGTCTTTGTGCACATATTGTGCATGCCCCACTTCCTAGCATTGCTAGTTAAGGTTTGTCGTCTGTCTCTGCCATGCTTGTAGTCTTTACAGCATAATAGCACCAGGAGGCACGTTCGTAATGTCCATCGTGCATAAATATTGCCTATTCCTGCTGCTTAGTAATTTTATTTTCACTGCTTCACTTCCTTGAACTGCGAGCTGCTCTGTTTTTAACCTGTTACACATTAAATACTTTGCAATTTGTTGCACTGAAGAATTAACACTGAAATGGTAAAAATCGAGTAAGTTCAGGATACTTATTGGCAGTTCATGCCCTTGGGAATGCTTTAAGCCACGTAACAAAGTGTTTACGGTAATTAAGAATAGGTTCAAGGTCGGCCTTCACAAAGTAGTTTGATATTTTGGTGTCTTGTTGGAAACCATTAGATTTACCAGACTATCTCCCCACAAAAATAAATTCTGATCCTTTTTATTTCTATATTAGATTGCTCCAAAACCCGCACAGGCCCAGAATCAATCTGGCAAAAAAAGGAAGAAGCCTGCAGAAGAAATCCCAGAGATCCAGCCATTTAAGCCATGTCTTAGTGGATCCATCCCCGTTGAACAGTTTGTGCAGACCCTGGAGAAGGTAACTGTAACTCTAGTAAAGGTCAATGTCCTCTGCCGCAGTCAGCCACTAGGACGCTGTCTACATTAAGTGTGGACATCTAGACTAGTGTAGAGGCAAAAGCTAACTTTTTATATTTTTATTTTATTTGAGGCATAATGTAAAATAAGATCACAATAAAAGCTGATCTACATCAGATCAACAGTTGAGAGGCAAACAATTAACAAAACGGCACGTAATTAAGTAATGATACTCTTGGGAGGAAGAAAAAACCCTGAAAAACAAGACTTGGATATATGGCTACGCAGACCAAGCACAAGCAGGAATCCCAGAATGCAAGGAATTACCGCTAGCGTCAGGAGATACATACACTCTTAAGATAAAGTGTCAGCCACACAGTTTTATATAATAATGCTAACTATTACTAGTCACTTGTAGGAATACCAAGAACCTATAATGGCATCATCTTAATTTATGAAGGTCGTTTGCTATTCTCATGCTTTTACTGATAACTATAACCACCAGGTATAGGCCAAATTAAACCGAATGGAAGAACTTGCAATATAGGATGTAATCCTCGGATGAGTAACTCCTCAGGAAGAACTAACTGTAAAAATTTAATTAAAATTTTTTTATCCGACACCCAAATGTGGAAAGCTGCTCTGAAATGACACTTCTCCGGGCCATAGTAAGAACCAACACCACTGAGCCCTCCAACCAGAGCCGTTGAGTTAAAGTTCCAATAGAGTCCCAAGACACTGAGATCCTCCTGAGGTTGTGGTGGTGTGCAGGGTTCTTGACCCGGAGGGTAAATAATGGGCCGAGGACGGTATAGCTGTGGTTGAGTTGAGGTAAGTTGGAGTCCAGGATTGTGGATACATTACCAAAATCAATCAAAAATATCATCAAGGGTTAAGATGTTTTGTTTCGCAATGAAGCTCATGAGGCCATATTGGAATTGACTGCGATGAAAGTGCCCAGGTTAAAGCATGTCTATATTGTAGACAAGCACTGAATAACACCTTCATTTTGGGGACTGGGATAACCCCCAACTGGTCAATAAAAGGGAAGGGGGGGGGGAGGCGCACAGGCAGGATTCCACAATCCTCTCCAGGCCGGGAAATCGGCCATGTCTCCTGTCAACAGACCTCACCAGCCAAACTAGGCCGCAGTAATGCGAGCCACGATGATGCCCCAAATTAGGTGCAATGCTGGACAGACTTGCAGCAGTCACTTTAACGGTGTGACCAATCCAATCAGAGGACCAAATGTGAGGCAGGTAGATCAATAAGTCGCTGAATATGCAATCTAGCAGAACAGCTACAGTGAAGTGTGTCTTTTCAGCGAGGCAGTCAGTCCCCACTCTTCCAACGTTTAACATTTAATGAAAAATTAAAATGGCAAATCTGGCTTTGTTTAGACATTTGCTTTCTGTATTTGTTTATAGGTTAGTGACATGGTGTGGAGAAAGTGAGGTTTGCAACAGATACTGGTTGACTTCATTAAAGTGGCATCCATTCATTGCACTATATTTAAAAGGGCATTTATAGCACCCTAATTACTATACAGCTCTAAACAAAGTGTTTTATAATTATTATTATAAATAATCTTGATTCTCCTTTCTCTGCTCAGCATGGTTTTAGTGACGTAAAAATTGAAGACACGGCAAAGGGCCACATTGTTCATCTGCAAGAGGCAGACACCCTTATCCAGTTCGAGGAAGACTCCACCCACATAATCTGTGAACACGACGAGCGACTAAGAGTTAGACTGCGAGACATGGTCCTCAAATTTCTGCAGAAGTTCTAGTTTCATGGTGAAGAATACACTTACCGCTGTCAGAGACCCTTTCTATGTCGTGTCTTAACCATAACAACCAGCAAGGAACGTACTGTCACACAGAACCTGTACTGCTACAGATTGTGTGATCAGTCCATACAGTGTAATAAATTAGATATTCAGGCTACACTGGAAACCGGTTTATAGATCGGATTTTTCCTCCCAAGGAGTGAATTTTTGGAATATATCGTTAGTTTAAGGCTACATTTTTTAGGAAGAAACAAACGTGGACTTCAGTTGGTACTAAACACCTACTTGGGTATTTAGATATTCTTTCCAATAAACACTGGTCTCCGATAGTGTCTTCTAAATTTCGTTTCCATATTTTCATATTTTATGTCGCTCAAAATAGTGTCAATGGCTTACAAGAAAGTGGGAGATCGTCACACTTCCAGAGTGTTTCTCACCTTGCGTGGAAGTGGTGCCAGGGATGAGGATGAGACCAGGAGAAGAGCTATAGTTAACATAATTTATTTTTTTTATATGTTTTGTGCAGCAAATGAACTGAGCAGCATTAAATGGACATAATCCGTTTTGGTAGGATATTTACAGTAGACTTTAAAGGAACTATATAGCTTTGGTAATACAAAACTGTATTCCTAATGCTACAGTATGCCTGTCCCTAACTTATTAGGTCATTCCACCTCCAGTGAAAGGATTCAAAAACCTGGCACTGCTCCCAGATCACTTCAATGAGATGAAATGTTCTAGGGTGCCTACAGTGTCCCTTGGATATAGGGTAACATCTGAGTGCCTTTAGGGCATCCTGGCAACATTCCCTGGAAGAACAGGTCTGTTTAATCACTGCTTACTTTATAATGAACAGGACCCGTACACGTTTATGGTAAATCGAGAAAACCCTGGAACAAACCTTGGCCATCAGAAGCAAATCAGTGTCTTTGGTCAAATCCTTACAATATAAAAATAGGAGGATAAAACAAAGTTATAAATGTAAGTTTGTTTTGTTTTTTGAAAGGGAAATTCCACTTTGTTTATAATTTTTCCACTTGGGTGATTCTGGCATTAATAGGTAAGATGGCAGTATGGGGGGATAGGGGTCCCTCTTATACATGGATCCATCACATTGGCTTCGATAAACTTTTTGCTGGATATTTAGATACAGCCACAAACTGCCTACCTTCATCCAATGTCTAACACAGCCCTATGCCAATACTGAAAGCATAACGGTGTATGGGAGGGCAGAATAATTCAATATTCGGGAAAAACAATAAAATATATAAAATGCCAGTTTTGCTTTTTCCCCTTCCTGTTCGCACTCCATAAGACAGTGCATTATTTTTGTCTTTACCTTTTTTCTTTCAGCAGAGTTCAGCTTGCTGTATACGGTACCAAGGGCGATCCCCCAGCAGTATCCCCTTTAAGTGACCATACTCAGCCTATTTGTAAAATGATATAATCTCCAAAAAGAAGCCATTTGCTTACAGGGTTACCTGTTTGTTGTCTGATTTAACGTTTTATCTTTTCGCTCAGTGAGATGAACAGACAGAGCAGTTTCCGGTTTACCTTAGAAACTAAGATAGATTTAGATTGGCTCCTGTATTAGGCCACTCATTCACTGGCGTTATTGTAGGACCAACCACCTAACCATTTCACACTTTGATCATAAAGATATGAATACAAGATAGACTTTAATAAAATGTCACGAGTTTAAAATAACTTTCTCAGAGATGTTGCTGATTGAGGTTTAACCCCTTAAGGACACGTGACATGTCATGATTCCCTTTTATTCCAGAAGTTTGGTCCTTAAGGGGTTAAACAGAGCCTTTCTTTTATAAAACAGTCAAAAAAAAGGACATTTCCCTTTAAGTAATGTTTGGACATAATCCTAGCCATGAATTAACCTTTTGGAAAGACTTAAGTTGTATGTACAAATCTGTCTGTTTTATGCATATGTTTTTTATTTTTTTTGTTAAACTTTAATATTTAGATACAGACTTTTTTTTTTTTGTAATTCTTTATTTGTGTTATGCATAGTATATCAAACATGCTAGATACAGACTTTTTAGTAATGTGTTTATATTTTCTTATTAATATTGCGCAAAATAATGGAACAATTTAATATTGCAAAGTATTTGTAGAATAAAAAGTTTACAAAAAAAATGTGTAGTTTTTCATTTAATTAGTTTACTTTTTATCTTGGATGTTTTTAAAACTTTCGACATTACATATTGGAAAATTCTGGCCGGAGATTGGGGAAAAGGCTATAAGGTGCGAGAGATTATTACGTTACATCATGTAGGTGTGAGCTGTATGTTGTGGACAGGTTGACACACTGTGAGGGGACTGCATCCAGAATCCCATGAACTATCATTAAAGGGACACTATAGTCACCTGAACAACTTTAGCTTAATGAAGCAGTTTTGGTGTATAGAACATGCCCCTGCAGTCTCACTGCTCAATCCTCTGCCATTTAGGAGTTAAATCCCTTTGTTTATGAACCCTAGTCACACCTCCCTGCATGTGACTTGCACAGCCTTCCATAAACACTTCCTGTAAAGAGAGCCCTATTTAGGCATTCTTTATTGCAAGTTCTGTTTAATTAAGATTTTCTTATCCCCTGCTATGTTAATAGCTTGCTAGACCCTGCAAGAACCTCCTGTATGTGATTAAAGTTCAATTTAGAGATTGGGATACAATTATTTAAGGTAAATTACATCTGTTTGAAAGTGAAACCAGTTTTTTTTTTCATGCAGGCTCTGTCAATCATAGCCAGGGGAGGTGTGGCTAGGGCTGCATAAACAGAAACAAAGTGATTTAACTTCTAAATGACAGAGAATTGAGCAGTGAAATTGCAGGGGAATGATCTATACACTAAAACTGCTTTATTTAGCTAAAGTAATTTAGGAGACTATAGTGTTCCTTTAAGTATAATGTTGTTCATTAAAATGTAAATTGCCAGGGATTCAAAGATTATTTAAAACTGCAGCAAAAAAATAGCCAAACAGAAAACTTTGCTGAATGGAGAATGTTTGTCTGCCCTTCGCTCTGAATTCCTGACAATTTAAACTTGTCATTGAATATTGCTGATAATGATGTATTATCCCCTTAACTAACAAGTTAATTATAAATAAATGTTCTGTTTTATGTGAAGCATGGCATGATGGGGAACGGACATCACTGGGCAGGGGAGGGCCAAATATATAGCTCCACCCCCAAGGTGCAGCTTCCTTGCAGAAACACAAAAAAGAATAACGATTCGTTTTTAGAATTTCACAGAACTATATGAATTTAAAGTAGTGATTCAAAAGTAACAAATGTACAATAATATAAGGAAGCATGCCAGATTTATCACAGAGTGCATTTAAAATTGTCATATAATAGACACCTGAAACACTGTTATTTTAGTTGCCTTTCATTTTATTTTTTTAATCTGTACTTCCTTTATACAGCCACGGAACGGCTAATGTGTTTTTACTCTTTGTGCAATAGTCTATCATAAAACTGCCAAACAAGCATTAAAATCAATTTTCCCTCTGCTGAAAGGAAAAACTAGCACATTTTACAATGATGGTAAAGTAAGTTCATAAAAACTCTCAGCCCTGGAGCAAAGAACCGAGAGAGAGAAAGTTTTAATGGATGTGCAATTCTCAACCTGTTCCTTGGGAGTTTTTACAAAGTTTCTGGGAAATGTTTCAATACATTTTTGTTTGCTCGTTTAGAAAGAGGAAAGAAAAAAGGCAGTTTTGCTTTAAACACGGTGACCTAAAAATGTTTTAGGCTGAAGAGTCCATTAATTGTCCGTAAGAGTTTGTACATCATGAATAACCAAGCTCTACCTTCTACCCTACTGGTTTTACTGGTTTTACAGCTGCAGAGACTAAGTCCCATTCGGCGATGGGACTTAGTCGTTTTTTCAGCCGTTTTTTTCAGCCTTATTTCAGCTGCAGAGACTAAGTCCCAATCCGCGATAGGACTTAGTCGTTTTTTCAGCCTGAAATAGACCGACCGCACAGCCCAAATCTATGGAACTGTTTTGGGCAGGAAAATGTGCTTGTGGTCGGTCATAAAGGGACCTCCAGCTAACTTTTTAACCCCTGGCTGGATTTGGCTGATTTTTGGTTATGTTTATGACTGGGTAAATGTCACTGACTCTCCATCCCCAGGTGCCGTCTTACCTATGACGAGGATACAATTTCCACTGTCTTCTCTCAATAGAAAGCTACCAATAGGCTGAGACCTTGTGTCTGCTACAAAGCTTCCTGATTGAACGCTTTGGAACTGGAGTGGAAGTTTAGGGGCAGAACAATTGAAATTGTTATGGTGGCCCTTTCGATACCCTGTGTAGATCATGGAATGTGCGCAAGAATGAATTTTTTGTATATTTTAATTTGTTTTGTATTACACAGCCATGTTACAGGGTTGCCAGTCACTCCATGTCTCCCCTAATAGGCGTATTTTTTTTTTTTTTTTTTTTATAAACCCCTTTCTGTCTCATTACATGAAAGCAGGTGAATTGTTTGTGTAGGACTCGTCTTAGAAGTTTTGCTTTGACCTGGCATGTGAGCTTAATTTTTGATGGCCAATGATGTGATACAAAAAACAACAAACACCAGTTATTTAAATGTGCGTAGGGATTTGTGATAATGCGCAAGTAACTTTTTTTTTTTTCCTCACCGTTGTTTTTTATGCTATATACATATGTTGAATTGACTTCCTCGAAAGGAAGCTGGTGGCACCAAAACCAACAGGAAAAGGGAAGTGGAAGATTCAAATCATAATGGAATGTAGATACTAGATCTGTAGGGAACATTTGTGAGACAACATTAAAAAAAAAAATTGCTTTCTCACCCCTTCTTCTCTATGTAAGATAACGGTGGAATCTCTGTATAATTTGAATGTTTCTAGGCACCTAATACAGAGTAATAACTGCACATATTGTACTGCGTTCTAGGCAGCCATTGATTTGAGTTTTACATTTAACAAAATATACTATAAAACGTCAATAGGACGGCCAATAGTGCTAACAGTGCGTGAATGTTCATTACGGGGTTATATGAATATAACCGCAAATTGGGGTTTATTGTCAAGTTAGAGATCAATATTTACAATACTTGTAAAGGTAAAACGAGTTTATTACCCATATAAATCAACTATAAAAGCAACAGTGAATATTCAGGCTTTCACAAAAACGGGAGCGTACGTTGACTACAATCCGTTTTGTATTTTTTTTTACACGAACTAAAATATATAATTCTCGGTAAAACTTCTTAACTATCCAAGGTCAATCCAGATACTATAAAAGTCCGTAACAAAAACTTTCTGTTGAATAACATGAATCCACCTTCCGCGTTACTGTCTCCCCAATGATTCCTTGTAACAATCGGTGCTGAAAGTTTATGTTGCAGAGTTTTATTGCAGATATAAAAGCAACGAGGGAAAACAATTAGAACATTCAAAGACTTTACCATCTATTAAATTCAAGATTCCTTTTTGTTGTAAAATGTATCAGGCCATTGGTTCTGATGTCAATTAATGAACGTGCCTGGGCTGGGTGCGATCCAACCACTGTTATGGTATTTGACTTGGGTTTGTGTTATTAGGGGGAAATGTTAAAAGATCGTTTGAGAAGAAGTCTTCAACAAGAAGTGAATTGAAAGCAAGTGCTTGAGATACCTAATCTGTGATAGTTTGCCCTTTTCATATCCCAACTTCCTCCCCCTCCCCAATCTTCTGTTTTATATGGTAAAATGTGCTCTGCAATTCTAGTTTCATCATTCCAAACAGTAGTAGATCCATTTTTTATTAATATAATTAAAAGGGCATTCCAGTACTACAACCACTGCAGTCTAATTCAGGAAGTACAGTGCAAGAAGGGTACAAGCAGGCGATGGGGCTGGTAACATTATGGGCTTTTTCTTTTTTTTTTAGGACTAAATCAACCCACTGTCTTACATCCTCCCTTTTTATAATTTCTTTATATTCCTACTACTAACCCTAGCACAAAAGGGTTGCACACTAACCCAGATAAGTTTGGCTTGGAAACTCCTGAATTATTGCCTGCCGCCTCCTTCCTGCAGTAGACACCCCATGTAGCCAGCAGAAGAATGCTACTGAGAAACTGCAGCCTGAAACTTCTGTATGCTTGTGGCTTTAGGATTAAATGCTCCCCCTTTGCCAGGCCTCTCCTACCTATGGGTGCAGTCCCATCAGAGGTGCTGGGATTTGGGTGAAGATTAGAACCACAGTTTTGTGAAACTGCTTGAAAAAGGTTTTGCAAATCACTGAGAGAGTGCCATAAGCTCTGTGGTTCCAGTGTTTGTGGTTTTCCTTTCTTGCTCTATGACAATAATCCAAAATCATGTCTTGCGGTCATACTCTTTATAGAGGTTACTCTTCAAAAATACATTATTTTCAAAACTGACACTTTATATCATGTTAAAAATATAAACAACAAGAGGTCCACATCCATTCTAGAATTGCCACTGCAGTTTGGGGAGATCGGACTGAGGAGCCAGACCTCTTGAGTGCTTACTCAAAGCATGTAAAGGTTATGGAGGAGTTAGATTGCATAGGATGTTTACTGTTAAGATTAGAGTTAGACTTGTGTTGAATTTAGTATTTTGGAACATGTTTATGCTTTGAGTGCTGGAGTTTGAAGGGTTATTTACAAAGTACTCACCCTCCTATGTCTTCTGTAGCCCAGTCAGATTGATGATATTAAATCTGTTATACAGCGTGTATTACTCTGCGTTGTCCTTGCTCCCCCCACAAGGCATTTCCAGTGTAAGAGGCTGTTAGCGGCAGATGGGAAGTGATCCCTTCCACTTCCTGTCCAGTCTCACACGCAGACACTGGAGGAGCTGGGACAGCGCTGAGTTTTACACAAAATATAACTGTTCCTGCAGCTCTGCTATAAAGGCTGCCTGGACACAAAGGACACTGGCAAAATCACCTGGCACTTATCTCTCCACACCAGTCCATTTAAGCTTAAATAGGTCCATTATAAGTGCTGAAAACAGCCTAGTGGTCAGGTGCCTACTTTACCTAATGAAAAACCCAGCCCTATTTGCATCTCTGACTGCTCTAGGGCTGCACTGTTCTGAGGGACTCCCCTCCCTGCTTTGTTAGATTCTCACCCGGTCTCCATACCTTCAAAAAAAATCACAGAAACTCACTTCTTTAGGAAGGCTTATCAATTAAACTGTTAGCAGCTTTCCCTCCCCAAACCTACCTCACCAACCCACCTCTCCAACAACTGTGCCACCTGAAAAAGTAAGACTTCAAATGGACCAAAAGGTCTGTTACGCTGCAACTTAAGTGGAACAACATCTGAAAAGACTTTATAGATGGTATCTGGTGCATTGAAACTACAAAAATGTTTCCCTGCTACCTCTCCTGACTGCCCAGAAGCTCATAGCGAGAACCTGGAAAACCAATGCGTGTCTGCAGTTGCCCAGATTATTAATAGAGCTGGACAAGTGTTTTTGAACGTTACTTTACCTCACTCTTTCCCTCTACCAAATTAACTCTGGAGTCGTGGCAGCTCTGGGGCTCATGGAGATGGAGTAAAGTCATAAATATGTAAATGAGATATGTATGGTCCGCATAAGCAAACTCTGTTAAACAGTCCTGGAAGACCAAGTGAGTTACTCACATGGGACGTGTGCCTATACTTAGTGTACATAATGTTGGAAGATGTTTGAACCTATGGAAAGTATGGTGTGAAAATATTAGATGTGAATGCTGTAACCTCCTCCCCATCCCCCTTATGCCCCCCCCCCCCTTACCTTCTGTATCCTTACCCAATTCTTAAACAATAAAAGAATATTTTAAATAAAAAATTTACAAAAGTAATACTTAATTTTTAACAAGTCTAGAAACCAAAAGTTGCACAAACAAAGACTGAAAACAGTGTAAAGACGGTCCAGAAAAAAACAGGACGAGACAGATTTGATTAGTTTTTTTAAAAACACCTAATCTAGGCAAAAATAATGGGGGTTTAGTTACATTATATGATCTTGTACTGCAGAGAGCCCCAGATGGAATTTCCCCCCCAGGTAAGTGGGTTAATCTCATAAGAGCAGACATTAGGCTGTTAGAGTAGGACCTGCCAAAGATGGGGTACATTGACGTTGTGGCCGGCTTATGCAATGTATGATCATATAATGTAACTAAACCCCCATTATTTTTTGGCCTAGGCGAGGTGTTTTTTCAAAAAAATAAAATTAAAAAAAATTCTGTCAGCACCGAAGTTGCTGTTTAGTGGATAAGTGGATAACCTGGATCTTGTGTATTGTGTGTGTATATATTTAAAAATAATGAATTTTGTAAAAATTATGTTTGTATATGTCATTTTATTATAACTGTATTTTGAGATATATTTATATATAATAAAAAACATAACACAAACATAACATAACACAAACATAACAAGTATAATTTTAAAAGATATATATCTGTATATATATACATTTTATGGCAGGACAGGAGGCTTCATATTTGCTTTACCTTCTTTACTGAAACCTCCAGCAGCAAAGAAACAGTTAACAGAACTTTTCAAAACAACCAATCAGAACAAAGCAACAGTAGTATAAAACCCCTAAGCAGGCTCTTCCACTTCCTCTTTCTTTGCTGCTGCCGCCTCCAGGTGAGCACTCACCAACTCAGAGTTGTCTCTGCTCTTGGTTGTTGTTTTATTCTACATGCTGCTTGTTTGTTTATTTAATCAGTCTATTTAATCAGTCTATGTGTCAGGTTTGTTCAGGCAGCTTAATTGCTGGATTTATTTAGGCAGGGTTCTTGCTGGATTTAGCTAGGCAGTCTATGGCTGTGTTTATCTAGGCAGTCTATGGCTGTGTTTAGCTAGGCAGTCTATTGCTGGGTTTATCTAGGCAGTCTATTGCTGTGTTTATCTAGGCAGTCTATTGCTGGGTTTATCTAGGCAGTCTATTGCTGGGTTTATCTAGGCAGTCTATTGCTGGGTTTAGCTAGGCAGTCTATTGCTGTGTTTATCTAGGCAGTCTATTGCTGGGTTTATCTAGGCAGTCTATTGCTGGGTTTAGCTAGGCAGTCTATTGCTGTGTTTATCTAGGCAGTCTATTGCTGTGTTTATCTAGGCAGTCTATTGCTGGGTTTAGCTAGGCAGTCTATTGCTGGGTTTATCTAGGCAGTCTATTGCTGGGTTTACCTAGGCAGTCTATTGCTGTGTTTATCTAGGCAGTCTATTGCTGGGTTTATCTAGGCAGTCTATTGCTGGGTTTATCTAGGCAGTCTGTTGCCGTGTTTATCTAGGCAGTCTATTGCTGGGTTTATCTAGGCAGTCTATTGCTGGGTTTAGCTAGGCAGTCTATTGCCGGGTTTACCTAGGCAGTCTATTGCCGTGTTTATCTAGGCAGTCTATTGCCGGGTTTAGCTAGGCAGTCTATTGCTGGGTTTATCTAGGCAGTCTGTTGCTGTGTTTATCTAGGCAGTCTATTGCTGGGTTTATCTAGGCAGTCTATTGCTGGGTTTAGCTAGGCAGTCTATTGCTGGGTTTAGCTAGACAGTCTATTGCTGGGTTTAGCTAGGCAGTCTATTGCTGGGTTTAGCTAGGCAGTCTATTGCTGGGTTTAGCTAGGCAGTCTATTGCTGGGTTTAGCTAGGCAGTCTATTGCTGGGTGTAGCTAGGCAGTCTATTGCTGGGTTTAGCTAGGCAGTCTATTGCTGGGTTTAGCTAGGCAGTCTATTGCTGGGTTTAGCTAGGCAGTCTATTGCTGGGTTTAGCTAGGCAGTCTATTGCTGGGTTTAGCTAGGCAGTCTATTGCTGGGTTTAGCTAGGCAGTCTATTGCTGGGTTTAGCTAGGCAGTCTATTGCTGGGTTTAGCTAGGCAGTCTATTGCTGGGTTTATCTAGGCAGTCTATTGCTGGGTTTATCCAGGCAGTCTATTGCTGGGTTTATCCAGGCAGTCTATTGCTGGGTTTATCCAGGCAGTCTATTGCTGGGTTTATCCAGGCAGTCTATTGCCGGGTTTAGCTAGGCAGTCTATTGCCGGGTTTAGCTAGGCAGTCTATTGCCGGGTTTAGCTAGGCAGTCTATTGCCGGGTTTAGCTAGGCAGTCTGTTCTGCGTTATTTCCTATACCACTTCATGCTATGTAGCTGCTGTATCACTTGTTAACATCTGTTGCTGTATTTAGGCTATTTATCTGATAGATTCTGGATACTGCTCATTGATTTATTGTTATTCTGGGTTACTTTATGCAGTTTTTCTCACTCTGCTGTATGGGGAATGGGGGTCCCTGCTATGATGCTTTGGCTCTGCCTGTAATCTGTTTCCCCTTCTGTTCTTACAGTGCCCTGCTATACACAGATACTGAGGGTATAGGGTATCTGTGGACTACTCTGCTGGACCTACAGGGTCCCTTTATAACCATAGTGAGGGTCACCCCCTCTCGCTGACTACACTACTGGGTGTACAGACCTCTATGATACCACAATGAGGGTGACCCCCTCTTACCTACAGCACTGCTGGATCTGCAATGCCCGGTTATGGTTATATGAGGGAGACTCCCTCCTGTCGTCTGCACTGCTGGACTGGCAATGTCTGGTTACTTTATTATACGGCTAACCACTACGGCACTACTGTACCTACAGTGTCCGATTATGTTCAGACTGAGGGTGACCCCCTCCCCTACTGGCCTATACTGCATGGTATGCTTGTGCTTGTTGGGTGACCCCCTCTTGCACGCTGGATGACCCCCAGCTGGCCGCACCAGGTATAACTCCGACAGTGTTACCTCTATGGCAGTTATGCAATCACGACTGAAGGACAAATCTCCCGTACCCAGAAGGTCACTTGGCCTGTCCTCATGCCACCCCGCTGACCTCACTGCCAGAAACCATTGGTACCCTACAGGGGACACTCCACCGGCCATCCTAGACGCTACACCAAGCACCCCTGGTACTCGTTGGCTAACAGATGGATTCATCAAGAGGATCTGTCTTCATGACGGAGTCCGGAAAGGACACCGCAAACACCTGACACAGGGTTTGCACTCGATCCGGAACTAACCATTGAATGTCGATGACATGCGGACACAGATGTTTTCCTCGGGACGAACGGCGCGTTACAGCTTGGAAAGCGGAAGACTAAATTCCCATTGGGAATGGACCGATATGACTTTTATAGGTATCGCCTAGTTGGTTTCTACCCCTGAGAACCGCGCAACGGCCCCTGTCCAAGCTGGACATCAAACTGACGGATTTGGCATCCAAGTGCTGGGTCTGCTCTCCGGAGTTACCCTCACGTACAAATTGAGCTGACACGTCTCTATTCATAGGGTTCCCCCTTAACTAGTCCCAGAGGTCTCTTGGACCGTGCCCGGACTCAGGATCAAGGGTGCGGAACCTTGGACCGTTCCATGAGCGATACGCATGACCAAAAGAGGCATCCATTCCGACTCACCCTGAAGTTGCCCTGCTGGGCGAAGGGTGCGGTGGAGTGGACTCCCGCCCCATCTCCACGCTACATGCTCCCAGTGCATATGTCGCCTGTTGACACTTCGAGACGGAGGGCACTCATCCTCTCAGAGAGCTGCTCGGCGTGGACGATTGGTTCTCTTCCTTTAACTGGACATGAGAGAAACCCACATGGATTTCGCCATCAACATGGATATATCGAATCTGACTCACTCCCAGTCAACCCAGTTTCTGTTTTTTCATGGAATATTCGGTCCAGGTGCTGCTCCGCCTCCCGAGGACCAAGATGTCAGTTTTCAAGGAAAATACCAGGCATATGCTCCGCAACTCACGGGTCTCACTTAGGGGCCCAACCCGGTCCCCGATTGACCAGTTGTTATCCGCCATGGAGGCAATACCTCCAGGATCCGGTACTATCAGCCGCTCCAACATGACGTTTTCTCTGGTCTTCGGCCTGGTATGACCGAATCATGTGACCTTCGGACGAAGCTCAACTAAAACTTAATTGATGACTCCGACATAGGAGGACCTGGCCTACCTAGGAGTTTTGGACCCCAACCAACTTCGGCCTGGACTCTGGAGTCTGGAGGAGGGACTTCTTCACGCCAACTGCATGGAACTACCTGCAGGTTTGTTCACCATTCGCAGTATTGCTCGCTACCTTCCGGCATGGACTTATCACCGGTTGCTCACTACGGACTGCAGTCGGATCTCACGTAGGATCGCTATCTATAGCTTCTGGACAAGTATTCGTCATTTGTGACAGAATGTCTGCGGGACGAGACACTCATGTGGCGGACGGCTTCACCCAACCATGGAGAGACCCCAATGATTGGTTGCCTCAACCTCTGGGGTCTCGAGTACTGGCATGATTACATTCGGTGCGAACCGCCATACGGAGCGGTTCTCCAGCTGGCTGCCGGACCCTCAGCGATGCGAGGGACACGTTTTCCAAGCTTGGTCTCCTTTGGGGTGTATGCATCCCGTTTACCTACAGGATACTTTGGGCTTTGCTTCAGACCGAATTTCTGGAAGTGTCGTTTCGCCTGGCCACACCACTTCGGAGGAGTCCTCCATGCTTTCCCCTTTTTGCTGGAGTTTGCCATGGGAAGGCAATCTACGACTCCCCTCTCAATGTCCCGTGTGAGATCCACAGGGGTAGCCTGCCACGACTGGTGTCTGGAGAGATGTTTGGGTCCCTATGGCGGTCCTTATCACGGCTGTCCCCATTGTCTGGCTGAGATGCCCTATCAGGGTAGAATCGTATGGGGCCGTTCACGTCCTATGTCAGCTAGTGGACGACTCGTGCATTTTCTCAAGATTCTGGCATTGCTAAGGATCTCTTGGTCTGCAGTCTACCAAGAGGAGTATACAGTACGGGAGCCCTAGCTCTCGCTATTCCTCAATTCTAGTGGTATTGTGTGTTCTGCATTTCCTTGAGGAATGACCTGATGACAAGGACTTGCCTTGCGACATTTTTTCCGCTTACGGTTTTCCCCAGTACATTTTGTATTTCATCGCTTTCTGACGTCATGTTTTCGACGTAGTGTCTTCTTCCTTCTTGCCGTTCAGTACATCGGCTTCTCCTCCACACATTTCATTTCTATTCGTCCTCTGTGTCGTACCTCTATTCTCCGGTTAGGCCACGGCTCTGACAGGTTGT
This sequence comes from Pelobates cultripes, assembly GCA_933207985.1. Taxonomy (NCBI): domain Eukaryota; kingdom Metazoa; phylum Chordata; class Amphibia; order Anura; family Pelobatidae; genus Pelobates; species Pelobates cultripes. Next base: position 15,941,062 of record OW240913.1, on the reverse strand, counting down.
ACACGACCATGTAGATCCAGGATCTGGTTCTTTCGTCCGTCTACTCATGGACAGCTGTTTATTTCTGCATACGGCCATTTTGGACTGTTTCTGCATCTTCGCTTGCCCGTTGGATTTGGTGGATCCTCTCATTGACTGACCTTGAGAGTTCCTCTGGGACACTTTTGGTTCGGGGTGCTGTCACCTCAACAACTTTGGAAGCCGTTGTGTCCCTTCTGCATTTTCTCTACACTGCTGCTTGGTTTAGGGAATCGGTTTTTCCATTCTTCTTTTATTTCAGTCCTCTATCTCATATTGCTTCTGGTTCTACTATTTGGGCGTTAAAATTGCAAATATGAAGCCTCCTGTCCAGCCATAAAATTAGGGATTATTCTAGTCTCAGTGAGGGAATAATCTAAATTTTATTAAAGACAGGAGGCGAATATTTCCCCCCCCCCTTTTTTACGTTCCCTCCCTGGATTTGGGTCTTATTCTATTAAAAATAATTGGGGATATTGTTATGTTTGTGAAAGCATGGTTTTTACATAAGAAAGGTTATTTCTATTATTCAGTGATGATTGTCAGTGTGCGTTTTATTCATCATGTTTGTGTTGTAATTATGTTTCGTCAATGCCTTTTAGTTTAGGTACATACTAGATACTAGGTCTTAAGATCTGTAGACTTTGTTTATTCATCAGGTATTATGATGTGCAAGTGATATTGTATGGATATGACATCTTGCCTTGACAGTTTACTTTCACAATGTTTTCTGTTTTCTTGCAGTGTAAACTGTTTTCTCTCTGGGCTTGACAATTGTGTCTCTGGATGTGTCTGCTACGAGGTGGATTCGTTGGTCTCCTGCTCCACCTCATCAAAGAAAGAGGAAGTGGGAGAGTCTGCTTACGGGTTTTATACTACTGTTGCTTTGTTCTGATTGGTTGTTTTGAAAAGTTCTGTTAATTGTTTCTTTGCTGCTGGAGGTTTCAGTAAAGAAGGTAAAGCAAATATTTGCCTCCTGTCTTTAATAAAATTTTGATTATTCCCTAAACGAAGCTAGAATAATCTCTAATTATATGTGTATATTTATGTTATCTTTTTGCATAATTATGTGATTTTATTAATTACAATTTGAGGGACCTGCCTGACAACCCAGGCAGAAAGTCCAGAGTTTAATTTGCAAGCCCTATATTTAACCCTATAACTTTCCAAAAACACCATAAAACCTGTACATGGGGAGTACTCCTATACTCGGGACTTCAGTGAACACAAATATTAGTATTTCAAAACAGTCAAATGTGTAATGAATAATATCATCAGTGAAAGTGCCTTTTTGTGTGAAAAATGCAAAAAAACAAATATGAACGCTAACTTTGGCAAGTGTTTATGACTAAATGGCTAATAAAAAAAGACAGGACGTACCCCATTCAGATTGTCTACTTGTTTTGAATGGTATGACATGATGGTGGTAATGCTCCTTCTTGGGCTGCCATACGGTCTCAAAGGCAACAAAACCAATCTGGCAAATTTCAATGTGCAAATATAGAAATGGGCCAGTTTTATATTTGACCCTGTAACTTTCATGGGGGTTACTGTTGTACTTGTGAGACATACCTGAACACAAATAGGAGTGTTTTAGAGCAGTAAAGCATATAATGCTGAGGATATCATCAGTGAAAGGGGAGTTTATTTGTGAAAAATGCAAAAAAAAACAACCAAATATGAATGCTAAATTTATTCAGCGTTTGTCTCTAAGTGGCTAATAAAAAAGACATACCCTATTTTGAATACCCTGGGATGTCTCCTTTTTTTTTAAAATGGTATGCCATGATGGGGTTGATTTTCATTCCTGGGCTGTCGTATGGTTTCAAAAGCAACCTAGGCCCAGCAAACCAATTTGGCAAATTTCAATGTACAAACACTGAAAGCAGGGGAAAGCCCTATATTTAACTCTGTAACTTTCCAAAACCCCATAAAACCTGTACATGAGGGTACTGTTGTACTCATGAGACATCGCTGAATACAAATGTGTATTTTATTGCAGTAAAAACTAACCGTATTGGGAGGCGTGGTTTAGCCGTCAAACTTAATGGCTGCTTAGTCTCTGACCTCTCGCTCATCCGCAACGAACAAACAGCATCTGCCAGCAGCATCGAGGCTCGTAGCTGAATACCTGTGACTCCAACATGTCCGGTGTAGACTCAGGAGCAAAACAACCCCGGAAAAAGCTAGGGGGGCAGGTGGAGTCATCCTAACAGTTATGGATATGTTTGCAGCCGGGAGAACCCCTCGGGTCTCTCAAGATGGCCACCAAGTGTGCAAGATGTGCAAGTGATATTGTATGGATATGACATCTTGCCTTGACAGTTTACTTTCACAATGTTTTCTGTTTTCTTGCAGTGTAATCTGTTTAATCTCTGGGCTTGACGATTGTGTCTCTGGCTGTGTCTGCTACGAGGTGGATTCGTTGGTTTCCTTGCTCTCCTGCTCGACCTCATCAAAGAAAGAGGAAGTGGAAGAGCCTGCTTAGGGATTTTATACTACTGTTGCTTTGTTCTGATTGGTTGTTTTGAAAAGTTCTGTTAACTGTTTCTTTGCTGCTGGAGGTTTCAGTAAAGAAGGTAAAGCAAATATTCGCCTCCTGTCTTTAATAAAATTTTGATTATTCCCTCACCGAAGCTAGAATAATCCCTAATTATATGTGTATATTTATGTAATCTTTTGCATAATTATGTGATTTTATTAATTACAATTTGAGGGACTTGCCTGACAACCCAGGCAGAAAGTCCAGAGAGATTAATTTGCAAGCCCTAAATTTAACCCTATAACTTTCCAAAAACACCATAAAACCTGTACATGGGGAGTACTCCTATACTCGGGGGACTTCAGTGAACACAAATATTAGTATTTCAAAACAGTCAAATGTGTAATGACAATAATATCATCAGTGAAAGTGCCATTTTGTGTGAAAAATGCAAAAAAACAAATATGAACGCTAACTTTGGCAAGTGTTTATGACTAAATGGCTAATAAAAAAGACAGGACGTACCCCATTCAAATTGTTAGACAGGACATACACAAGGCACGCACTGTGCGCAAAAGAGCAAGTGTAGTGATCTTAATTCATCTCTATTTCAGGCACTTTATACATCACCGAGCTTCTTATAACCACTGTCTATGCGCCAAACAAACCCGACCCAAGACATTGGGAGACCCTTACCACCTTGGTCCAAACCGCAGGAGGAGGGGTGATCATAGTGGTGGTGGGGGGGGGGTCTTTAACGCTGTGCCATGTCCGGTGGCTGATAGGAGTTTGAAAAAGGGGATCCCCAGATCCCAGGGCAGAGGGGCGCAAGATAAACTAATGCATTCGTTCTTAACAAACACGGGACTCCTGGACGCATGGCGACTCCAACACCCACACACACAAGATTATACGTTCTACTCCACACCACATGACACATACTCTAGAATAAACAATGTACTGCTAAATGGGCAAGGGATGGCCAAAGTCAGAAATAAATAGCATAACATGGTCCGATCACACAAAACAAAACTGATCCCACACCTGCCAAACTCACAGATTAAAAACAAATATATATATATTCTTTATTTTTGAATTCCACAAGTTAAAGTACAGAAATATATATCAAAATCTGCATGCATGCTTAAACAGGGTATCTCTGGTTATCAACTCTAAGTAATAGGCATGTGGAATAGTTTATGTATTTTATTTGTAGCATAATGAACTGTAAGGGTGAGCTGTAGCATATTACCCCTCTGGGAGGGTTGTGTGTTTGAGCTCATAAGCGAATAAGCGTTGCCCCCACCCTCAGGGCCCTTACTCCTCCCATGGTGCTTACCTTAATCCGACGCTGGTGACCTCTCCTCCCCGCCGACATCAGCTCCCAAGTGCAGCGGAATGCGCGGCAAGTGCCGCGCTCACATTCAAACACATTCTTTCTCAATGCTTTCCTATGGACGTTCTGCACACTGAATGCAATTTTCGTATCCAGCGTTGCCAATGTGCCTCTAGCAGCTATCAGGAAGACAGCCACTAGAGGTTGGATTCACCCTGCTATGTAAACATAGCAGTTTCTCTGAAACTACTATGTTTACATGTGAAGGGTTAAAACCTGAGGGACTTGGCACCCAGACCACTTAATTGAGCTGAAGTGGTCTGGGTGACTATAGTGTCCCTTTAATAATCTTGAATGTTGACAAGTAGCATAGAGTCCTCTGTAACGGGCTTGTGCATGTGTCAGGGGCGATGTGTGTATGGCCGACTACTCCTATCAGCATGGGTATAGTGCCGGTAAATCAGATACTGCGGAAGTAAAGCCTGTAGCTATAAACAAGAACTGAAAACAAACTTAATGTCAGAACATGGTATGACTGAGCTGCCACGGATTGAGAGCTGCAAACTGTGGGTAAAGTGCCCCTGATTTAGACAGGTAAGTCTTGGATATCCCTCAGCTTTTCTGGTCTTTTCCCTCGGGGGTGTAGGTCGTCGGGATAATCTGGGGACAAACTCCGGCACCGCCAAGGGATCAAGCTGGGACAGACCCGATGTCATCGCCTGAGGAGAGGCCGCAAGTCCCAGTTTGTGTATGAGAGTCTCCAGCTCGGAGAATCCATAGGCTCGGTGCGTTGTGCCCTGATGTTGGAAGAGGACCATTCTCGGGGTCCCCCACCGGTACCGAATGCACTTGTCACGGAGCAATGGTAGGAGCCGTCGCAGAGCCCTGCGCCACTCAATGGTGCCTTTTGTAAGGTCTGTGAACAGTGTCAGCACGGCTCCTTTGAGGTGTAGAGGAGTTTTCTCTCGGGCAGCCGCAAGTAAGAGCGTTTTGTCCTGTATGGACTGGAAGCGGACTATTAGGTCCATGTGAACGGTGTGCGTTGCTGTTGCTGGCTTTGGCAGTCTGAACATACCATCGAGCCGTATTGCGTTGGCCTGTTTAGGTGGCAGCAAGGTGCCCAGCATACGCCTGACAAAGTGAGGTAAGCCTGTGAGGCTTACTGTGTCCGGTTTTCTGTGGACTTTGAGGTTATAACGCTTCCTTTGATCTTCAAAGGCGTTGACCCTGTCGTTGGTGGCTCTTTAATGTTTCTGGATTTCAGTGATTTTTTCTCTCCATAGAGTCAAGTCTTTGATCTTGGGAGCTTGATGAGGCCTCCAGCAGGGTGATCCTAGATGTGACACCGTCTACAGCCTCTTTGATGCTGGCCATGTTCGCCGATATATTCTTCCTTAATTCGGCTAGCATGCCCTTTAGCTGGGTAGCTGTTACCGGGTCTCCAGTGGTGGCTCGCTGGGGCTTAGGTCTGGCAGGTGGAGCACTCATTGGCCTGTGAGCGTCGGAGCAGCTCCCCTATATCTTGGCTTAGGGGGCTTTTGTCTGCTCTCGGTTTCTTATTTTACGGCCCATATCCTTCTCCTGTGTAAAGTGAGGGGCCGTGGAGTTTGGCAGTAGCCTGTTTTCGGTTCTTACATTGCAGTTTTCCTCGCATGAGGCCTAAAACTTGAGTTGGCACGTCTGCTCTTCTCTAATGTTTCTCCGCTCCCTCCAAACTCACAGAAATTAACGCAATTAGACACTCCATTAAGGAACTATCGTTGGAGGGAATGGCTCGCTTCCTACTATGGTTCAAGCATTTGTTCTACAAAAAAATCTAACAAAATGGACATCCTCTTAGCTAGAAACCTCAACCCAAGAAGCGGCGTGAAACACATCACAAAAATCCGCAATGGCAACGGTGAAATGGCCACCACGTCAGAACACATTAATGTTTTCACCAAATTTTACAAAGGACTATACAACCACTCTCCTCAACTCAACAGTGACAAAACTAATTACCTCACAGAATTACAGCTTTATCTCAACAACTTGGCTTTGCCGGGGATGACAGAGGGAGACAAGGAGTACCTGAAAATGCTCATAACCCAAATCGAAATAGACTCAGCAACCACGGTACTAAAAGGGAACAAAGCCCCAGGACCGGATGCGTATGATGTCAGATACTATAAAACTTTTAGAAAGGAGTTTACCTCACTAAACTATGCAACCACTTTATGCTGGGCGGCACACAAGACGCGGACGTGGCATTGGTGAATATCATTCTCATACCAAAGCCAGGGAAAGACAACACACACGCATCTAACTACAGACCGATCTCCCTCATTAACACATACATGAAGATATTCGCCAAGGTCTTGGCGACTAGACTGACACCACTTCTAACCAGGTTGATACATCCGGAGCAGGTGGGATTCATACCAGGCATACAATTGTACGAAAATACATGTAGGTGGCAGTATTAATGTGGCAATCTCTTTAGATGCGGAGAAGGCCTTTGATCGGATACAGTGGCCATATTTATATGCAGTGTTTCAAACACTGGGCTTCCCAGACCCATATATTACAGCAATCAGAGCTTTATACACGAACATACGGGCGCAAAAATAAAAACTAACATCCTTAAGGCTATACAAATAGGACTGTGCACAAGAATCAGAGTTCTATTTGTAAAGCCTTAAGGATGTTAGTTTCTATTGTCAGAATGCAGTTTGCCTTTAGGCAGGGTTGTAAATTCAGACCGCAGTGATACTAAACGTTTCTCATTTAGAACGTTCAAAATGCGGCTGTGTAAATTATCCATAAAGTTTATTTGCGTTCCAGAGTGGTCGCGCATGCGCATACAGGTCGCCCGCTCATCATTACGTATGACGATGCATCCGACGTCTGTTGCGCGATCACAGAACGAGGCGCACGGACCGGTAAATTTAAAAGAGAGAAAACCAGGAGAAGATAAATCTACTGAGGAAGTCAGATCGACTAAACGCATAGAGCCCCAGCAAGAACCCTATTATTTGGTATAAGCAATCTTTTTTACATGTTTTTTGTGTATATATTTTTTGTGATATGTGCTTTTACTATTGTGCCTTTACTACAGTCTGTGAAAGAGTAGTGGGAGTTAGCTGCCAATCTGAGCTTCTTGACAAGCACCCTACACTTTTCTATTTTGCACTTGAGCACATGCACGTTATACCATAATCATGTTTTATTAAAGCTGCTATCCCTAGGGTTTTGTTTTTTTTTCTAATTTTGCACATGTATTGTGCTATTGCCTAAATCTTGATTTTATTTTGATCTTCAATAAATTGAATGTTAAATTTTTATTGACTGTTTCCTCTTGTTGGGAATCTCATTGGCAACTAAAGTGAGTGTGGCACCCTGTTATCTAATACTATATTCAGTTGTGTTTTTTGTTATATTGAGCTTGCGAGTGACCTCTAGACAGTGGCTTGCCTGCATTTTTCTTCCACATCACTGGCTCCACCAACTTATCCTTTTCTGTTCACGGATATTGAATCACTCCTGACAGGAGCATATTTACCCTAATACATGATGTGGGTTGTTAAGACCTGCAGTGGTTATGGTACTGTGGTCTTCTATTCCTTTCCCAATAGCTGAGCATAAGTGATTATAACTGCAGTTAGGAGATAGAGGAATAGTGTAGATGAATGCAGCTTCCAAGACGATTCTCCCCAACAAGTAGAATATTCCCCAAGCATGAGCCTAGACTTCATGAAGGGTGTAACAGGAATGATTTTTATTGAGGCCACGCTGGCTTTTATGAGAATCCTCCTGCAAGAGGACACCCCACAGTAAACAAAGACAATAACCAATCAACATACAGATTTACAGTAACCCCTGCCCGGGAGATATTGAGATAAGTTAAGGAATAACTCAATTATCTCCAGGCAGAGAACACACAATTTTCCCAAAAATTAGAACACCCCTTTACACACAAAGTATTCCCAGAAATCTGGGGGACCAACATATCCAAATTTCACCCAGATCGGTTCAGGGGTTCTCAAAACGTATGGAAGTCATAAGTTACCGACCACACACGAAGCTCCTGCCCAAAACAGTTCCACGAATTCAGCGTGTGCATTCGGTCAATTCAGTAAATGGCATAAAAACGAATAAAGTCCTGAATGGATCCTCCTGGCTCATAGGAGCGATTGCTCCCCTTGTTCGTATAAACCAAACTACCGAATGGCGCTCTCCTGGCTGTTTGGCAACTAAAGGAAGCAGGCGTTTGGTAGTTTCAGCGGTGGTTCGGGAGGTTGAGTGTCCGATTTTAGTTCCAGACACTCGACGACCAAGTCCCGCTGCCTCCTTTGGTGCAAACAAGATGGCCACCATTTTCTGTTCCACATGGCATTCGGCTATACGAACGAAGCCACCCAGAAAGCGCTTAATAGACGGTTCTTTTGAAGTTAATGAGCCAGGAGGGTGGTCGGTGTTCGGTAGTTTTAAACTGCCGAACCAATAAATCCAAAATGAACGAAATGGTGCAGAAAAGCACGAACATAGAAGAAAATACAGAACTCAGTCTATTTTCTTTACATGGGTCCCCAAGGAACACAGAGCCTTTCTGAGGACCAGTTGTCCGGCAATCCTAAACTCCCTCCAGATCTGGGACTTGACAGCCACAAAATACGCTCTTATGAGCCCAAGATTTCCAATACTCCAAAATAGGGCCTTCCCGCCGGGAACGAGAGCACAGGACTTTAAGGGCCTAGAGCACGTAGGACTACAGAGATATGTACATTTATACGTAAACAAAGACATAGTTATCTATGAAAACGTAAAAGAAAAGACCCCCCTATGGACTAGAGATTACTTTAGGTATATCCAAATAAGGGACTTTTCTCGAAAGACCGAGATTACAGGAGATTAAAGTGGCAACCCACACCCCCATGACGAAAAGATGTGCTTCAAGGAGACACCTGGGGTTGATTTCAGCTGTTAGGGGAGGGTTGAGATATACAGAACAGTGGGAAGCCGATCTGGGTTAGGTGCTGGAGGGTGTAGACTGGGAGGACATATGGGAGGCATGCACACAATCCTCCATATGTGTGAAACTGCAAGAACAATCATTCAAAATGCTTTTTAGATGGTACACTACCCCGTCAAACAATTTCATATGAAATTAAGCCCCATGGACACATGCTGGAGATTGTGCGGGGACAAGGGAAGCTACATACACATGTGGTGGAGCTGACCCAAGGTGAAAGAGTTCTGGGAGAAGGTGGTAGACCTGATCTCTAAAATTATGCAAAGATGGCTGACAACTGACCCATGGGCGTGTCTGTTGTCCAGACCCACTGAGGGTGTACCTAGACATGAACAAAAACTACTTAATATGATTTACTTAGCGGTCAGGAGATCTCTAGCACAAAATTGGATAAGCCCAGACTTGCCGACTATCCCAATAGTTCTTACCAAGATTAGGGACAATTGCCTAATAGACAACCTGACATCGCTGGTCTGCAATACCACCAAAACTTTACATAAGGTGTGGGACTTGTAGTAGCAAAACAACATATAACAGGGCAGACAACATCCACAGCGGGAGGTAGACAGGAGGGCAGGAGGTGCAGAGTCTCTGGGAGAGGGGCAATGCTGCTTAGTGCCGAGGGACACCCGCTCTGATGAGGGAGGCACGTTCACCCACTCCACTCCACATAGCAGACTAGTAGAGACTCGATTCCTGCTTTAGGACAGATTAATGGGTGACAACTGAGATGGGAGTTGGGCCCAGCAGGGCGGGATGGGCCTGGGGAGAGGCCGGCCGCTCCGCCTCTCGGATTCCCCCTGAGACTGTTGGTCGGGGTCACAGCTTGTTAGCCCATAAAGGAGACCTGGCCGGTGGACGCTTGGGGTGTCAAGATGTGGGGGGACTCCCAGGAGAAATGAGAAAAAAACAGATTGCTGAGGCACCCACAATAAGGGTAAGGGAGGGGCGGGAAGGGATGTATCATTTTAGACAAAAACAGAAAAGAAGCAGACAAGCAACGCAACTATGTTACAGGTTAACTGTTTTGTTTTAATCTTTTAATATTGTTTTTGTAAAATGTAAAACCCTTTGACATTATGTATCAAACTATGCTTACCAAAACTCACACTGTAGATTGGTATTGTGATGTGTTACTTTTAACTGCACGAGAAGCGGTTTTTGCACAAGTCAATATGTGAATAACATGACGTATAGGCTGTCATTGCAAAAATATATTGATAGTTAAAATGTCATGTCAGAACTTGATAAATTACAAAATTTCTTAATTTCTTTTTTTTTAACAATTTATTCATATTAAATTGTGTTTTATATATACATGTGATATAAACAACCTAATATATAATAAGTGTGGGTGCACGTAATCTGAAAGAGGTGAATTATGGTCGAACAGACCTATAGCGCAAATTCCAGGTTTTGATTAGAACTTGTACAATTGACTCTGTCCTTAAGGATAAGGTTGTGGATGATGTTAATCCACCTATTGTACAGGGCTGCAGAATTTGGTGGCACTTTATAAAAAAATAATAAAAATAAAAGATGTAGTGGATGTTTGCTGCACTCTCAAATCCCAACAGGTCCCCGGATCCTCTTCCGCGATTTACCACTCTCAATAATGGCAGAGTTCCTCGCATAGCACAGCCATATCACTTATTATTGTACTTCATTATGTACTTAATACCTCTATTGAAGGATGACATAGTGTTAACATCATTCTAAACAGAAAGGCATATAAAGGTGATGGACTATAGGAATGCATCAGAAGCTCCATTTTGAAGTATGTCGATTCCTTCCCTTTCAAAGGAAGCCATCTGCTGTTGGTTGAAGTATTCCGATTCCTTCCCTTACATTGGAAGTCATCTGCTGGTGGTTGAAGTATGCTGATTCCTTCCCTTTCATAGGAAGTCATCTGCTGTTGGTTGCAGTAGGCTGATTCCTTCCCCCTTTCATAGGAAGCCATCTTCTGTTGGTTGAAATATGCCGATTCCTTCCCTTTCGTAGGATGCCATCTTCTGTTGGTTGAAATATGCCGATTCCTTCCCTTTCATAGGAAGCCATCTTCTGTTGGTTGAAGTATTCCGATTCCTTCTCTTTCATAGGAAGCCATCTTCTGTTGGTTGAAATATGCCGATTCCTTCCATTTCATAGGAAGCCATTTTCCGTTGGTTGCATCATGGTAGCACCAACAAACGAGCTACAATATTGAGGTCAAGCAAGCCCTAATTCCACTGAACTGGGTGGTAGAGTGCTTCTACCTGGCATAAAGGTTCCTACTGAAGCACCCATTATCTTCAGGTGTGCAGTTCCAGGTATCTGCATGGGGTCACGTCATATGTCTTGTCTATTTTTTGGGATATAAGGTTCTATTTAAAATAACATTAATCTGTATCTGTAAAAGAAGTAACAGTTAACATCAATTATTCACAGTTGTGTTGACAAAATGGCATTTCAATAATAATTATCTCTGGCTTCCCCTCAGCAAAAGAATAAGCTCTGATTTAATGCAGTTGGTAAGGAGTACCTACTGAGGATCCTATAAAAATTCAATGTTAATAATATGGTTGCTTACTGTGGATAAATTAGATAATTAGAATTGTTTATAGTTTCCCTTTCTATGTATGTTTGGGGAACAGATGATAAAAAAGCACATTTATAAACACAGGACTCTAAATCTGAAACATACAAATACATTTGTCACAATGCCACTATAGGCTGACAATGGGTAAAGATGGTTTGTGCCTTTTTGTTTTAGCCAAAATGACTATTCTGCAGTTTCTTACATAGATTAATTACTGTGTAGAGATGGGAATATTGATTTTGTTATTGTGTGTTCTTAAACCGGATAGAATATTTTTTTCTTGCTAGCTGAATAAATAATTTGTGAGAATGTTGTGACCTATATAGAGGATTCTGGAAATAAAATACAGAAAATATATATGGAAAATTAAAGGGTTACTTTAACCCTTTGGAGGGTGTGGGGTATCTTTTCTATGTAAAATTATCCATTGGGCAATGTGGTTAATGTCCCTCTGCTTCAATAGCAGTAAAATCTGTAAAAAATAAATAAAATAAAAATATAGATATATATTTTTTACTTACCCTGAATCCATGGCCAGACAAAACCCTATAGTGTTAACACCACCATCTAGCCCCCTGGGCCCCTCATGCCTCCATAAATATAGTAAAAATCTTACTGTATTCAAGCCAGAAGCTGTAAATCCGCATGCTGTTTGACTCAGAAAGACAAGCTGACATTTTCAGAAGTGGTAGCCTGATCCAATCACAATGCTTCCCCATAGGATTGGCTGAGAGTGACAAAGAGGCAGATCAGGGGCAGAGCCAGCATTAATTTAAACACAGCCCTGGCCAATCAGCATCTCCTCATAGAGATGAAGTGAATCAATGAATCTCTATGAGGAAAGTTCAGTGTCTGCATGCAGAGGGAGGAGATACTGAATCACTGGATGCTGTGCACAATGCTGCCCTGTGCTCTGCTGACAGCAGATCTGAGTGGATGGAGGCATATTATGTCTCCATCAACTCCGAAGTCCCTCTGGTTCACTCTGAGTGACTGCAACTGGAGGAGTTCCTAGCTTTCAATGTAAACACTGTATTTTCTCAGAAAATAAGAAAAGCTGCAGGGAGCTATAGTTCTCACCTGAACAACCTCATTAAGCTGAAGTTGTTCAGGTGACTATAGTGTCCCTTTAAAGAGCTCTATAGATACACTTGTGTCAGGGGCTTATTTCTAAGGAGGTGTTTACTTCCGTGATACCCTTCACTATTTGGCAATAAAAACGTAGTTCAAAGTCAAAGAACACAGGTTTGTATTATGAGGGAACACCTTTTGCCCACCAGAAAGATTGGTCTAAATCAGTGGTTCCAAAACCAGTCCTTATGGCCCATCAACAATCCATGTATCTCTCTGTTTTATTCCAAGGTAAATAGTGACAAAACCTGGACTGTTAGTGGTTCTCGAGTACTGGTTTGGGAAATACTGGTCTAAAGATCTATGTCTGCAGCACAATGCCAAGGAATACTGGAGGATTTGTCTGGATGCGCTGCTGGTGCCTTGGCTGTCACATGATATATGAGAAGGAACCAGACTGGCCTATATCCCTTCCTTTCTACCATTTGGTGTTTTTTTTTTTTTTAAATTCTTTAGTTTTTGTTGTGTATGTGTAAGTATGACAGACAAGCTTCTGCTGCCACGAAAGCAGACACAGGCATTTCAAAAGGCATAATACTGTGGCATGTGGTTGAACTGCACATTTTTTAGTAATAAACAGGATAATGTAAGCAATGTTATATATCGTGAAGGCAAGAGGAATAATTAAGACATACTGCGTTAGCTGACAATGTAATCAAAGAGAAGAAGGTAAGGTAATATGCTCCACTAAGGTAATTATGTAGCTTAGTAGCTGCTGGGTATTATTCGCGGTGTCAGGGTATATAATAAAAACAGGTTTTAAGACACTGCATGAACTATCATGCCTATCCTTAGCCAAAATATATCTGCAGCAGCAAGAAGAATATCTTCTAGGTAGGCTGGTGGTCTGGGATATCTGCCTGGCTATTTCATTAAAATAATATCTACGGGCACAAGAACACATAACAATAACCATAAAAATTATATTAAAAATTCAACTTGGAGGCATTAGCCACGGGTTGTGCATTCGGGCAGTGCATCATAACAATGGTGAGTAGTGTAAGTCCCCGTGGCTCCCGTGTGGGAAGCAGTGCAAGGCTCTTCGACTGCATCGTAGACGCAACCTCCGACAACGGTATCTAGCGGCTCTCCGCCCGCAGGGATGTTGTGCTGCTGCCATACTCCTGGTGGGTCTCTGCCCGGGTGGACATGCGCGTTTGGTTGCCGCTATGTCTGGAACCATGTTGCCCGGCCAGGGCCTCTGCAACTCCTCTTCATGCCGCCTCCGAGTCTCCCATGCTGTCTGAGCAGCCAGTGCCGCCATTCTTGAGAGGGCCTCAAGTTTCGCCCAGAAGAGCTCGAAGACGGCATCCCCGGAATGCCAGAGGTGAGTTGGGTGCATTGGCCATCTTGTGTAGCCAGGTCACGGATCAGGAGCGTTGCTACTCACTCAGGTATATCTTTGCAGGAGCTGTGTTTGCAACCCCAGCAGGGAATGGGATAACCCCTGCCGGTCCAAAGGGGGAGAAACGTGGCCCAGACTGCAGGCGTGTCGAGAATAAGGCAGGAGATTGACAGTGTCTCCCACCCCAGATCAGATAGCAGGCTGCAAGGAGCTTCAGGCCCCTCAAACGTTGAGCAAAGCGTAGCAAGTTGGTCTAGGAGATTTGTCAATGCTGTCTCCACAAGTCATGAGGCGATTTCAGCTGCTCAAACTAATTATTTCTCGGTTTATGATCTTATATCACAGGTTTATCTAAGGAGCTCCCTCACCCCGCGTCCTGTTTGCTTGGCGGTCAGGCCCTGCCCCCCCAACCATTTGGTGTTTTTAGAGGGAAGGCTGAATTGTACAAGCAGGGTAAATTGGAAATGGAGAAAGGCCCTCCCTCCATCATGCAGCAAGTTCCATAAGATACCACCCTGCTTCTGGCCCCCCAAAAAGCTGTGGTTGGCTTGAGGCAGAACACGGACATTTTCAACTTATACTGCGAGGGATATGTAGCAGAATGGTACACAAGCTTTGGAAATAATGTTATTTCTCACAATATAACTATAGACATCTTAATGTATGATGTTGTCTCTTAAAAGTCCACAAAATCTGGAGTGACGGAAGTTGTCTACCCTTGGGCTTTGACATCCTGGGGTATAAGGTTGGGAATATTGCATTTGGTTAAGTTGAATATCAAACAGAGGTAAAACTGAGGAGCATCTTGTCCGTAAGTAAACATTTATATTTACACCCTTCATCTCACTTGCACTATTGTCTTGCCCAGGACAAGTCTGGCAAAAGTGTTCAATGCATAGTGCATAAAGGAATGCATAAAGGAATGAGGATCAAAAGGCAGGATTTCTGCTCCTTCATTATGGGAAAGCATGGGTAAATATTTCCCACCACAACCTCCTGTCTACCAGAACTATACCATCCTGTAAGGCTTGGCGGCATATCAGAAAAAATTTACAGATAGCGGCATATACTGAACTTATTCTGGGTAAAGCACTATTACTGACTCATAGCCCAGTCTGTACATTGATGGGTTTTAAACTCACCTCTCCTCCGCCTGACTCTCAAAGGCAAGTATAGGCAGACAGAGCAAAATTATAAATTACGAATAATTGTTACTAGAGTTATGATAATATTTTGATGGAAATAATTGTACTTTATAGAGTTTGGATTGTAAATCTTTCTAAGTATCATGTAAGGTGTAGTCCACAGGTGATGAATAGTAAGGCAGGGGTGCTCAAAAGGTAGATGCCCAGATGTTGTAGAATTACAACTCCCATGATGCTTTTAGAATGATAAAGCATCATGGATGTTGTAGTTTTAGAACATCTGGGGACCTACCTTTTGGGCAGCCCCAGGGTAAGGGCATCTATCTATCTGTCGGAGCACTATGAAAGTTTTAGCACACAATAGCTATATTATCTGAACTGGTGAATGCTGTTAAGGATAAAAAAGTGCCACTTGCAGAACATGAAAAAGAAGTCACCTGCAAATTAATGCTGTGCTTGGAGTAATTAGTCTGAAATGTAGAGCATGATCACCATAAAAGCAGGATTTGTGCTAATCCCTTTTTACACTTAGCCTTAAATTAATACTAAAGACAGTAATGATGACTTATAATGAAAGGTTAATGAACATTCCTGGTAAAGATTAAAATAATCCATGGAATTTGATAAAATCTGAATGACTCTAGGTCATCAGTTATTTGGGTTTTAAGGGGTCTTGTACAGTGCCTTCTCTCTCTCTGGCTTTCAGCATGTGATTAATAAGAGAGTTAGGTTTACAACCGGTAAGTTATACAGCTATGGGCACTGAAGGCAAAGTAAAATAACGCTAGCTACAGACCCAAGTACCTAGTGGTATTGCCATGCTACTACGAATACGGAGAATGAAGAGGTCATCCAAGCAGATGGGGCCACTGTAGGAGGTAAACATCATAAGCAAGAGTTTCATTACAGTACTGACCATTGCATGTTGTACCACCTGAAGACAATGTTTTTCTAGAAGCTCCAACGACACAGAGACTTGTTGGACCCTCCCCAATCATCTTGGCAATGTCAGCTTTGTGTCTGCTGCCTGGCTAGAGAAGGGGGATAATACTTGAGCTTATAATAAATGTCTGTTAATTTTATACATATCCACCACAGCGTACAATTCATTATTAGCACAGATGCTTGAGAAGACCTAAAGGGTATCAACGCTCTATAACTGGATGCCACCCATGTGGTGGGAAGGGTACGGGTCAGGCATCTTAAGAATGTTACCCAGAATGGGATATATTCTTATAACTTATCTCCTGGTGGATGGGGTACATCATCTTCACATATATAGATTGAAGACTACAGGGCAGGAGCACAGATAAGCTCTGTTCTATAACTAATACATAGCTACATAAAAACATCAGACATTTTAGGACATCGCAAACATTTAGACTAAAATAAATCTAAAGGATAAAATATCATCCAAAAAATAGTGAACAAGCATTTGTATGTGAACACTATATAAATATGTTCACAGAAAAACATTAACTCATAACAGTCATGTTAATTTGGGGAAATATATGAGAAATGCAGTGTGCTTCTTTCACAACATATTTACCAAATTCAGGGTGATAACCCTGAACTACAATCATCTCATTATATAATGAATACACCAGTGGGTCAGCATCCTGCAACATGACATGGCTGCCTGATGCAGGTGTTTAGCCCTGTTTTCACCAATGCTTGTACAAATACAAAGGTGATAAGAATTATTTATAAAATGCATGTAAGCCATTGAAGGCTTACATTGTCTACAATGTCAGAACCAGTAGATTATTTGGTTTTGAATTGGTTCCAATTTCTGGAAACAGAACAAGTGTTTAAAAACCCAAGTGCAATAATTTTATACCGGTGAACACATGCATTCATTTTGAATCAGAGAAAACTCATTACTCTTGTTAAGTGTCTTCCCACAAACACATTCAGATTTCCTAACTGATCATCACAAATTAATTTTGAAGGCTTAAAGGCACTATCCAGTGCCAGGAAAACAAAGCCGTTTTACTGGCACTAGCGAATCCTGGAGTGCCCCCCTCCCATGTCGCTGAAGGGGTTAAAACCCCTTCAGACACCTGAATCCTGTGCCAATGTCCCTCGGCGCTGGGTCAAACTCCGCCCACACTCCTACCCCCGCGGATGTGGGTTACCTAATGCGCAGGCGCAGCAATGGCCACACGCGCTTGAGACCTCCCGATAGGTAAGCATTGTTCAATGCTTTCCTATGGGGACTCCGGCAACACAGGAAGTCCTCATGCAATGAGCAGATGTGGTCTGGGTACCTACAGTGTCCCTTTAAGTAAATTGTGTTTTATTGAATTTAAATAGAAGATGTATTTCAGACTATTCAATTATAGTTTAGACTATATGTACCTTAAATATTATAATTATATTACCTTAAAATGCTGTTTAAAGAGAACACTGGTAATGGTTGTGTATGAGAACTTAAAAGCAAATGTGATGCAATATTAGAAAACTCCAAGATAACCTTTCAATCAGTATTTTAGGAAAACAAGAAAACCACGGGCATTATAGCATCTACCACCTCAACTCCAGCTCTTTTAGCTTCTAATCATAAATGGTCTCCACGAGATTAGAGGTCACTCCATACAATTTGTGTGGCCTCAATTTTATTTTCTCCTTCTATTGCCCTCTTCTCAAGAAAAGATCACAAAGGTGGTAAATTAAAAGGGTTATTCACTAGAGTGAGAATTGAAATTGAATTTCAAACTTTAGATCAGTCAACTATACTTCAATTTCAGCTACTTTTTCAGTCTTTAAATGTAAAATTCACTTTCAATTCTCACATTACTGAATAACCCTGTAAATGTTGTACAAAGGAGGCAGGTTTACTTAAAAGAAAAACATCTTCACATACGAGAGAGGAACATATGGTTTGTTTGATTTGCACATGTCCAAATTCCCTACTAACTAGTCCCAAATTAAATTGCAAAACAGCCACAATAAAAACAACCCAGAAGATACTTTATTAAGACATCCATCAGTGTATATATTACTACGGTCTAAATGTCATTGAACTGAAAATGTAAACCTTGGTGTCCCTAGGAGATTAAATGCCCTAATCTCAGCAACTGTACTCCAGATTCTCACAAAAATTACGCATATATGTAAACAACTGCAGAATAATACAATTTTTTTTTACAAGAAACCTAACAAAAACAAAAGGGAGAGTTGAAAATTAAACCATAAAAATCACAATTTTAACATAAAAAAATAATAAAAAAATCAAATGGTGGCAAAGAGACTGTTCATTCTTGATTGCAAATTTTGTATTGGACTATTCAAAGGGGAACGGGCATTAGTAAAAGATTTGTGCTTGATCTTTACAGGATTACAGTAGAAGCTACAATATTCTAATTGTACTCTAGGTTCCATCTTAATTCTGCTTTAGCACAAAAGTGGGCACAATCCTGTGAATCAACAAATATGTGCAGGACCTGAACAAAATCTAAAAGAATTCACAAAAACTAAATAAAAAGGCTGCACGGGAGCTAAGAACATACCTTACTACTAGAGCAAGTTAAGACATTGCAATGCATTTCGCTAGGTATCATTTTGTAGTTTTGTAAAACGTGACGGAATTATTTTAAATTTATGGGTGAAACTGATTCACAATGTATTATCCTCTCTTTCTATTGGTATAGCTTCCTTTCTAAATGAAACGTATCAACAATCTCTTTCTCTCTCCAAAAAGATTCTAAATGAGAATTTTCTATATCTGGAAACCAATATTATAAAATCTTGTTTACATTGAAATAAAGGCAATGTAAAAAAAAAAGTATACAATCTGAGTAACCTTGGTATTAGAATTTGCAGATTTATTATAAATTACTTTGCAGATAAGCCTCATTTTCAACTTTAGTACAACATATACTAGAAGTAGCAGCATGTTTGTATTTTTTCATATATAAAAATGTTTAACTACATCAACAGAAAATTGCAAAATTCTAACATACCACAGTTACTCAGATTGTATATTTCAAGGTGCTATACCTTGAGGTTAACGGTAGCATCTTGCCAGCAAACACATATTGTACATAGTCATTTGCTACCTAGTTGAATTGTTGAATGTGCTTCCAGTGCTGTTGATTTCATGTCAGGGCTAGATTAATCAGCCATTCTATGATTTTTTTTTTTTGTTAAATAAAAATAAAAAAAGCTTCCAGGCTGTATCCTTCAATATCCACATGTTTATCGGACAGTACTGATTTGAAAACTTTAACCTTCTAGAATAACAAGCATGTATGTTCAGGAATACTAAGATTTCTCAGAATCAGATATCATTTCCCCACGTAATACCTATTTACTGAAAACACCAGTCCATAGACTCTACATACATAATCTATACCTCTTGATCTGTATAACAATATACTAATGTACAAACAAAGTGGGGAAAATGTGATTCTGTGCTTTATTTATTCATTGATACTCTTAACGATGTGGAAGCCGACTTGGAAAAGAAAAAATGGCAGATGTGATGTGATATTATACATGATATCTAACTATTCCCTCGGGTTCAGCTCTGCTTGTTGACTGTAATGGAGGAAAATTTCCCAGAATGTTCGATCCCTTTACAGAATGGTACATGTAAAATACAGAGAATGCTTGATTTCCTTCTTCGGTAGGGGACTACAAAAGAATAAATGTGCTTTATTGAAAAGTCCATATTAAAGGATCCTCTTAGTGGACAGACGACACATTTGACAAAATCTACGGCCTATCCAATCTAATTTGAAGAGGTTGCCAAATTGATTATGTTTTGGGTGCAGGCTAGTTCTACAGGCTTCGACCACATGCACATACCTTACCAAACAGATTTTTTTCAGTTATCCAATAGAAGAGACTATATAGAGACAGTAAAAGTCCCATCACGCAAATATAAATTATTTGCATGGCAATTAAAAAAAAAAAAATAATTACATCATTGTTTTTATTCCCTGGGTGCTATATATATATATATATATATATATATATATATATATATATATATATATATATAATCAAAGTCCTTCAGTGTATCGTATGTGGCGTTTTAGTGTTATAATTCAATGATTCATAGTTTACAATGGTTTCTTTAAGATTGGAGTGGAACACTTGAGGCAATATCTGGGCAGCATTAAACATCCCCATTATCGTTTCCAGCAGAATTGTGTTAAATGAACTTGAAACATTTTGTTTTGTCATGAGGAAGCCGAGTCTTAAAGAGAACAGAGTCCACTCGGAACTGGGTGTATAGCAGTGGCATGTATCCATACACCTTTACAAAGAAGTTAATGCATTTGTGCCGCTCATGAAAATGTGAGTCGTCATGTGAGAGGGCCTGAGGGCAGCCAGGACAGCGGAAAGTCCATCGAGAAGTAACCTAGAAAATAAACACATATAAAGGAGTCAAACACACAATATACAACATAAGACATGAAGGTCAAACAGGTTTATACAGAATGGCTGTACCTATTCCCTCCTGGTTCTAAGGGATGAGAAACATTGGTCTGGTAATGCTGACATACAAGAGGTTCAGGGAAACTCCTTAATGAACAATGACAGGCCAAGCATGTGACACAAAATGGATTCCAGATAACAGTGCAAATAGAGGTTTTCAGAGATGATAAATGAGCGAAAGGGAATCTGCTGCAACTGTGCAGATCTCAGCAAAATTCCCAACATATGAAATAATTCCATAAACTAAATACCAAGCAAGTTGAGCTCTAAAGTTGCAAATCAAGAGAACTAACTGTAAATGTATTAAATGTAAAAGTGGATCGGTTAGACAAACAGTGATAGAGCAGGAAAGCACTGTATGATAAGCAGCGCTGTAATCTCGGTATATTACTGGAGAGAACAGCAACGTGTGATTTGAATGATCGCTGTGACTGTGATAAAAAGTACCTACTCTCAGTATATTACTGGAGAGAATAGCAGCGTGTGATCTGATTGATCGCTGCGACTGTGATAAAAGTCCCTGATCTCAGTATATTACTGGAGAGAACAGCAACGTGTGATTTGAATGATCGCTGTGACTGTGATAAAAAGTACCTACTCTCAGTATATTACTGGAGAGAACAGCAGCATGTGATCTGACTGATCACTGTGAATGTGATAAAAGTCCCTGATCTCAGTATATTACTGGAGAGAACAGCAACGTGTGATCTGAATGATCGCTGTGACTGTGATAAAAGTACCTGATCTTAGTATATTACTGGAGAGAATAGCAGCGGGTGATCTGAATGATTGCCGTGACTGTGATAAAAGTCCCTGATCTCAGTATATTACTGGAGAGAATAGCAGCGGGTGATCTGAATGATCGCTGTGACTGTGATAAAAGTCCCTGATCTCAGTATATTACTGGAGAGAACAGCAGCGGGTGATCTGAATGATCGCTGTGACTGTGATAAAAGTCCCTGATCTTAGTATATTACTGGAGAGAATAGCAGCGGGTGATCTGAATGATCGCTGTGACTGTGATAAAAGTCCCTGATCTCAGTATATTACTGGAGAGAACAGCAGCATGTGATCTGACTGATCACTGTGAATGTGATAAAAGTCCCTGATCTCGGGGGCGGAGTTTAGCAGCCAAGCCAACTGGTCACTCTCTATGTGCTCCGTAGCATCAAGCAAAGAAACCGCTAAAATATCCACTTTTACCAAAGTAAAAGCTGGGCCCCTCTAATAAGCACAAACGAGGTGGGTACGAAAACAAAAAACAAAATCAAGAACAGTCCTGGCCAGGTGTGAGCATAGAAGATCTCTGGCGGCGGGCAGATGTAGCCCAATATGGCTGCCTACATCAACGGCGACTTTGATGACTCAGATGAGCAGACCTCGGATGCAGAGGAAACCCGCCCACCTACCTCGCTGGTACCAACACAGTCCAAGCCGCAACCGGACTCAACCCCGGTCACAAAGTCAGTCATGCAGGAACTGCTGGCGGAACTCAGACGGAACATACAGGCTGATATCAGGAAATACATCCAAGGCCTGACAGGCTGCATGGGGAGCAGGATTCCCACAACCACACACGACAAGCCACTCAGCTGCAACAGGAATTTAAGTCAATGCAACAACACCACCTGATAATTGAACAGGGGCTGGCGGCATTGGAGGACTTGCACCGCGCTCAAAACCTCAAGATACGAGGCATAACAGACTAAGTTCCAGATACGGAGCTGCCCCACTTCAAGAGGCGCCTGGTGAGTGTTAATGGGGTGAGCTTTGACGGCATGTTGAAAATCCCCAAGCCAGCTACAGCCCCAGCGGCAGCAACACGGGACTTAATCGTTAGATTCCAGAGACGACAGGACAAGGATGTCCGCAATCAGGGGAAACTCACCATATGCTTTTGAGGGTATGGCCCTTAGCTTCTACGCGGACCTATCCGGGGGAATCATGACTTGGCAGAGATCTCTCAAACCCGTTACATTCCTCCTCCGTGCACACAACGTCAAGTATCAATGGCGCTCATCCCACAAGCTCCAGGTACTCCACGGAGAAACTATGTACTCCATTACAGATTTGCAGGAGGCAGAGGCACATCTGACAACACTGGGTCTCCCACAGGACTCTTTAAAACAAACCTGCTCAGCTTCCAAAACCCATGAGTGGAACCCAGCAACGTCTGATACATTTGTCCTCCGAGGGATCACCCCTGAAACATATGTGATGGCCACCACCTGAGGTCTCACCACGGGTCTGCAGGGCCAGGCCACCTACACCTAATACTACCACATGCACATTTTTTCTTGCTTGTTAATCGAGTTTTGTGTTTCCACTTCTGTCTTGAGGTACCCACATACAATGTGATGTCCACCTGCTTTTACACACCCATTTGCTACACACTGTCTTTTCCGCACCAACAGGTTCGCCTCTTGCCAGGATGGCCGAGAAAAAAAAACGAAAACACACACAGACAGTGTACCGCAAAGCCCGACGTTGCGCAACATCTGGGTCCCACACGGTAGCCCCTAGACCCATAGTCATCACTGCCACTTGCCAGTGGGAAGCCCGGTTTCCGATCCCTAAACTGACCTGCCGACTCTCACGTGGGCCACAAAGCCTGGAACGTCCCCGTGGGAGAGAAGACCTGGCTCTATCGACTGCAGGCATGGGGTGTCAGTGGCCTTACAAATCAGTATTCTGCTCCCGTGCATAGCATAGGGCCCATCACTTGCTCTTTGGCCGACACTCACCCTATGCTCTCTCCCTAACTAAGCAACCAGCCTGGGGCCCACTGGGGGACGCGGGTCATCAAATCTTCCTGCTGAGATAAGCCTGATATTAGGATTCAGAATGCTAACACTAAAGTCGAATTGTAGCCATACCAACAAATTAGTCAGCTACACTATATTGATATTAATACTACTCGTACCCACCCACCATGTTTGTACTTCATAGCTCTCTGTTATAATATCAGAAGTGTGCAGTTTGGTTCCTTCCATACTACTATTTCAAAACATGTAACAAAATGAAGCTTGTTAATGCTGTTAACTTGTAATCATTTGCACTCAAAAATAAAGAATAAAAAAAAAAAAAAAAAAAAAAAACCTACTCTCAGTATATTATTGGAGAGAATAGCAGCGTGTGATCTGAATGATCGCTGTGACTATGATAAAAGTCCCTGATATTACTGGATAGAACAGCAGTGTGTGATCTGAATGATCGCTGTGACTGTGATAAAAGTCCCTGATCTCAGTATATTACTGGAAAGAACAGCAGCGGGTGATCTGAATGATTGCTGTGACTATTCCCTGATCTCAGTATATTACTGGAGAGAACAGCAGCGGGTGATCTGAATGATCGCTGTGATTATGATAAAAGTCCCTGATCTCAGTATATTACTGAAGAGAATAGCAGCGTGTGATCTGAATGATCACTGTGATTATGATAAAAGTCCCTGATCTCAGTATATTACTGGAGAGAATAGCAGCGGGTGATCTGAATGATCGCTGTGACTATGATAAAAGTCCCTGTTATTACTGGATAGAATAGCAGTGTGTGATCTGAATGATCGCTGTGACTATGATAAAAGTCCCTGATATTACTGGATAGAACAGCAGTGTGTGATCTGAATGATCGCTGTGACTGTGATAAAAATCCCTGATATTACTGGATAGAACAGCAGCGGGTGATCTGAATGATCGCTGTGACTATGATAAAAGTCCCTGATATTACTGGAGAGAATAGCAGCGGGTGATCTGAATGATCGCTGTGACTGTGATAAAAATCCCTGATCTCAGTATATTACTGGATAGAACAGCAGTGTGTGATCTGAATGATCGCTGTGACTATGATAAAAGTCCCTGATATTACTGGATAGAATAGCAGCGGGTGATCTGATTGATTGCTAGCCATTACCATGATAAAGTGTGTGATGAAGTAACAGAATATATAAATCCTTAATGTATTTTTATTTGTTTTTTAAGCCGTGTGTTTAGAGTTTGAGCTCAATTACTGCTATTACACTTACACCCGCCATTATATCAGATTCTGAAAACAATAAAACATTACTTTAATATGATTCCTCTACCTACTAAAAAAAAAGGTAGATAGGATATTTATAAATATAACATGTGTTTTATATTTTGACGCAAAGCCAGAGGTGACCATCTCCCCCATGAAAAACTAACAAGAATAGCAGTAAACAAACCTCTGGCACCCAAAGGGTTAATCCATATCTTTTTGTAATTTACCCATTGTAGAATCCGGTAGAAAATGCTGGCACATCACAAACACAAAACAATACAATATACTAGCCAGTTTGTGAACCAGGGTTAATGGGCATCTTGGCAGCCCTGGCACTGTTTTAAAGCGGTTAACAGTCACTTTGATCATATTGTATGAAAATACTACATTTAGAATTGAAAATTTTATTTTTCTGTAGACTGGAGCTCAGTAGGTGATTATTAACATGTAAAGAGTGGAGCAAAGCAAACCAACAGATAGCACATGACTTGTTCAGGCAATCCTTGGACACCAGCCCAGGATCTGCTGTTTGAGTCAATTACAAAGTATTTAAACACTTCAGGGATTTCTAAACACCCTAAGCTTGCGGTGTACTCTTGGGCTGCCAAAAATAGCAGATTTATGTTGATTAACCAATGCAGCAAAAAGATATCCTGCAATAAGTGGATATTAAAGCTCCCTGTGCAATACTAGTACCCTGCAGTAAGATAGAGATTTGATCTCAGAGTGCAACTCTTTCAATGTGTGGGTTTAAAGTACCTTAATGGGAGGCTTTCTGGTGATATGAGATACCAGGAAGTTCATGGCGATGTCTTCACAATTGATGTATTCGTCCACCATATCACGAATAGCTTGTGGCATTACGTACGAATATAAGTAAGCGTAGTACTGAAAGAGAACCAGTGAGATTTATAGTTAGTCACGTTAAGGATTTTTCTTTTAACTAATAGAGTTTACCCAGACTGTTGATTACCATGTAATCTTTTAATTAGCATTCTGATTGATAATTCTAAATAAATGCAGAAGATATATATAGATTACAGCTGGTAGATAAGTCTCACCTTGTGAAAGAAGGCAGCACCTGTTAGTACCATGGACAATTCACACGAGTAGTTGGAGTTGTAGAGCCAGGACTGGTGAGGGATGTCCCATGCGTGGTATCGGCCTGGAAATCCAACTATTCGATCCCTTGCCTCCCGCCAGACACTACAAGAAGAGAAATAGACATTTAAACCCCGGGCTTACAATACGGATAGTCTACAGAGGATCAGAACAAAGTTAAAGCTATCCTTCAGCATAAAGGAAAGTTGCCAGATTAACTATGATTAACTGGACACATACCACTTCTAAATGCTAACAGCCTCACTCAAAGTGCTGCCCTAAATGAAATATAATTCACATGCTTCCAAATAAAATACATTTTAAATTCTAAACAAGCTGATTTAGTAACCATTTCCTCCTGCAGTTTATAAAGCATGCATACCACTGCACTCTATTAGCAAGAAAACGTGACTTGAGTGCAGGACATCGTGGAAGAATTCACTTCTTGTCACTATGGAACAAACTTTTTTCACACTAACTGCTCAGTTTAAAAACCTGTGATTCCTGGAAAAAGTTAAAGAACAACCTATGTTCAATGTACAAGTTAGAGAGCACAGTCTGCCATGTTCCTGGTCTCCATGCTCACTTTGACTTCTAATTGGAACATTTCCCAAATATAGCTGCAAGCAACAATGTTGGTGGTCTGAAAAAAGAACATGAGCCGATATTGCAGGTGGAGAGGTGAGTAGCAAACATTTTATACAGCAAAGTGAAAGTGTTAATATTAGTCCATTATTGGGGGGGTGAGAAGGGGTACCAGACCACATGATCTAGGTGAACATGACAAAGCACATGCACAGATGCTGCAGCTATCGTTTGTATAAAAAGTGCATTATACAGTAGTTAAATGAATGCAAATGTATGCAATTGTAGGGCGCCGTAAAGGCTACTGACTTGTGTCAGTCATATTGATTTTGAGATCTACTTTCTTTAAACAATCTTGTCAGAGGACCTAGCAATGGACCACAGTGAGAGACTCCTGATCTTCCAAGTCTGGGAGGGCTCTGCCTGCTTCGGATAGCATTGTGTTAGCGAGATTATCAGGAAATTTCAAAGTATATAAATCCATTGATGGAGAAGTAGAGACATCATGCACAATCCTATCTCCTCCAGAAATAGTGTATTTTAAAAAAAATATTTTTAAAAGCAATGCCCAACACGAGTCATTTGACTGCACATCCACAAGTCATCAAATTGCCAAACCTTCCTAACGCAGCACTTTTCAGGTAAATGCAATAAACTTGGCGCACTGTTCTAATTTTATGACAAGCGATGATGTAATGCGTCTGAAAGATCTTTGAGGCTGAAGGAGAAGAGGACCGCACCAAACCTCGTTATTTAAATTAACTGCCGAAGTTCAATTTAGAATATCATTACAAAGTTATTTGATGGAGATGAGAAATTCAAGTCATGAATTTATTAGCAGGCTATTAGCTAACACTGCATAATTATAATAAAGCAGCGGTACACGAGGGAGCCAGATTAGATTGCTTGGAAATAAAATGAAATTCACACAATACCTCCTGCAGTCTACCTTACAAACAATTAACACCCCATGTTGGAACTTGGATTTCATTATGCAGGGGGTTCTTATGTTTATCACAATGTAATGAAACAGATATAATGTGTCAAAGGTTTAGATTATATTGTTCCTGCGTTACATATAAATCTTACACCTCCTCCCACAGCTGCCCATCCCAAAAAAAGTGTCAGACTGCTGGCATGAGAAATGCCACAGGCTAAGTTCTGCACAAACGGTCAAGGTCATGGCTGTTAATTACAGACAAATAAACAAAATCTGTCCGCATGGAACAAACCAAATGCCTTAGAATGTGAGAAATACATTTTTATCACATTCAGAGAGATAATGGGTACTTGGGATATCGCAGTCGAACATGGTAATGGAGCAAGGAGTACACATAACTCATGGTGCTCAAATTGACTTGTTGCAGATGGTTGGGTCAGGGACCCACACTCCATACATTTGGGCAAAAATAGGGACTGTCCCTCCTAAGGAGGGGTTATTAGAAATGAATGCATGTATAGTCCGTGATCTGGGCAGAGTGTCATCTCAAGGTTTGATGTTTGCACCAGCAAGGGCAAGTCATGATTGCTCAAAACATGTCATTAATTTACTGCACAGAAAATATGTACTTGAGACATTCCACCTGAAAACATCCATTCTTGATAAATTGTACAGAGTGTGGTTTGGGAAGTATGCAGACTACAAAATTCCTCCCTCGCTAGTCATGTACAATACTGCTGCAGCACATATCTGGCCAAGGAAGCAAGTCTTAACAAAATGAAGCATCCTGGCACTCACATGTAATGGCAAGGACAGCTAATGGAAGAATTCCAACCTATGCTGCCAGTGTCTGCGCCTCCGGAGTGTAGACTGCTCTGTGTGTTTATTACGAGTATCAAAAATCAGTACACCCAGAGATCTAAGCGACTATGGCCCTGAAAATGGGTATTACTTGGTCTTAGAGGGGAAACATAATTACTAAAACATACCTGCAAGACAGAATTACAAAAATAAATGAGACAGGAAGGGGTATTTTTTATATACATCCCTACATGCTTATTAACCCTTAATAGGGAACACATAGGATGGGCAGCAGCATTGCAAACTAGCTGTGTGATACAAAAGTGAATACAAATTCTAAGAAACTAGTCCTGCGCTCAAACTCCCATTACTCCTGGGCAGCAGCAATGACTATAGTACACCTCAGCCAAAATACATATAGTAAAAATCAAAGAAAAAAGTTACCTGCGCTCTTTCCACATCCCTATGTATTTTTAAAGAAATGGATGTTTTTAGTTACCTCCAATGGCTATGAGAGGGTATGCCCACCTGCCACATCAAAGCAGACCTCTTAGGTGAGTCTTAACTCTAACCATTCGCCTTGCTTCCTTGAGCTTCTGGCAAAAATATCTCTAATGAGACAGAAAGGGGTATTTTTTATATACATCCCTACATGCTTATTAACCCTTAATAGGGAACACATGGAATTGGCAGCAGCATTGCAATTCCTTCTTGACCTCAAATTAGCAGTCAGATATCTCCTTGGATGAAGCAGCTATTACCTTACTAATTAGAAATTATATCCCTGTATGTTATGTTTTGCAAGTATTTATCAATTGCTGTATAACCCCTTAAGGAGACAGCTTCAAAAGCTTGTCTTACCCCTTAAGGACACAAGCCATTTTTGTTGTTTGTGTTCAAATGCAATTTGCAGCTCTGTAATTTATTGCACCAACACATACTATATACTGTTTTTAGAGGGCGAACAGGGTTTAATTTTATGTCACATATACATAGATAAATTCTCATTAATTTTAAAAAAATGGGGGAAAAAAACTTTTTCCCACAGTTTTGGCAATAATAGCGTGTGCATTATATAACCATCTTAGAAAAAGTAATTCAAAATAAATTAATTTATGTGTCTTACATTATATATATATAGGATTTCAGCTTATTTTGAAAGTTACAGGTCACAAAATACAAGGACTAAAATAAAATGTTAGTGTGAAACAATTTTAGAAGTTGGTATGTTTGTCTTGTAGATTTAGTAGCCATCACAGAAAACAAAATTGCTGCACAAAAGTAGATATTTATTTAAAGTAGACATCACAGGCTATTTACCTAAGGTTAGTTTGACACTTTTTACATAGCCATTTCATCGCCAATCTCTGCTAAATATTGTGTTTTTTCTCTATTTTGGCATATACACATATAACTAGGTTTTTGTAATGTGTATTTCGTAAAGCTGGAGTGTGCTATTCCTGCGCAGAACCCCATATTGTGTTCAGCTACATCTGCTTAGTATAACGATACCCCCATTGTATGCCTTTGGCACTATTCTATGAAGCTACGACGACATAAGAGGCAAGGCTATTTCAGTTTCTATAGTTAGAATTTTTGTAGATGGATTTGACGGGCCTATGTCTCATTTTAGGGTATTATAGAAATGTGACTGTTCAAATAACCCCACAAAGGGCTTTCATTTGATAAAGAAGACACCCCAGTGTATCTTATATGGTGTATATTATGTCTTAACTTGTCACCAATTTATGTCAATGTTTGTGGTGAAGGGGGGAAAAAAATAGCATGTTATATATGTTGCATTTTTGCAGAGTATTTCTTACACTTATGTACCACTGTCATAAAACCACCCAAATTATGCTCAGTTACATCTTCTGAGTAAAACAATATACCCAATGTATGAACTCGACCAGGGATAGGCAACCTTCAGCACTCCAGATGTTGTGGACTACATCTCCCATAATGCTCTTACACCCATAATGCTGGCAAAGCATCATGGCAGGTGAAGTTCAAAACATCTGGAGTGCCGAAGGTTGCCTTTGCCTGACCTAGACACTATTTTGTGAAGTTACAGTGCTGTAAAAGAGACGTGACAAGTTCAGGTTTTTAAGTATGAATTTTCACTTGAGCAGGCTACATATTCCAACTACACCATAAAGGCATACCATTTCTTAAAGAAGACATCCCAGGGTATTTTAAAAGGCATATTTTGAACCTTACTGTGGGATCATTTTTTCGTTAGCTTGTACTAAGTGTAGTGGTAATAAGCATTTTTCTGTCTTTTTGACACAAAAAGTGGGTTTGCACAGTATAATTTGCAAACCTTATGTGTGCTACGACTGTATAATACTTCATATGTTGCTCACATTTTTACAAAAAATATTTTACCATTAACCCCTAACTAGCAGTAAGCAGCACTAACCGTAAATTCCAATTTCAATTTCCCACCCACCCGAGCTAGCAAAATATATAATTTTAAAATACTGAAATTGATTATTGAAATAAATTGAACCCCTGAGGGTTAAAAAAAATAAATAAAATTAACCCTCAGGGTTTAAAAATAAATAACCAAATCAGATGACAGTAAAATGTAGTCCCTGCCGATTGATCACTGCAGTCAGTGATCAATTGGTAGACAGGGGGCTAATTTTATTAAAGCAGGGGAAAGGGGAGTGGGATTTAACGGTTACTTTATTGGATTTTTTTGCAGGGAGAAGATCACTGCTAATCCATCTCCCTGCACTTCACACAGAACGCAGAAGCACAGGGAGGTGGATCAGAAGTCCCTGCAGCACATGTGCTCGCTCTAACAGCCTGTAAGAGCTTTCATAGCTGCAGGGAGAGCACGACCGGGTGCGTTAACCCCTGTGACCGTACTTTGGTAAATGACGGAAAGGGGTTAAACATCTATATGGACTCTGATAAAACCACCTCTTCAGGCAGATAATTCCACATCCTTATAGTTCCTTTAACATACTATAGTGTTCCTTTAAAATCCCTGGAATTCAACTATTAGCAAGCCCAGTTAAACAGGTGCTCACAGTGCACTTTCTCTCATAATGGGCAGGTCCGGGAAAAAGCATTTGCTGATATTCATATCAATGCAGAGACAGCCATCTTGAAAGTGTACCACAATTTTCAAACCCTCTGCAACAATTACGATTAAAAATAAACAAACTATTAAAAAAACAACAAAAACAAGGTTACAAGTATCAGCAGCAAATCGTGTGATTTGCAAGACAACTACCAGCTATACTGCGCAAGGAATAGGTAATGGTTCTGTAAACTTTCTGATGACATCCCAAGGAAACCAAAATTAGTTGGAAAACTGATCAACCTATTTAAAAATAAACATGATTTGATATATTATTGTGCAAAGGCTATTAACAATGACAAACACTTCACAGACTAAATGTATTCATTTTTTCATAACTGGGTCAATTTAAAAGTTTAAAATTATGTAATTATTCAAAGATTGTGAGATATGCAGCTTTTTTCCTTTTTAGGAATTATATATCAATATGACAAACATGGGCAATCTGACTAGTCAAACCATCCAAATTCTACAAAACGTGCTCAAGTAGCATGTTCTTGCACACAATCTATTTATCTAGTGAATTGCACACATGCTGGTGCACAGTCCCTCTATTGCTCACATATGTCAGATTAAGAGATGCAGCACTGTGGAATATACTAGAGCTATATAAATAAGCACAAAACAAATAATATATAAAAAACCCTTCTGGCCTGCAATTCATCTTCACCAAACCAGCTTGACTGCAACGCTTGTTCATCATACACATGGAATGCAGCACCACACTTCTAATGAAAAAACAGAACAAAAATATATATACATATATACACATAGATACACACACACACTCCTATCCAAAGGGAGGTTGCCAGTCACGGTCCCAGGGTGTATAAGTACATTTTCTGCCCTGCAGTCGCGAGAGTGTTATTATAATGATCAACAACAGTGTTCCTTTGCAGCTAAACAATAACCACTTTTTATTTTATAGAAAAACACAGCCTGGGGCTCTGGCACAGGAGGAGTTTCACAATAAGCGGTCCTGTTTTCGTTTCCTACACTGCATGGTCAGAGCAATTTAATCGCAAAGAACAGACACGGTTCCTTACAGAGGATGAATCAGAGAAACGCAGATATATGGACAGAAAATACTTCATTTCATTTAGTGATAATGTAAAATCTGTTTCCCTAAAATTAAACAAGGCACATTTCTAATGGTACCCAGCAGAGGGAGCAAGATGGCTTCACTTAAAGTCGACAAATAGTTCAAAATTTCAAGCTTTTACAATGATAAATTCTGGTATTTACTCTGACACCAATATAATCGGTGCAGCTTTACAAGGATAACTATGAGTGTATGGTATATAGATTACTAAGCAGTTACTTTATTTCAGAGGTTTTTAAATGAGCACAATTTATCTTTGGATCCACAAGAGAACATTAAAGGGACACTATAGTCACCAGAACAACTACAGCTTATTGAATTTGTTCTGGTGAGTAGAATCATGGCTTTTTGGTGTAAACACCGTCTTTTCAGGGAAAATGCAGTGTTTACATTACAACCTAATGATAACTTCACTGGCCACTCCTCAGATGACTGTTAGAGATCCTGCCTGGGTCATGGCTGCCTAAAATGCATCCAAACATTCAGTGTCTCCTCCCTCTGCATGCAGACACTGAACTTTCCTCATAGAGATTCATTGATTCAATTCATCTCTATGAGGAGATGCTGATTGGCCAGGGCTGTGTTTGAATCATGCTGGCTCTGCCCCTGATCTGCCTCCTTGTCAGTCTCAGCCAATCCTATGGGGAAGCATTGTGTTTGGATCAGGCTACCACTTCTGATGATGTCAGCAGACAGCTTGTTTTTCTGAGGCAAACAGCATGCACAGCTACAGCTTCAGGCTTGAATACAAGTAAGATTTGGATATATTTATGAAGGCATTAGGCACCCAGGGGGGGCTAGATGGTGGTTTTAACACTATAGGGTCAGGAAAACATGTTTGCATTCCTGACCCTATAGTGTTCCTTTAAATAAAAGTGACTAATGAAAGTGGCATCCATAAAGTGAATAATTTATCCAAACAGAAAGTCTTTAATAAATACATTAAATTAAGATATGGTAAGCCTTTGTGGGATAGGTTGAACAAGGAACCTGCTAAAATTTCAAAATGAGACATAGCTCCATTAAATCCATATATGAAAACCTCTTAAACTGAAATTACCACGTCTCATATGGATTGCACTGTAAAAGCACAACACAGTGACAAATGCAGACATTGGGGGTATTGTTGCATTCAGAAGATGTAGCTGAGCATATATATTTTTTTTATCACAGTGGAATATATTAGATTTACAAAACCAACATGCTTTAAAAAAATAAATAAACTTTTGAAAACTTTGACAAACTGGAAAAAAGAAAGAAAGAAAAGGTAGGCCCTTTATGGGGTAATTTCAACAATCAAACTGCTACAGGGCCCCAAACTGAAACAAAGAGCCATCGAACTCCTAAAAAGCTGAAATGATGTGGTCTCTTATGACTCCGTAACTTCACAAGATTGTGTCTACGGCACACATTGAGGGATATTGTACTCAGAAGATGGAGAGAAGCATAATTTGGGAAGTTTAACCACAGTGACACATTAGATTTACAAAATACCTAGCAAAAATAAATATATTTCTACAAATTGAGATTAACCGGTGAAGAAATGGTGGAACATTAAGGCACAATATACACCACATGAGATACTCTGGAGCGTCTTTCACAAATGATACGCATTTACATGGTAATTTGAACTTTCCATACCCCAAAATGAGACATGGGTCCATCGTATCCAATAATCAAAATTCTAACTGTAAAAACTGAAATGGTCATGTCTCTTATATGACACTGTAGTTTCCCCCATGGTAGTGTGTATGGTATTGGGGCTATCGCTGTACTCAGAATATGTAGCGGAACACAATTTTAGTTTTGCAACTTTGTTGCATGTGTGCATGTTACAAATCAGAAAAAAACTATTTTACTACAATATTTAGCAGAGATTGGCTGTTAAATGGCTACGCTACGTAAACAAATGTAAAAAAAATATCAATAAATAGCTTGAGATGTCTTTTATATAAATATATACGGTTGTATTCTTTCTTTCTTTATGCCAAGACGGTCATCCACAAACAAATTATGTACAATAAGACAACCCAATACATAATGAGCAAAAGGAAATTGTCATAGTACGAAAAGGAACACGTATCTCTTGCAGCATTTGACATATGGGAACCGCTTTGTACAATGCATGGGCATCAGATCAGTAGATGACACATCAAGGTTTTTAATCAATAATAAAATATAACATTTAGGAACAGGAAGAAGACATAGAAAGTCTCCATGTCTAGCTTAAGAACACTTTTTTATAAAATCGCTTCACATTGGAATTGTATTTTGTTACCAGTAGCTACCAAAAATAAACTGAAATCCTCAACATATAATGTACTCTGCAAATCGGAAATTTAGTTATTTTGAATTATTTTTCATAAGCAGCACTAGTTATGCACACATTAGTGTTGCCAAATTTTTTTGCCTTCTTGCTTTGTATTTTTTTATAATAAATAATATTTTATATATGTATGTGTCACATCAAATTAAAGAACCCTTTGTCCTTTAAAAATGGTATATAATATGTGCTGGTGCAATAAATGAAAAAGATGGATATTGTGGGTGAACGCATATATCAAAAAATTGCTTAGATCACCAGCGAAAACCAGGCAAATGAAATGGATTAACACAGGGCTCGATAAATTCCAGACTCCAAGTCACCATGGCGTCCAGGAAATTTGACCTGGCGCCTGGGATTTGTGAGTCCATTCAACCCCTGAGCTGCCCTGCCCGGCTGCCTAAGAGCATGCTATATAGTAAGAGCAGAGGCGGCCGGCTGGCTCATATAAAGCTGAGGGAGGGAGACAGACGGGCGGCTGGCTCATGGGGAGCTGAGAGAGGGAGACAGGCAGGCAGCTGGCTCATGGAGAGCTGAGGAAATCATACTGGTGCCCGGCCGGGTTCATGAAGAGCTGAGGGAGGGAGACAGGTGGTTGGCTCGGTCATGGAGAGCTGAGGGAATCATGCTAGTGGGCGGCCGGGCTCATGCAGAGCTGAGGGAATCATGCTGGTGGGCGGCCGGGCTCATGCAGAGCTGAGGGAATCATGCTGGTGGGCGGCCGGGCTCATGGAGAGCTGAGGGAAGCATGCTGGCGGTGGGCTAACTGAGCGTGGAGGCTATCATCTCCCTGCTCTACTCCCTTGCCATGGCAACTAGGAATTCTGCCTGGAACAACTGTGTTTGTCAGCCTGTTAAACACTGCTTGCACCAATGCATGTGACTTAACGTGTAGTGGCGGAACTACAGGGGTCACAACTGTTATCAGGCCCTTTGTGTTCTGAATGTCATGGGGAGCCCAAGAGTTAGAAGGTTGGATACCTTAGGTGGACTTAACTCACCTTTTCTCTGCACAGGCAAGTGGGCTTGGGGCCTAAAACGCTATGGTGTCAGGAATACATATTGGTTATCCCTGACACTATGGTGTTCTGGTGTTCTTAAAATACAAGGCATGTTCATGGCCATAGAAAGCAAAGTGGAAAAAAACAATACACATACAGCTTTCACTCATTATTGATCAGTGCAGAGGTATATTAGGTGACAGGTATGTCTATTTAAAAAAAAAAAAAAAAATTGCCCAGAAGACAATGGTATTTCTTCTGTTAATGTCAATACTCACCGAAAACCAAACATAATTTCATCATGACGCAGATGGGCATCATCATCAATGGAGAGGACAGCTTCTGTTTCAATCTCATCCCAGGGTAAGAAACGATTATTTAAACTGTTCTTTTCTGTGCGCACAACCTAGGAAAAAGAATTGAAAGACATTAACACAAGTTACAATAAATAAATAAATAATTGCTCAAGTTATTTTACTTTGAAATCCATTCACACAAATATCAAATATAAGAGTGGGGCAAAAAACATTTTACTAAGTGATGGCTAACCGTGTCAAGGTGTCATTTAATGGGGGGATGGGCAGGGGAAAGGAGAGCTGGCTTTATGTAGGAATGGTGCGTAACAAGCGTGTCAAACTCGCGGCCCACAATGGACAGCTTTGAGGACCGGTGAGCCGCGAGTACATGCCTAATTGCCTAGTGTTCCAAGCAGAGTAGGCACCTGCCTTCCCCACCTTGCGGGTGCCTACTCTGCTATAATTTACCCGGCCGGTGAGGAGGGGACAGTGGATGCAGTGAGGGAGCATCAGTCTTCCTGCTCCTCACTGCTCCCTCGTGCACGCTGTCTGTAGTGATGCTGGAATATGAGGTCATATTCTGGTGCCGGCATCACTAAACTGCGCGCGAGGGAGCAGTGAGGAGCAGGACAGAAGATCCCCACTGGACCCCAAGAATAATTACAATAATGTGAGAGTGTGTCTGTCTGTGAGTGAGTGTGTCAGTGAGCGTGTGTCTGTCAGTACGTGTGTCTCTTTGAGTGTGTGGGTCAGTGTTGCAATGGCCACGGCTGGACAGTTGAGGACCTGGAGGTGCATGACGTTGACTTGCTCCACCTTCACATGGTTCAAAAAGGAGGATCTGCTTCAGCACAGCGTGCGGACGGCGCCATTTGGGATATACCAGAGGCCGGGTTCCGGAGTCACATCCTGGCAGCAGCAATGTAAGGGGAGTCTGCTTGTTGGCTAGAGGGGGGTGCTGGGATTTAGTATATGGGGGGTGATGTGGTTTAGTAGAGGTGGATGCTGTTTTTTTTAATACCGTACTTTTCAAAATAAACCTACGTTTCTATGAAATTTTAAGGTTTTTTTTATTTTATTTTTTGCGGCCCACAAACTTAGACCTTGTTTATTTGGCCCTTGCTAGACTGAGTTTGACATGCTTGGTGTTTAATAAATATTAAATGATTATAGTGTATTTTCATTGTTAGCCATTGTTTTTGATCAGTTTCCCATGCTTCACATTCGGAAGGAATTTGCGTTGAACAGGTGGCACAATTAAAGTATCAAAACCATTTACTGTTGTCATAACAGGATACAATTAACAGCAAAAAAATAAAAATCTCACAGTAAGAAAGCAGGTGGGGCTCCATTAATGTAACATTACATACTGTACTCATAAAAGGGATGCAACAGCAAACCACAAAACATGGATCTTTATAAAAAAACAAAACTGCAACATGTATTTAATTGAAAAAATACTGGGGACAAAGTAAGGTCTCTGAATGCCAGATTAACTCCAGTATAATGCCCGCCAACTTGACTCACTGCCTCCACCAAGAATACCAGGCATTATCTGTTACCTTATGCCAGACAGTGCCCCCCAATCTCGGACACATTGGGGGCTATGTATTAAGAGTAATTCTGGGACGAAGTTGTTATCGTGGATTAGTCACTATGGAAACCTGCAGATTGCTCTTTACACATAACCTCTAATGATGGGCAGAAAGCAAGAGGGCGTATGTGATATATCTATATCTATATATCTCTATCTCTCTCTATATATACAGTTGCAAGAAAAAGTATGTGAACCCTTTGGAATGATATGGATTTCTGCACAAATTGGTCATAAAATGTGATCTGATCATCATCTAAGTCACAACAATAGACAATCACAGTCTGCTTAAACTAATAACACGCAAAGAATTAAATGTTGCTATATTTTTATTGAACACACCATGTAAACATTCACAGTGCAGGTGGAAAAAGTATGTGAACCCCTAGACTAATGACATCTCCAAGAGCTAATTGGAGTGAGATGTCAGCCAACTGGAGTCCAATCAATGAGATGAGATTGGAGGTGTTGGTTACAGCTGCCCTGCCCTATAAAAAACACACACCAGTTCTGGGTTTGCTTTTCACAAGAAGCATTGCCTGATGTGAATGATGCCTCGCACAAAAGAGCTCTCAGAAGACCTATGATTAAGAATTGTTGACTTGCATAAAGCTGGAAAGGGTTATAAAAGTATCTCCAAAAGCCTTGCTATTCATCAGTCCACGGTAAGACAAATTGTCTATAAAAAGTTCAGCACTGCTGCTACTCTCCCTAGGAGTGGCCGTCCTGTAAAGATGACTGCAAGAGCACAGCGCAGACTGCTCAATGAGGTGAAGAAGAATCCTAGAGTGTCAGCTAAAGACTTACAAAAGTCACTGGCAAATGCTAACATCCCTGTTAGCGAATCTACAATACGTAAAACACTAAACAAGAATGGATTTCATGGGAGGATACCACAGAGGAAGCCATGGCTGTCCAAACAAAACATTGCTGCACGTTTACAGTTTGCACAAGAGCACCTGGATGTTCCACAGCAGTACTGGCAAAATATTCCGTGGACAGATGAAACCAAAGTTGAGTTGTTTGGAAGAAACACACAATACTATGTGTGGCGAAAAAAAAGCACAGCACACCAACATCAAAACCTCATCCCAACTGTGAAGTATGGTGGCGGGGGCATCATGGTTTGGGGCTGCTTTGCTGCATGAGGGCCTGGACGGATTGCTATCATCGAAGGAAAAATGAATTCCCAAGTTTATCAAGACATTTTGCAGAAGAACTTAAGGCCATCTGTCTACCAGCTGAAGCTCAACAGAAGATGGATGTTGCAACAGGACAATGACCCAAAGCATAGAAGTAAATCAACAACAGAATGGCTTAAACAGAAGAAAATACGCCTTCTGAAGTGGCCCAGTCAGAGTCCTGACCTCAACCCGATTGAGATGCTGTGGCATGACCTCAAGAAAGCGATTCACACCAGACATCCCAAGAATATTACTGAACTGAAACAGTTCTGTAAAGAGGAATGGTCAAGAATTACTCCTGACCGTTGTGCACGTCTGATCTGCAACTACAGGAAACGTTTGGTTGAAGTTATTGCTGCCAAAGGAGATTCAACCCGTTATTAAATCCAAGGGTTCACATACTTTTTCCACCTGCACTGTGAATGTTTACATGGTGTGTTCAATAAAAACATGGCAACATTTCATTCTGTGTGTGTTATTAGTTTAAGCAGACTGTGATTGTCTATTGTTGTGACTTAGATGATGATCAGATCACATTTTATGACCAATTTGTGCAGAAATCCATATCATTCCAAAGGGTTCACATACTTTTTCTTTAAACTGTGTGTGTGTGTATATGTATATATATGTCATTTAATTTTGAACACAGCAGCTTTAAAAGACCCAAACCATCCATCCCTGCAAAATGAAGGCCATCTAATTTTACTCTGCTCTACCCGCCCACCCTGGTTCCTTCTTACTATATAGCATGCACCTCCTGCTATCACCTTCACATTCTATCAGCTGCTGCAGTTATACCATTAAACGGACACTCCAGGCACCCAGGCCACTTCTGCACATTGGAGTGGTCTGGGTGCCAACTCCCACTACCCTTAACCCTGCAAGTGTAATTATTGCAGTTTTTATAAACTGCAATAATTACCTGGCAGGGTTAACTCCTCCTCTAGTGGCTGTCTGGTAAACAGTCACTAGAGGGCACTTCCTGGTTCATAGCACAGGTTTTCTGTTTTCTATAATGTCGATGGACGTCCTTTTGCTATGTTTGCTATGTCCTTTTGCTATTTTCAATGCTTTCCTACGGGGAGGTCTAATGCGCGTGCGCGGCATTGCTGCACAAATGCATAGTCTCCCCCGCCGGCGGCCGCACATGTGCAGTCAGAGAAGCGTGGGCGGACCCTGGACCAGTGCCCCCATTTCAACCTTTAGAGTGTAAGCTCACGGGCAGGGCCTTCTACCTGTTGTATCGGCCTGTTCTTATTGTGCTTGTCTTTTTCCCAATTGTACAGCGCTGCGGAATTTGTTGGTGCGTTATAAATGCCAGTAATAATAATAAATAATGATATATATTTAGTCAGAATTGAAATTGTGATTCCCACCTGGCAATTAATAGACTAATGTTGCCGCATATACACTAAAACGGGTCTACATTACATTAGAAATTTTTTTTTTGGTAATCTCCAAAAACTGAACACATTATTTCAATAAAATCTATCAATATATTTACACATGAATACGAATAAAGGACAGACTATAGAATGACTGTTCAAAATTCAAAACAAGCAAATTCTAAAACCTAAACACAAACCATAACACAATCTTAATGTATCCAATGTGATCATATAGTCATATTCCTTTAGTCGTGCAAAAAGCAATCCCTATAGGCATATAAGATAGGGTAAATGTTTGGTTTTTGCAGTATTACAACATTTTTAATTAAACCTGTCAAGCTGGTCGATGCTGTCTGAAAATACATTAAACTCTCTCCAAACACACAAAGTGCATTTATCATTTTACATGAGAACATTATTGTATACAGAATTTTTTTAGTTATGTGCATTTCTAATACACTACTTTTAGCCGTGTGGGCGAGAGCCAGTATGAGGGTCTCTAGTGACAAACTGATAGGCATGTTTTAAAATAAATCATTACTATACAGACTGTAGAAATATAACATGCGGCAACATTGCAGTCTATTGGTGACTGCCTCCAGATGTGAAATATCTCATGTGTTCTTAATCTTCGGAGGGGGAATGTAACATTCTTTAGTGGTTATCTGTAATAAGTACATCCGCTCCAACTTACAATATAGAGCCTTTCCATCCCACAGTCGAGAAACGGTCCCCAATCACTGGCCTCTGTCAGCACTTCATTCAGGTCACTTTAATAATCATATTATCTATGTGTACTGTCAATATACCCTTACAGTAACTGAAGTATATGGCTGTTATGGCACTAAATACTCATTTACTGCTTCATACAGGTATATGGGATTGTGCGGATGCTGTGAAAGAGATGATGTATAAACAGCCGTAACAGTAATTTGGGGAAGATTTTTAGTGCTAAGTCACTTCACCGGGCTGTGCACAGGTGGAGCACAAAAGGTGTGGAGCAAATGCCTGAATATATTTTACCAGGCCCTAGCAAAAACTTGTATTCTAGGCATTCCAGAGTCGTTTCAACACTGTTATCCCACTCTTACCCTCTTGCTTCAGACTGCTGTAGACCAAGATGGAGCTTTATAAAGAGTGAAATAACTATATACACTGCTCAAAAAATTAAAGGGATCACATAAACAACACAATGTAACTCCAAGTCAATCACACTTCTGTGAAATTAAACTGTCCACTTAGGAAGCAACACTGAGTGACAATCAATTTCACATACTGTTGTGCAAATGGGATAGACAACAGGTGGAAATTATAGGCAATTAGCAAGATACCCCCAATAAAGGAGTGGTTCTGCAGGTGGTGACCACAGACCACTTCTCAGTTCCTATGCTTGCTGGCTGATGTTTTGGTCACTTTTGAATGCTGG
This sequence comes from Pelobates cultripes, assembly GCA_933207985.1. Taxonomy (NCBI): domain Eukaryota; kingdom Metazoa; phylum Chordata; class Amphibia; order Anura; family Pelobatidae; genus Pelobates; species Pelobates cultripes. Next base: position 15,899,716 of record OW240913.1, on the reverse strand, counting down.
CGGTGCTTTCACTCTAGTGGTAGCATGAGATGGAGTCTACAACCCACACAAGTGGCTCAGGTAGTGCAGCTAATCCAGGATGGCACATCAATGCGAGCTGTGGCAAGAAGGTTTGCTGTGTCTGTCAGCGTAGTGTCCAGAGCATGGAGGCGCTACCATGAGAAAGGGCCAGTACATCAGAAGACGTGGAGGAGGCCGTAGGAGGGCAACAACCCAGCAGCAGGACCGTTACCTCTGTCTTTGTGCAAGGAGGAACAGTAGGAGCACTGCCAGAGCCCTGCAAAATGACCTCCAGCAGGCCACAAATGTGCATGTGTCTGCTCAAACGGTCAGAAACAGACTCCATGAGGGTGGTATGAGAGCCCGACATCCACAGGTGGGGTTTGTGCTCACAGCCCAACACCGTGCAGAGAACACCAAGATTGGCAAATTCACCACTGGCGCCCTGTGCTCTTCACAGATGAAAGCAGGTTCACATTGAGCACATGTGACAGACGTGAGAGTCTGGAGATGCCGTGGAGATCGTTCTGCTGCCTGCAACATCCTCCAGTATGACCGGTTTGGCAGTGGTTCCGTAATGGAGTGGAGTGGCATTTCTTTGGGGGGCCGCACAACCCTCCATGTGCTCGCCAGAGGTAGCTTGACTGCCATTAGGTACCGAGATGAGATCTTCAGACCCCTTGTGATACCATATGCTGGTGCGGTTGGCACAGGGTTCCTCCTAATGCAAGACAATGCTAGACCTCATATGGCTGGAGTGTGTCAGCAGTTCCTGCAAGACGAAGGCATTGATGCTATGGACTGGCCCGTCCGTTCCCCAGACCTGAAACCAATTGAGCACATCATGTCTTGCTCCATCCACCAACGTCACGTTGCACCACAGACTGTCCAGGAGTTGGCAGATGCTTTAGTCCAGGTCTGGGAGGAGATCCCTCAGGAGACCACCCGCCACCTTATCAGGAGCATGCACAGGCATTGTAAGGAGGTCATACAGGCACATGGAGGCCACACACACACTACTGAGACTAATTTTAACTTGTTTTAAGGACATTACATCAAAGTTGGATCAGCCTGTAGTGTGTTTTTACACTTTAATTTGTGTGTGACTCCAAATCCAGACCTCCATGAGTTGAAAATTTTTATTTCCATTTTTTTTTATTTTTGTGTGATTTTGTCGTCAGCACATTCAACTGTGTAAAGAACAAAGTATTTCAGAAGAATATTTAATTCATTCAGATCTGGGATGTGTTATTTTTGTGTTCCCTTTATTTTTTTGAGCAGTGTATTTTGTTCTACAGCATGCCCGCAGCTCTTATATGCTGTACATATTAAAAGGCATACCTTTCTAGTCCGCTACCATTTTCTATCACAATTTAGGATTTTAAACCCTATTGTATAAATGCAGGATCACAATTAAAATGAAAGAAATGTATCTTGATATCAATATTAAAGGACCACTATAGGCACCCAGACCACTTCAGCTTAATGAAGTGGTCTGGGTGCCAGGTCCACCTAGGATTAACCCTTTCTGCTGTAAACATAGCAGTTTTAGAGAAACTGCTGTTTACATTAGGGTTAATCCAGCCTCTAGTGGCTGTCTCGTTGACAGCCGCTAGAAGGCTTCCGTGCTTCTCACTGTGATTTTCACAGTGAGAAGACGCCAGTGTCCATAGGAAAGCATTGAGAATGTTTTCCAATGGACTGCCTGAGTGTGCACGCGGCTCTTGCCGCGCCTGCGCATTCAGCCGATGACGACCTTCGGAGGAGGAGAGTCTCCAGCACCGAGGGAGCCCAGCGCTGGGTCCCACTCCCATCCAGCCCGGCAGGAGTGGGACCCTGAGGGTGGGGGAACCCTCAAGGCACTATAGTTGTCCTTTAACTTAGGGAGAGGAGGAATGAACATTGTTTTGGCTCACTCCCTTATAGACACTTACCCTATCAATGGGGAAGTGGGGGTGTATATAACCAACATTTAAAATAACATTTTAATATATATCTTAAATTTAAACTCTAATTATTCCTCTCACAAAACACAACACTTTGCCAAGATCATAAATACAGATTTTGCGTGACACATTTCCTTGTGACATTTTTCATAGTGAAATTAGCTGGCACTGGGTGCTATTCTGGAGGGATTTGTTTTTGTCTAAACAATCAATGTTTTGTAAACTGTGTCTAATTTAGTACACTTTATCAAAGGTAATTTTCTACACAAAGATCCCCTGAGGTGATATCTCTGCTTGGGATGTGGAGGTCCAAGGTGAAGTGAATTTGCTTGTGGGGGTCCCTCCACGGGCGCCACCATCTTCTTTATCCAGTTCCAGGTGTTTTTATCCACTAGCAGCTGCATTAATAGAAACAGAAGACCCTGCAAGCCTAACTTGCGAGAAGCAGCCTGATTCCTATCATCTTTGCTAATGATCTGAAAACACTGGAAGGAAGAAGCCTCACCATTTCTAATGTTTTGCCAGCCTCAGACTTTACCATAAGAGAAAGTAATCTCTACTTTGTCTTAGGATAGCGTCTGACTTTGTTTAAATTGCAATAAAACTCCAAAATTCCAACACGGTCAAATTTATTTCAAGAAGATTATGAGATTCAATGGTGAGGTGACATATCTGCTTTATTAATGCTGCTTTTTTTCTTTTTAAAAGCTGAAAGTTAGTCATTTATCCCAGTACAGAGAAAATTGGTGATCACTTAGCTTAGGACAAATCTGACAAAGACTGGTGGGTTGTGGTACAAGGTAACACTGGGTTACATTGATGCTGACCTATCTGCACCATCAGGTATGCGTTTAAAAACAGGGTTTTCCCCCCCTTGGGAATTTTGAACACAACAAATAAGAGTTCAAACAACCTCCACAGTGGAAAGACGGGAGACAATCAGCAAATCAGATTCTGACTGGCAGTGACATCACATTCTCCAAAACATTATTTTTTTAAGCAAATATCACCAGGGTGTGGAAATTGTTATATTAGATCTACAAGTGGTAATTCTAGTTTGGTTACATGAAAATAATTATCTGCTGTGAATATTGTTTCAAACTGACTTTTTGAGACAGTAGCAAACAAAATGTACATAATTATAAAACAATGTGTTATGTAACAATCTATATCCCGAGGGACATAGCTTAAGCTTTCCATTTGCTGCAATATGAATATACCGAATTTAGCTATACACATTATGTGAGATTGTGCGTGGAAACAATATATTGCTCTTCAACACAAGTTCAGACAGTATTTAAAATATGAGAGTAGACAATAGCGGTTATAGCTCAAGCAATTCTATTCTGCAATTAAAAAGGTTCATGGACACAAAAGCCAAATATTTAAAGTACAGAGGTGTAATCAGACAGACAGCAACAAATGCCCTCTATTCAACACATACAAGGTTACTAAACATCAATATAGAATAACAGTGCACTTCTTATGTGTACTAAACATGCAAAACTTTACAAACATCCGAGACCGGTAGCCACAGCTTCTAGAAATTTGTAGTTTTCTCCCGACCTGTATGAGAATCACGGGACATGCAGTTTACGGAAGTATGCAGTACTAAGTACACAAACACAAAAGGCCAATGCATCAACACATTTTTTCCTTGATTGTTGACGCTTAGTCTGCGGGCTGAAATGAAGTCTTCCCCTATCATTTGCACGTCTATAGACAAAATAAAGATCTATTTCAGAAGGAAGCTGCACGGCACTGTTCACTTAGTAAAATGTGTACGTATGCAAGTAGGCTGGATTCAATATAGAGATTTCTTCTATTGATACAGGCTACAGGGTTTTAGATATGTCGATTATCCATTGAGAAAGTAAAGGTCATACAGTCTAAAAGAGCATTTTCCTGCTGTACTTGCGTATGCTCCTTCACATTACATTACATCTGGATGGCCCATACAAGCAGGGTAAGTCCTTAAAGTGTGCATTGTAAAGAATCTAAAGTGATTTCATATCTAATAAATAATCTAATAATCTATCAAATTGAAGACATACTTGACTTTAATTTGAAATTCAAAAAAGAAAAGAACATTCCAAACTGGGGGATGACCCCTGTCAAATTTATAGCCACAAAAGAGAAAACCAAAGAGTATTGCAGTGAGAGTTAATGAAAGGAGATGAGAGGAACAATGGATTATTCAAATATACATGAAAACACTTTTAAAGTGTTTCTTTTTAAAAAAAAAAAAAAAATAATAAAAATATCTGTGCATACAAACATACATAGAAATCACACTTGTGAACTGATACCTAAATGGTGCATTTTAAAAGTAAATGTCATACAGTGGGCTGTCTAAAAAAGTGTTACTCCAGTTAAGTACAAGTGGTACAAAACTAGTGTACTCAAATGTCAGCAAAAACCATTTGATAATAAATCACATTTGGTGAGTATTTTGGGGGGGTATAATGGCTAAATGAAGGATTGCTAACTTATCATCAGGGGTACAAAGTGAATAAAAACAGGCAGTACAACACTAAAACATCGTGTTATTTACCAGTAATGGGAAAGGCTAGAAAGATACACTGCTGCCCAAGATCGTAACATAAATGTATAGCAATAATCATCTATTGTGGCCTTAAATGGTAAAGTGGTTGCAAGAATACTGTGATGAACGGCAAAAGAAAATGCTAAACATGGGTAACACCAGAAGATCTATTAATAGGGAGTAGGTCTAAAACTGGTACTAAATCAAATTATTCCCTCTGTGCCTCTGAGGGCAGCCCACTGGTGTTCCTAATGTTAGTAGATACAGGTCCCAGACGTGTCATGATAGAACAAGTATTAGAGAGAAACTTCACAAGCGTTTCGTCAACGCAGCTCATCAGAGGGTATGAGTTTACCAAAGCATGTTGGGAACGAATAGTCTAGCACTGCATTCAAACTATGAAACAAGTGAGTTGTGGGGGCAGGCAGTAGGGGGGGTAATTAGCACTGCAGTGGGCAGACAGTGTGTCATCAACTTGCTACAATACATAAATCAGGCAACCTGAGCAGTTGTGCTGTGGCTTGTTAATGCAGATCAGACTTATTCATCCTCTTCACATGTCCAGCTGAGGAACTGTGTTTTAACATTAGAGAAGGATTGCGACCTTACATTGTAACCCTGTCTCCTCCACACAGAGCACACAGGCAATAGAGCAACATGTGTGGATGTGGATAAGGCAGATCAGTATTGCAGGCCACAGCACAACCGCCCACGCTAAATGATTTAGGCATTTTAGCCTTTTAGCAAATCCTAGCTGTGTCAACATACTGCTATACTCTGGAATTAGAATTTTCTGCATGTGGCTGTATTGCAGCTGACCTGCAGTTTATTATTCTCAAGCTAACTGGATGGAACTTGTCGCAAATATACATGCGAGACAAACTATTGCTATAAGCATACTGACTAGAATGACAGAAACTAGCTCATCGTATATAACCAAGCATGTGATTTCAGGTCCTGTCCAGATTTGCTCCTTGACGTCCCGCTTTTGGATACTCATTTTGCAAAAAGGGGAGTGGGTTGTGTGTGACAGTGATGCCTTAATGAGAAATGGAATTTAAGGGAGGGGGTAGAGAGAGATTAAATGAAACACAAAGTGGAAGGGGACAGTAATACTAAACACAAAAAACCCACATGTATGACTCAAACATTATGTAACAATGCTTCTAAGCAGACACCTTGTTATCACTGAGTGAACCGTAAAGTGTTTTTTTAAGAGAAACCTACAAGTGTATGTCAAGGCCAATTGCGGGTGAATTGAATAAAATTATCAAAACCACAATCAATTCAAAATCATAATGGACGGAAAACAAGAAATTCATTTTAGGAGCTTATGGAATGGCCTAACCGTTAGCTAGTGAGCACACATGAAATGATCAATTCATCCTTAAACCCCAGAAATGTAACATCACTGTAATTTTCTTAGTTAAACAAAGGTCAACATTTTGTGTTGCCAGATGCAAACTATTACCATAACACTCGCAGACTGTTTATCTGTTCAAACTAACTCTGGCCCTCCATGGCTTTAGCAAAAAAAAAAAAAAGTTTAACAAACAACTTCCAATAATGGGAACAATGTGCAAATTATAGTTTAAAAATTGCACATTGCATCTCTGAATAAACAGTTTAACAGCAGGATAAGGAGAGGAAATTATAACAAGAAATAGAAGGGTTGCAACAGCTGCAAGGAGAGGAAAAGAAAATCACTGACTCTATGCCTAGAAGGCATTTGCAAAAATAAACAATCGAAATAGAACCTTGAACATGGACCTACAAAAGCTATGCATACATATTTTCATCCTCCATACATAAATATTATGTGCACATATACATTTGGAACAAGAAATGTTATGTTCTAAATAACTAGGGGATTCTACAAACCAAAATGCGTACACTAGAAATCTAAACATCTGATTCATTTATACAGTGTGTATGCCTGATGGAAACGGATGTAAGTGGCTATCAGACACCTCACCAGTCCCCAAAACCTGTTGTTGCCATCTCTTGGTGCATGAAGTAAAGGCCATTATTGTCCTGTGAACTCTTTGGAAATACACTCATTTTCCCTCTCTGTGCACAGTGAGAGGATACGGGGTAATCCACTCAAAGCTGCCAGGTACAGAAAAACCCAGCTAATGTCCTGTGACTGTAAATATCCACAGATTTGTTAATAACCCACTCAACATATATAGGTCCAAAACAGTATAACTGGTGGTTAGGCATCTGGATATAAGCACAAACTGGTATTTGAAGACCTGTTCTTGTTTACAGTATTATAAATGCATCTAAAAAATTTGGGCTATCCCAAAACTCAATACCCACAACTAAGAGGTACAGGACATACAGACCACAAGACAGGACCAAGCCACAGAAATACCTCAAAATATAAGCAACAGACCGCTACGAGAGGGCACTCCTTCCCCCATCTCTTTCACCTCTGTACCCCACCCCAAACCCTAAAAGAAACAGGATTGCAAACTGTCACGAGAGCGAAAAAGAACACTGGACATGTAAATATGCTAAAGATGTTACGGAACAACTTCCACTTGCACGTGGACAGTCAATACATTGTGTACAATACCTGAATGTGATGCATGCCTGTACCACGAACAATATCCCCCTACTTTCTTTCTGTACCCCCACCCCGAAAACGTACACTATCTAAAATTCAAAATAAAAAATTTATAAAAAAAATAAAATAAAATTTGGGCTATAAAATGCACGGTTATTTTTAAAAACTCATTTGGTTTCTAAAATGATAGTGGTGTAAATAGAGGCACTTTGGGAAATCAATAGTTTATTTTGCTAGTGGCAATAAGATAATGCTAATCAAATTCTATGTCCTGTACTGTGTGACTATGACTAAAGTCAGCCTGAGTTCAGTCAACACCTGAGTTATACAAAGGGGGTTGAGCAAAAGGACAGCTAATTTGACAATCTTCATAAAAAATAAATAAAATAATATTCCATTCAGTAGTCCATACAACAATCTGATACACAAAAGTTATAAAGGGTCACGTTCAACCCTTAAAGAGACAGTGTTAGTGGTGTTCACATGGACAAAGTGGATGGTATTCATTACATATATAAATAAGAAAACAGAATGGCTTCTATTCATGGGAGCGAGGTTTTTTTCTCACTATGAATAAAAACCTATGGATCAGAAAACTCTGTGAGAGTGGTCTCTGGGAAATAAAAGGTTAGTGCATTTCCCAGCTTGAGTTTGTCTTCCTGCCAAAGTCAGTGGTTTAACAGGTTACACATTGCATTATGATGAAGGATACTGAAGGTCAAATAAGGAAAACTGGATTGTTAGAATACCAAGTCAGTAATATGATCATCCAGTACGCGCTTACCTTTTCACAATCTCACTGTACTGATAGGTGAAAGCTAGAAAAACAGGAATCACGGAAGAGGTAATTATATCTACCAGTGAAAGGTCAAATAGATTGTTACTGGAAAAACTCCCACAAACACACATTCAGCCTTTATTAAATGTCTGGTTCCCACTTCCTGCCAAGAATTGCATCAGGGCTGTTCTCAGTCATGCCTAACCACTATAAACACTGCATTCTTACAGCCCCAGGAAAACACGTACAATAAAGAAACACAGATTGAACAAGTGAAGTGGGGGGCAAAACCAGAGATGCAGGGTAACTGCACGGTGTTTACCTGCCAATGTCTCCCCCATACACAGCAGTAGCACATGGTTATTAAGCCTCAACATACAATAAATATCTCTCAAACACCTTTTACAAAATATCAGAAATTCAACAGTCAGGTTTTTGTGACAAATTTCACAACTGAATTTGGAGAAACCACATGAAGCATTCATTGTGTTGATCTATTTCAATTGCTTTTGTTTGAATTGTTCATTGCAAACAGCTGAAAGTCTGTACATTTTGACAATAAACCTGATTTTCAACGATGGTCAAATAATTTTGATTACAACTGTAGAAATGCATTGAATTAATGCATCTCTTCGAGGAATGTTCAGCGTTTCCATGCAGAGTGTGGAGACACTAAACAACAGTGCAGCACTGACCCAGGAAGTACATCTATTAGTCATCTGAGTTATTGCCACTGGAGGTGTCCCTCGGCCAGCGTTTCCCAATAGGCATTCCGCTGAAGAGAGCAATCGCCCATCGGGTGGCCCAAGCATTTCAGGCCACTTGATGGGTATCGTTAAACATGGGTCTGGTCAGGCACCGTGGCCGTCTAAGACCGCGACCAGGTCCCTTGAAGTATGGGATACCGGGAGGAAATGACAGGGGAGGGAGGGAGAGGGAGGGAGGGAGAGAGTGCGCGCAACGGGTACAGGGCAGATGCCAATTTGGCACACCTGCCTCAGCCAGCAGCACTGAAGGAAGTCACCCCCCTAAAAAAAAAAAAAAAAAAAAGGCAAGGAGGGTGACTGCAAATATAAATGTGTGTGTGTGTCTGTGTACCTGTGCCAGTTTGTGTATCTGTGTGTTAAGGTGTGTATGTGTCACAGTTTGTGTATTTGTGTGTATGTGCCAATGTGTGTATCAGTGTGTATGTGCCAATGTGTGTATCATTGTGCCAGTGTGTGTATAGTGTAACAAATCCCCCTGTTTTGCGTTGGATCTGTAATATATGTTATACCAGCCTCCTACCATGTTGCCTGGGAACCTCTACCTTTTGTTTTCCTGCCATCATCCACATTGCCCTGCACCTAAGAACAAAAACAGTTTCTGGCCCTTTAACTGTGTTGTGCAAAGAATGGGTACGTTTGATATGGCACTTTGGATACAGCCGAAGTGGCTGCCAATTTAATGCAGTCGAACGCGGTCAGTGGTGTGTGCCGTCAAATCCCTGGAACGGAAATCAGCCACACATTTGAAGGAACACCGCTGACCCATACCTTCCCCTACCCTTTGACACTGTGGCTGGAGACTAAGTCCCATTCGAAGATTCGTCATCTTTTTCATGTAAAATAGACTGCCACTCAACTAATGACCACCGTGTAAATTTAACCCTGTTTTACTTCGACAGAAGTCGAAGTGTGTTCGACTATTCTAGGAGCTCCATATTGTTGGTGTGTCAGAGTGTATAACAGAGCTCCACAGCAATAATACTCCCAGTATAGTGTCTTCAGCTACAATAAATGGGTTTAGAAATCAGTCTGTGTAAATAAGATACATTGTTCGTTGTATAAATTGCTATTAGTAAGTCACCTAAAATGTCTCAGAACAGGCCCGCCCATGGCCACACACCCTCTCACACCCCTAAAGTTACAGTGTCCCTCTTTGTACACTTAGAATGTTGGGGGGTATTGTTACAAATAACCTTTTCAGTTATTAATTTAAATATAAGCACATGCATACATTTTTTTTTCTTATTTTAGTGCTACTAGAAAGTAATAAACATTAAACTTTAGTAAGTCAATATGTAAACCAATATATCACATACTATTCCTTGTGAACAGAGGAAAACAGATGGTGCTGGTAAAAAGTGGGTTTGGGAAGGATTTATATATTTATATATTATATAAGTCAGTCTATCTCTCTCAAGACTGGGATTTGCAGTATCCATCTATAAAGGAAACATCGTCTGATCAAATGTGCAATGCCCTTCCAAAGGAACTCATTAAAAGGAAACGGACGTCAACATTTTCTGTTTCATTTGTGTTTAAATTCAGCCTTAAACCAAGAATCATGGCATTAGTACGGATTTATTTTTCGATCACCTGATTTAAAAAAAAAAAAATTCATTTGGACTTAACATAAGTGTGAGAGGTGGGAGTAAAAGGATATTTTTTTTCCTCTAAAGAAAATAAATAAATAAATAAAGACAAATGGTAACCCTGCCCAGTATTGCTTTAACCCTCAATCTTAGAGTGAAAGTCTCCAGATCACAGTCTGAAGCTGACCTCCACAGATTGTAGAATTGCAAAGCTTTTAGTATATTTTTGTGTCACACGACACAAAAATATACTAAATATATATATATATATATAAAAAACACATAGGGGTTCCTATATATCAATATATACAGATTTCTATTACATTTATGCCAAACTACATGCCATTAAAACACATCTACATTTCATGGTCATTATGTCGTAATATTGCCCTTTTAATTATAGATGCTTAAATGCCATACATCATGTAACATCAACCTGTCAGTGTCCCTGCTGGTGACAGATGTGACATATGTATATATTTTAGGAGAGGACAGCTAAATTGGTGCTTATCTCCTCCCAAATTTGAAAGGCAAAGTCATTGTGGTATTGGTTACTGGCAAGGAACCCAGACAGTTTATTGTAAGACAGCATAAAAATAGAGTTTTAATTGAACACAATGCCAAAATAACACAACTTCTACAGCAGCTTTCACCAGTGAAGTAATGAGAGGTGATTCCCAAATGGCAGACCCATGAAATCACAAGATTAGGTTAAGGGATGTTTAAATTAGGGATTAAATCCTGCACTGGATGTTCTCTATGCATTCTTCATGTCGTGCCACGTTGGACCCCAATACTGCATCAACCAAATGACACCCCTCACAAAATGACTGATTGACAATTAAAGTAACAGCACAACTGGATGTTTGGTACAAGAGCCAATAACTGCCCCATATTATTGCATTTTAGTGATTGTGTTATGCACGTTGGAACCCAAAGAGAAAATAACTGCAAAAGCAAACCGAACTACATCAGCCGAAATCAGCGACTTGTGTAATATATGACTATTTTTAATGCCTTTATTGGTACATAGCTGCGCGATCAGCAGCACCAGGCAAGCCCAAGAGACCATGATTAGTTTGGATTGAACTACATGGATACACACTTCTTCACCTTTCCTAAAAGAAAATACATAAAACAGGTCTAGCTCTAAACAGGCCTGGCCCAGCCACAAAGGCCAACACATTTTTTTTAAAGGACCATCTTAGGTTTATAAAATATTACAGCAGACTCTAGTGGTTATGGTTACAGGAGACCCCTGGCGCTGACCAATGGTAAATCACTTTTCAGGATGAGAATTAGTGATTTACAGATATCATTAAAGTGGTAATCCCTATTTCTGCATTATATCAATTACAATCGTCTCTGAAAGGAATTCATTAGCTGAGATGATTAGCTGAAGGCCAGCCTATCGATGGCTGCATATAGCAAGCAATAGTGTGTACGGTTATACACAATGAGTGGCCAGTGATGGGATGAAAGAGTAGCCAGCGACCGAGGAAACCTTCGGCATCAATGGGGTTAACACTATAAAGTACATAGGAGAGGTAATGGACAACGTCTGAATGAATCCATTAATTAAGAAGTTGTAATGGGGGTGGAATGGCCCTTTTCTAAGCAAGACTTTCAAGGAATTGTGTGTGGTATGATACTAATACTGGTATACAGGCCAGATGGTTTTAAACTACTAAAATATTCCATTTCAAAATGTTGTACTTTTAGAACTGAAAATTATAACAAACCTTTTGCTTACATTTTAGTGGAAGCCCATTAACACTACAAACACTACATAGGCAGTCAGTACAAGCTTCCTATTTCCTGATGCACCCCTATTGAAGAAAAAAGGAAAATATATATCTATATATCTATCTCTTTACTGTTCAAGTAGAGATGGTAGCCGCATAAGTCGCTTTAGACTTGAGAAAGGGAGGTTCTCCCGAAAGGTTGTGATTGAGAAATTATGTTAGTACAATAAAAAAGGTATTACAAGATACAAATTTTATCAGTTATTTACAGCTTTCTCTTTACTAGTATAGTGCTTATTTTCCCTACATCCCACAGCCACGAGACACCCAGCACTAAAGATCTCAGAAAGTGAAAATGCCACTTTAACTTTCAAGACAAAGCAGGATACAGTGAGGGTGCAAAAGATTAGGATTTGTTTCCTTTAGTGCTAAGCAGTACTGTAAAGTATATTAAACACTCTGCTCCATACATATTTATGGTTTACTAGACAGTGTTTTGATGCTGGAATATGCCAATTAAAGTGAAGTGTAATTTTTCGTGGTTATCTACAGTATTTCCTGCATAGTATGCCTGCAATGGTGTCAACTGGAGCTGTAGATTCATTATGTCTACCCTGTCTGGCTCTTCACTTAGCTCAATATTCCCTGGTCCTCTAATCTGCTGTTAATTCATGCTTATAGTCTGTATCTGCATGACACCGTTAAAAACGATACCCACAGAGACAAAGAGATTAGCAGGGTAGAGATTCCATCTAGTATTCCTTTGAAGACGGACAATTTCCTAAAATGTGTCATGACCACAAAGTGATATAATCCTGGATATAGAATACTGGCTATTATCGATAGGACAATTATTGCTAACAACCATTGCATCTGCACATATAGTATACCAATGTACAGTATGAGTAGCAAGTATCACCAGTCTCCAAAATGTAAATATCACCCAGTTATGTTTGAAAACTCATTCTGGCTTCATAAATTACAGAGCAGCAAGCTATTGTTCACATGGCATTGTTCGTGTTGTGGAGGAATCCAAGAATAAATTACTAGACGTGCAAAATTTAGTTTTGCCCATAAACAAATCGATTTGTCTAAATCAAAAGCCTTTGAATCAACACCGAAGTCATTAGATTCGTCCATTTATTTCCCAGAATGATCGATTTATTCGGGTGTGGATTAAAAGGATTTTGATTGGGATGAATCGATTAATTTATGAAAGAGATAACATTTTCCACCTGTCTAATGTTTACCTAAACAGCACTAAAAAAAGTCATCACTATGTATGTGTCATTTTTGCTGAGATTTTGTGCCAGAATCCCCATTATTCGGAGAACATTTTTTTTTTTTTTTTGCGCACAGGGGCCGCAATGTAACAAAACTACGCACTGTGTTCTATTCCAAATAGATTTTGAAAAGCAAACCTATAAGCTACAGGTGCACAATGTATGGTAAATAGACTTCCTAACTCTACCACTGTATTATCATATAGTTACTGATAAAAAAATTACAGGATTATATTTAAGTCACATTGTGGTTTCACGTTCTATTTTTTTAAATACAGATTCTTCTTCCTTTCACATGCACCTGCCCTCAAGGACTATGGGGTTATTAAATCCTCCTTTCTTAACAGTAATAAAGAAAAAAACTGCTATAATAGACCAATCTTAAATCTGTAATTCAGCCTTTTGCCAAAGCAAAATAAAATACTATTCTGTCAATGTATGCATATCTTGAGGCTGTAACCACGAAATGAAAGGGAAATATACATCCTAAACCACAGTCTAATTGCTAGGAGTCATGGCCAGTAAATTTGCAATGCATTAAACTAAAAATAAATAAACCAGGATTCTGACACATTTTGCCTTTGGAGAGGAACTGATCTCAATACTGACATTATTAGAATTATACTATTGAAAAAGAAGAGAGAGAAAAACACCTATTAAAATCACCCACTCAAATATAATAATGAATTCACAAATCTACGAGGGCCACAAGCAGAACAGATCTATTTAATCTTCCGAAGGCTCATTATTATTATTATAATTGTCATTTATATAGCGCCAACAGATTCCGTAGCGCTTTACAATATTATGAGAGGTGGGATTTAACTAAAAATAGGACAATTCCAAGAAAACTTACAGGAACGATAGGTTGAAGAGGACCCTGCTCAAACGAGCTTACAGTCTATAGGAGGTGGGGTATAAGACACATTAGGACTCATCATTTCCAATATATTAGACAAATCACTGTATTGCAAAGTGAATGAGTGTTCTTTAGTAATTACATGTCTCATACAAAACCCTGCTGTATGGATGCAAATGGTAATGGAATGCCAAGTTCCTCATAATATATATATATATATATATATATATATATATATATATATATATATATTATTTTTTTAAACAGTCTATTTTCCCTTTCCCCTTCTTAAAACACAAGAAAACGTAGAGGCTACTATGCAGACCAAGTTCTTTGGCGGAGTTGAACACTCTGAGCACCAACACAATTTAAAAGGCACTACTTAGTAGGCATACCCTAAGCAAAGACATTTATTTAAGCATTTTTTTTTTACATTGGGGGATATATCTAAAAACAGCTTGCAAAAACTGCAATGTCTTGTCTGCAGCCTTTGCAAGCCCACTCTCCTTCCCCCAGACTTTCTTTGGCTGTTCAACGCAGACTTCCCAATGCAGCGCAGTAAGAAGCCTTTGCAAACCTTCAGTTTAACTCCTCTCTTTTTACATTGTCAGCCGATTTGTCCAGTACACATCAATCCATACAACTGAGTGCCGAGTGTGTTTGCACCCCACTACACTGACCTAAAATGTAACTTTCCAGTAAGTTTTTAGCACCATGTGCATATTAAATATTTTTACCTATAATTTATGTTCCCTTTTTTAATGCCATGCTTTGTTTTGACCAATGTTTTAGTGAAGGAAACCATAATCCATTACAAACAAGGCACAACCGGGGCAAATATTGCAAATTAAGAGAAGAAATAGGAACATTGCTTCATTTCTCCTCTTTCCTGTATGCTCTCTCTATGCTGACTGCCTGGTGCACAGTATAGAGCTTATAACGACTGACAGGGAGCTAAGATGGAGGCGCCAGATGCAGGATATAGAGGTGTTGATTTCTATGTTTAATTTTATTTTTCACACCTCACAAATACATATTTATTGTATTAGCAATATTGGGAACTGACGGCTCCGCTTTAAGCACGAGGGATGTCTGACATCAGGATGATCACTAGACGGTTGCCATACTTGTACGAGTCAGGTTCTCCATTAGAATCTAAGATCGTGAATAACTTGCAAATAAGCAATACATTCTCACTGCTCTGTTTTAAAAGATGTAGATCAGTTTAACAGGTCATTTATCAGCACAGAAACAGTAAAAATGGATTTAAAAAAAATTAGTTTAGAAAGAGATGCCTTTTTCCTTGAAGGGAACCTCACGCATAAACCAGATTACTATAACTACTATTCTGAAACAAAGTTAATTTAACCACCTGATAAAGGGATAATATTACCAACTTTGAGGATAAACACACAGAGTTGCTAGAGATCTAATAAACCATTAATTCTACCAAATAATATATAGAGCAAAGAAAAATGACAGCACCAGAAGTGACCAGCAGTAATCCGAACTAGATGCTGGGGCTGTCAACTGGTACAAAATACCAGATCCTTGGGGTATGAGCTAATTAATACTCGAAGTAGAGTGGTGGACCTTGTGGGATTATATATTGCCTGGAAGTAATAGTGCAGGAAACCTCACATAGGAGGACAATACTACAGGACAATACTAGACCTCCCTCACACACTAAAAGATTTTGTGCCATGCTGGCACGCCTACTTGCGACTAAGCCATATCAATATAGCTAGAGACAATATTAGTAAACTAGGAAATAATCTAACACACACCCACCTACGTTAAATCCTCATAGATTGCAATCTTCATATTCATGTCGTGCGAATAAATGCTGTGTAATACATGGACCAACAAATCCCAGGGAGCCTGGAATTTGTGTGCCCATTCCCTCCGAGGCAGGCAACGAGGGAGCTCTGATCTACCTGCTCTGCTCCCATCACTTAGTGATGCTTGGGAAGGAAAATTGCATCACTCCGGCCCAGCATTACTATTCAGCGAGCGAGGGAGTAGAGCAGGGAGATCACAGCTCCCTGACCACCAGCCTGCAGTACACGCAGCTGGTCACCCGCCTCCTCTCTACCCCATGGAGTGTGTGTCTGTCAGTGTATGTTATAGATCACATGGGAATGGTGTTTTTAACCTCTTAAGGACACATGACATGTCATGATTCCCTTTTATTCCATAAGTTTGGTCCTTAAGGGGTTAAACACCTTTTTTTCACACGCCGAGCCGGTCGCCCCGCCCCACATCTGTGGCTGAGATCATCAAGCTTGATTATCTCAGCCAATCCAATGCTTTCCTATAGGAAAGTATTGGGAAGCTATTGGGCATGAATGCAAAATGTGGCCCCAATCAGCATCTCATCAATGTATCTCTATGGTGAAAACTCAGCGCCTCCATGCAGAGCGTGGTGACGATGAATGCTGGAACTGCACACTGTGCTGCACTGAGAAAGAAAGCACTTTAGTGGCTGTCTGAGTGACTGCAACTAGATGTATCACTAGGCAGCAATGAAAACACTGCATTTTCTCTGTAAAGATAATGTTTCCATTGAAAAGTCTGCAGGGACAGGTTCTAGACACCAGAAGCACTACATTAATCTGTAGTCGTCCTGGTGACTATAGTGTCCCTTGGTATTTTTTTTTGTTAAAAATAAAGCTTTGGAAGATTAGACAAATCCTGGCTCCTAACCTCTTTTAGCTGGCTCCTAGATTCAAAGCAAGTGAGTCAAGCCTTTGTGTAATATGT
Organism: Pelobates cultripes; assembly: GCA_933207985.1. Lineage (NCBI taxonomy): Eukaryota > Metazoa > Chordata > Amphibia > Anura > Pelobatidae > Pelobates > Pelobates cultripes. The sequence continues at coordinate 15,882,869 of OW240913.1, read as the reverse complement.
TGGTGCTATATAAAGGCTGATAATACTATAGGAAGAGACTTGTATGAATAGACACAACAAAATTAAGCTATAGGCACCAGAACAACTACATTAAACTGTAGAGGTTCTGGTGACTACAGTGTCCCTTAAAAACAACAGGCTCCTAACTTTTTTAGCTGGCTCCTAGATTCCAAACAAATTTGTCAAGAGTTAAAATAACACAAAGTGGAGATATTTTTGTCAGTGCTTAGAATATTTTCACCCTATTAAAAAGCAGACTCCTAGGATATCAGATAAAATAGAAGTCATTATGTAACTTTTATATTTGGGTGTAGCCGCCACATCAACACCAATTCTCCAGCGTCATAAGTGCGATATTGCGCTTCCAGTTTAAGAACAGTTTCCCAACTCACCTTTGGTCCATCTGGTACCAATTACAGCCTCCTCTGGAGCCAGGAGCTAGGTTAGCTCCACCATGCTGCCCTACACTGCCAGGCTTGCCAGCTGCAGAGAAGGTAGCAGTGGCGACTGGGCCAAAGCATTCTTAATCAGTTTGTGGGAGTGTGACGGTGTAGTCCAGGCATCATAACCACTACAATGGGCTGTAACAGTTATGGTGCTTGGATACAATAAAAAAAAAGAAAAAGAAAAAAAAAAAACAGCGTTATTTAAGGAGCTGGATGTACAAAAAGGCTTTTGTTTGTTTTCATTATACGAATCATTGAATGGATGATATCATTGTATCTGCATCATTGCACACAACAGTGAGAGCAAATCACACGCTGTATTACTGGAGTTAATACAGCGGCTGTAAAGGTCTCTGAGAAGAGTCATGCCAGTGCTCCTGACTCACACTGCATAGCTCAGACCTGCTGCAACATGGATGCATTGGAAGCAAAAAAAGTGTGAGTCACAGGAGGCCAGAAGCATTGCACAAAGCAAATGTCCATTCCTAAAATAGACCTGGTCAGGATACTGAAAACACATATACTGAGAAAATGGCACTTGTGGTTTCAGTTTAGGTTTTTCCACTACTATGACTGACAAAGGATGAATTTTCCCACTTTATCTTACAACTATAGCGACAGAGGACTGGTAATGGTGGTGGACAGTTAAAGGAAACACATGCACACACATAGATAGAATATACATAAATATCTCTATAGATATATATATATATATATATACACACACACACACACACAAGAAAGTAAAGATTGTTTTGTCTCATGTAAGAGCAGATTTATGTCTTAATGTGGTAAAGAACAGAGCTAGAAGCAACTTCTGCCACCACATCCTGCTTTTTCCTTTCAGCTGTTGAGAGAGAGCATCTTCTTGCAAATGGCACCTGACTGCATGTGTGCAAGATCATTATCTATCTTAGATCCAGGGCTAACATGATCTTCAACAGACAACTCCCTGTCCCAGTTGTACTCTCGTGCATGCTCAAGAAAACACGAGTTGCTGGCAACATCTTCTCAAGTCTGAGTCAATATGGTATCTGCAAGGAGAGAGGGCATGCATATTTACATTCAACCTCTCCTTCCAAGGAATCACAGAAGTGGCAATGTCACCCATAATTGACAGTGTCACTTTAAGAACAGTGACAGTCAATGCAGTCACAACAATCAAGCTTGGCATAGTTAATAAGTTATTGTGGAATAGGGATGCACCAAAATAAAAATTCTGGTCCGAAAAAGAAAATTCAGGTTTCCCTTTGTCGAAAACCGAAAATTACTTTTTTCCCCAAATGATATTAAAATTGTTTTTTTCTATAATTTTATTAATATTAGACTTTTTAATGAATGTAATGAATCTAATATGAAAAACATCCCTTCTCTTTTAGTGGTCCCCCCTACACCAGTGTTCCTTTTCCCTTCCCTGTACCTTAGTGCCCCCCCCCCCACCCCTCAGTGTTCCTCCCACCCTTCCCTGTCCCATAGTGGTGTTCTCCTCCCACTCCCCTCCCCAGTGTTCTTCTCCTCCCACTCCCACCCCAGTGTTCTTCTCCTCCCACTCCCCTCCCCAGTGTTCTTCTCCTCCCACTCCCCTCCCCAGTGTTCTTCTCCTCCCACTCCCACCCCAGTGTTCTTCTCCTCCCACTCCCCTCCCCAGTGTTCTTCTCCTCCCACTCCCACCCCAGTGTTCTTCTCCTCCCACTCCCCTCCCCAGTGTTCTTCTCCTCCCACTCCCCTCCCCAGTGTTCTTCTCCTCCCACTCCCCTCCCCATCATCAAAGAGTAATTCAAACATAAAATATCCTGTCCTACTAGGTTGTAAAACCATATGTTCACAGGTTTCCAAGTACCAGCACGGGGGTGAAAAATTAACAATATGAAAACAGCTAACATCATGCTCGTGGCTAAATGTGCACAGAAAATGTGTAACTGGAGCATAGTTTGAATACTTAGGCTGTAAACTTTCTATGCCTGGAAGGGGTTAAGTGATACAGGAAGTATGTTGAAGTCTAATTTACCCAAGGGGTTATATATTGATGCATTCCTAATTTCACAGGAGATAGGACAATAACCTAACGTATGAAACACTCCATTCGGAAGTCCCAGAAAATGATTTCTGAATTTACAAACAGGCCGAATAAAGCGTTTGTGAAAGGTCATGGCAAACATTCCTTACTCAAACAATACATTATGGTCAAGAACCCAATTTATGTTGACAACAACTGCCACAGATTTTACAAACAGTTTAATGCTCATAAGTATGTTACTGCTCTTAATGTTTGGAAAAGAGGATTTTTTTTTTTTTTTAAAGTTACATTAAATGTAAAGGAGAGCACCATAATCACTACAGCTGACTGAAGTGGTTATTGTGCCATATGTCTGTGGTTGCTGACCCAATTTTTTTGTAATCAAATCATGGAGTGGTTTAACAAGAACTCTAAATCTCTAGGGGTGTGGAAATAAAAAATAAAAAAAATGACGAGGGGGTAATACAGGCAACCTAGAGAGAAGGGGTAGGAAACGGACACTATACACACACTGCCACAACAGTACACCACACAGCAAGCCTGGTTACACGACATCTCCTACGCAGAGATAAGTACGACCCAGATGAACATATAGATGAGGTAGAGCGTAACCCAAGGGAAGCAAAGAAAGACATATACCATGGACAGACGCGATATACTTATAGATTATCAGGCGCACACCAGCAATAATCATCTACGGGACAAATCTCTAACCTACTCCTAGCAACGACGGAATACAAGGCACCAAACACTGCAAGCTTCTGGCAGCCAAAACATGACTAAAGGGAAGCCGGACAGGTCTCCCGCTCTCAGTCAGACATAGGTCGACCCCCACACCTTATCACACTCACACCCAAGACATTATTATTACTATTTTCATATGTTTAACCTATCACATTAACATCTGGACCTACTACTTTTTTAAAAAACAAAAACGTTACAACCTTTCTAACGAAGACAAATGTTAACGATATGTAGCTATTTACTTACTACTAATCACTACCGGTAATATAGTACGATTTGTATCGACCAGTTAACTTATAAAATTGTGCAACTTACGAATATGTCATGACACTGTATACCATGTATAGCCAGCAGTTGCTGTTGTGGCACTGCGGGCACGACTGTTGACCTCATTGCACTATCAAAATAAAGAATATAAAAAATAAATAAATAAAATCTACTTGCCCAAGACACTAAACTGGTAGCTCAATCTACTTGTCCTGACACAAAATCTCAAATGTGAAAGTTTGGTAAACCGTATTTAGATCTGGACATTACTAAACTCAGAATTTACCCAAATTTGATCCAAATGGAAAAACTGAGGGAACAATAGCTGATCTGGAAAAGTTATCCATCTATAGTCATAACAGGCTATTTTTGCCTCAGTTTTGCTTTGTGAGAATTTGTAGTTCAGTGTCTCGCCCTCTGTCCTCCCTCCCCCTTAGTGCTTGGTGGTGGCTAGGTTTAATGACAGGGTGTGCGGTGTGTGCTGGCTGTGTGGTATTCTATTTTGCTGCCCTCTTGCTCCCTTAGATTAGCTATATTTCTTAGTGGTTAAACTGGGTCTGGACCACTGGGAGGAGCACTGTGAAATAGCTCCCTTGCAGTTTGGCACTCAGGAAGTCTGAGTACATGCTAGATGCATCACTTATCTATAACTGCCGGAGACCTAGATCTTATACTCCCAGCCCTGTCGCTTGCCCACAGAAGGGCCAAAGGCCGAAAAAAACTATATGCCTGGTAATACATGTCCTGGGCGTCAAGCCATAAAAAATCCACAACCCATATCTCTATAGCAGCCAAAGAAACCATACTCAAAATGTGGAAACTATACGTATGCATTTTCGTTAGCAAATTTGCCCGAACTGGAAAACAATGATAGGCCGAGAGAGCTGGAGATAGGTTTGCCTCAGTTTCTTAATGTTAAGAAAAATCTTCCATTTTAGGACATTATTGGATCAACAGCACAAAACATTAATAAAACCCCCTCTGTTCCTGTACGTCAGTGGTCTGATCTCAGTTATGTGTCTGTTAGTCCACCCATTGTACAGCGCTACGGAATTTGTTGGCGCTATATAAATAATAAAATAATAATAATAATAATAATAAAAAGATTGCCATTAAATCAAAGTCTCTTTTTCATCCCAAATAGTTGTCTGAGAATCGTTTATGGGTTGTTTTTATTCAAACTGCTCTAAAAGCAGGGCAGGGTGTGGGAGGGGGCAGTGACATATACGCAGGATAGATTTCCAGCAGGAGTGGTAGAGACCAGTACAGTAGAAGGGATTTTATAAAAGACACTAGAAGGAAAAATTTAAGAAATACATTGTGTACTTTTTGGGATAGGAAGCATGGTAATTTGATTTTAGTTCCCATCAAAATCTGTGTTTATACACTGCTGTGCACTTTACTAAGAATCAGCAGAAATCTTTACCCAAACAATGTTTTTCGCAAAATGTATTTTGTCAACAATGAGAAGGAGAAAACCCCCTGTGAATACACATGGCTGTCTATGTGTGTGTTAGTGTAAAATATCCTAAAGCCATAGGGTAGATTTGTAGCAGTTACCGTGACCTGCAAGGAAAGCTGGGATTTTAAAAGCCCGACATGATCAAAGTAGCACCAATGAACCTCAAAGCTGTTGGGGAATTCAAAGCAATAAAGGTCGTAAAAATAGCTTGCGATACTGCTCGTGCCAGTTAGGGTTTAGGGTGGTTCCATATTGGGTTAATTGCAAGCTATATATACACAAAAAGTTCTAAAGTGCAAACAAATCCAACCAACAAAGAAGATATTTTGCTTTAACGTACAATAACCTCTAATCCACACCATCCACTCGACCACCACAAAATGACACCATACTAAATGTAACAGAGGTTTTACCAAAGCCACCATGTTCATGTTTCTCAGGGTTGGTACGGGGAATTTTACTGTCCTTGGCAAAATTCCCCTTTCCCATCCCCCTCATGTATTCCACATATCCCTCCAATCTCTTCCCACATTTTTGGCAGAGGAAGAAACTAAAAAAAAATAAAGTCTCTCCTTTATCCAAGGTTTTTTGTTACCGGCATCTTTCCACAATCGCGTTTTCAATCTCTTTTCTGCTATTTCTCTGCTAGTCTCTCAGACCCCCTCTCATTTTAATCCTAACAAGCATGTTCCACTGTCACTCCACCATGTTGCACATGCCTGGGAGGAAGTACCTTTGTATGTGGGGATTGTTGTATTTAAAAGGAACACTCTGGGTACCGTAACAATTTCATCTGAAGGTATGGTGTGAGGAGGTCCCTGGCACTGGCTTACCTTCGAATGGTTTAACCTCAAAGTCTTAAGTCCAGCACTGGTCAGCTTTGCCTCACAAACTGTGTTGCAATCCAAGACTTCAAACATGAATTCTCAGAAAGGGGCAGAGCTTCACAAAACTGTGTGAGAAAAATATGTTCTCACTGTGTTTTATGAATTTGGAGATACTGATAGTCTGAGAGCCTATTAGCATAATCCCTGTATGAAGCCTCAGACTGAAATGGGGGGGGGGGCAGAGCTGACCAGCACAGGGCTGAATATATTGGGGTTCAATCATTTGTTAAGAGTTTAAGCCCGTGAAGGTAAGCAGGAACCAGAAAGCTCCTGGCACTATAACTTTATTCCAATTAAATTTTTTAGTTCCCAAAATGTACCTTTAAAAAACAAAACAGTTTTTTTTTTTTTTAGGACAGGGTAATCAGATAAAGAAATCTGCAGGTTTCCCTCACAAATATTAGAAAATTGAGAATGCAATAACCGAATACACAAATAATTATGTCCAAAAGCAAATTAGATATTGTGGGTGACGTGAACAATATATAGACATTTTACAATATCAGGCTGTTAACTAATGCATAAAGTTATTGCAAGCAACAGCCTGCCTAAGATAAAAAAAAAATGCATTAGCATAACATAGCATATACATACACTTCTAAAGTGGTTTTAGGAACTTACCACTATGGGTACTCCAATGTCGGGCCACAGCAAATCTTCAGATGGCAGCTTTGGGGAGTTCCAAACTACTACAACCTTATTTAAGTATGGGAGACCATTTAATCTCTCCAAGGAGTTCATTAGTACTTCCTCACGCTCATATGTTAACATAACCACGGTGAACTGTTCCCTAGGTACATTTCCACCAAGTGCAGCTTGGAACTCTTTCCCAGAACCCCCAGCACCACCACCAATAGGGCGAAATCCAGTTCCAGAACCCAGGAACTTTGCTTCAGACGGCAAAAGAGGGTCAAATGGTGTGTGAGGAAAGAGATGGAAAGGACCAGGTGCAGTATTCCAGTTTCTGTAGATATCTGTTGCAGTTAGCGTAAAGTTACGCAGATATTTAGGAGATGCATAAGGTGGTTCTGTTTCAACTGGACCCAAATCCAAGTCCCCGTTGTCTGCCATATTTGGATCTGTACCTGCGGCTTTTCCTGACCTGTGAGGAATCTCCACAGCTGGCTCTTCTTTAATGGGAGCAGCTGGAATTTGGATACGAGTCCTTATGGTAGCCAAGATCGTATTAAAAACAGTGTCAGAGGTGGAAAAATAGGTCTCCCACAAGAAACGTCCTTGTCTCCTCATTGAGAGAAGGTCGTTATCTGAAATGCTCCGTAAGAGAAAATGTACTTCTGTGATACGTGGTTTTGGAATTATTAACACTGCCTCATTCCACCTAATCATATCATGATAGGGTAGCTGTACTTGTTCACCTAGGATGACTGGTATGGCGCCAACCTCAAGAGCCTCAAAGAGTCTCATGGCACTGCCAGCAGAAATAATAAGGTGGGAATCCCCTGGTGTAATAATCAGTGCAAATGTGGATTGCTTCAGTAGCTCTAACCTATCTTCCCTTTCCCCACAAAGAGCCCACTCAGTGGGCAGACTTGCTTTAGGTTGGTTTTTACAGGTAAACTCAACCATGACAAAATCCAACTTACTGTCCTGGACAGCTTTAAGAGTGGTAATAATGCGGTCATCATAGTCTGCTGGTGCATTGCCCTCTATCTCTTCCTCAAACGAACGGGCCTCCTGCAAACTTGATCGAAGAGATTCAATTTTCTCTCCTTGAAAACTGAATAGGTACTTTCTTTTCACTGGTACCTGGGATGGTATTTCTAGAAAGTTTGGTTCAGACATTGCATGGACTAAGGGTGACACCACAATATCAAAACCAGGTCGATACTGTACATCGTAAAAGGTGGACTGGGCAATCATGGCACGCCCCGTGCTGACATTGTAAAGATAGTTTTGGGTTTCAGATTTTCTGGACAAATTAATAATTAGATGGTTGCGGCCATCAGTTCTCCAATACGGTAGAGAGTGCAACTGTTGCTCCAGGTCAGTAGCTTTTGGCATCATTGGCTCCTGCATTTCTCCCAGTAAAACTACATATATACAAGCAATATTTGCATTTTCGGTCACGTACACATTAGTTCTGACACTCGCCTCCAAGGCCTGTTTGATTAAAGGATCCACTAAGTTCCCAAAAGGATATTTGTCGCTGTTGTAGACAAAAACTGGAAACCCGGATGTAAGTGGACAACGAGAGTAATCAAAACAATTATGCAGCCGGCAGTTCCTTTTAGACTTTGGCAATGGTATGTTAGCTTCATCTTTTTCTGGCAAAAGCCGAATTGGCAATGAAAGCTTTGGCTGATTTTGTGCCATCAGTTCTTTGTATGAATGCTCTGTCTGACTGATGACATTTTTTAGTTGAAGGAGGTCTTGTTTTGCATTCTCAATACTTTTTTTACATGCTTCAATTTTTAGATTTAACTTTGCGATCTCACTGTTAAGTTCCTGCCGCTTTGCCTCCAGCTGAAGCAGCTCTTCACTCACCGACTCTCGGATGCGACACAGGTCCTGAACATGCTTAACTTCACAGAGTTCATTAACCGTACGTGGAACAAACATTTTCTTACCTGCGTCATCAGCATCGTCAATGGTGGTGAGGTAATAGTGGGCAATTAGTGGGAAGAAGACCAGGATGATGAACAATGTGAAGCTGAGCCAAGAAAGTCTTATCCTACTGGACCACCGTAACATCCAGGGCTGGCCACCATTTCCCAAACCCCCATTTCGCAGCATGGTATACCCACTCATGAGACTAATGGTGGTCCCCAAGCAATCACGTTGGATCAGTAGCCATGCCCAAAAATTTTTGGATTTATACTCAGAAAAAGTAATTACTTTGTTTGGTTAATAGCAAGCCAATAAAATGGAAATTTCATTTTTCTTTCTGGAAAAACCCACAAAGGAACAAGTTTACTTTATAAATATGAATAAAGAGTACAAACATCCATTTGTAAGTCAGTTTTATCCAAAACGTAATAGAAAAGTTGAGTTGTCCAGGTGAAAAGAACTAGCCGGTGGTGGAGTGACTCCCAGTGAGAAGACCTCTTCCTCTTTGCTTGACATTATAAAGTATGTGTTAGTGAATTCTGTGGTAAACATCCATCATGTGACTTAGAACGATTGGAAAACAGAGGTAGACGTCCGTTTCTATGGTGATTACTTGACTGTCCGGTAAGCAACAGCTTTCCATAACTAAAAAGGAAACAAATATTAGGTACAACATAAACGACAGTGGAAAGCCATAAATATGTAATATTAACTCCTTCAGGACGGAGTCAATAGTGCAAAATTGGAATTCGCCCTATATGTCTGTTCAAACGTAATTCACCTCTTTCATATTATATGCACCCACACTTATTATATATCATTTTGTTCAGGAGAAACAGGGCTTTAATTTATCATTAACTATTCATATATGGAATATAATTTTTAAAAAGTGAGAAAATACAATTTTTAAAAAAAATCTGTATTTCCGTCTGACATTTTAGTTATTAACGTCATAATACTGTTAGGTTTTACTGCAAAAAAAAAAATGCACATATTTGTAATCAGTGATGTCTCACGAGTACAACAGTACCCCCCATTAACAGGTTTTATGGTGTTTTGGAAAGTTACAGGGTCAAATATAGAACGTTCCATTTTCAAATTGAAATTTGCCAGATTAGTAATGTTACCTTTGAGACAGTGTGGTAGCCCAGGAATGAAAATTACCCCCATAATGGCATACCATTTGAAAAAGTAGACAACCCAAGGTAATGAAAGTGGGGTATGTTCAGTCTTTTTTTAGAACCCACTTAGTCACAAACACTGGCCAAAGTTAACATTCATATTTGTTTTTGTGTGAAAAAAGCAAAAAACTAATATTTGGCCAGTGTTTATGACTAAGTGGCTACTAAGAAAGACTGGACATACCCCACTTGCAATACCTTGGGTTGTCTACTCTTGCAAATGGTATGCTATCATGAGGGTAATTCTCATTCATGTGCTACCATACACTCTCAAAGGCAACATAACCAATCTGGCAAATTTCAATGTCAAAAAAATGAAATGCAAGCCTTATATGTGACTCTCAAACTTTCCAAAACACCATAAAACCTGTACATGGGGGGTACTGTTATTCTCGGGAGACCTCAGTAAACACAAATATTAGTGTTTTAAAACAGTAAAACATATTACAACAATAATATAGTCCATAAAAGTGCCGTTCATTTGTAAAAAAATGCAAAAAACATAACTTTTACTTAAAATATCATCGTTGTAATACAATTAACCAGTTTGAAACACTAATATTTCAGTTCAGCGAAGTCTCCTGAGTAAAACAGTACCCCCCTCGCCATGTACAGGTTTTTTGGTGTCTTAGAGAGTTACAGGGTCAAATATAGTGCTTGCAAATTAAATTCTCTGCCCTTTCTCCCTGTGTTGTCAGGCATGTCAATCAAATTTTAATTAATCAAATCACATAATTATGTTAAAAGATTACTTAAATATACACATAGAATTTTAATATATATGCATTTATAGGTATTTAAATTCTACGTGTATACTAATGTAAACTTTTATGTAATTATATGTATTTATCTTTATATATATTTGCGGTTATTTGTATTTTATATATAGATAGATATACCGTATTTATCGGCGTATAACACGCACTTTTTCTCCCTGAAAATAGGGGGCAAATTGTGGGTGCGTGTTATACGCCGGCCCTTTAAATACTGCAGCCGCCTGAGCTCTCTGTCAAGAGCGCTCAGGCGGCTGCAGTTGGTACTCACCTCCCCTGTAGCGTGGCCGAGCCGCTCTGCTGTCCGCGGTGCCCGGCTGGAGTGATAGGAAGGTGCACGCTCAGTGTGCACCTTCCTGTCAGTCCGACCGGGTACAGGAAACACCGTGGACAGCAGAGCGGCTCGGCCACGCTACAGGGGAGGGGGGTAAGAAGGGGGTGAATAGAGGGGAGGGGGGAGTAAGAAGGGGAGGGGGGGAGTAAGAGATGGGGAGGGGGGAGTAAGAAAGGGGGGAGGGGTAAGAAAGAAGAGGGGGGGAGTAAGAAAAGGGGTGGGTGAGGGGAGGGGAAGTAAGAAGAGGGGGAGGGGGAGTAACAAGGGGGTAAGAGGGGGAGGGGGAAGTAAGAATGGGGGGTAAGAAGAGGGGGAGGGGGAGTAAGAAGGGGGTAAGAGGGGGAAGGGGAAGTAAGAAGAGGGGGGAGTAAGAAAGGGGGGTAAGAAGTTCTTTATTTGAAATTTAAAGGACCACTCTAGGCACCCAGACCACTTCAGCTTTATGAAGTGGTCTGGGTGCCAGGTCCCTCTAGGATTAACCTTTTTTTTTTTATAAACATAGCAGTTTCAGAGAAACTGCTATGTTTATACTGAGGGTTAATCCAGCCTCCAGAGCCTCTAGTGGCTGTCTCATTGACAGCCGCTAGAGGCGCTTGCGTGCTTCTCACTGCGAAAATCACAGTGAGAGCACGCAAGCGTCCATAGGAAAGCATTGTAAATGCTTTCCTATGCGACCGGCTGAATGCGCGCGCAGCTCCTGCCGCGCATGCGCATTCAGCCGATGACGTCGCGAGCAAGGAGGAGAGGAGGAGTACAGCTCCCCACCCGGCGCTGGAGAAAGGTAAGTGTTTAACCCCTTCCTCTCTCCAGAGCCCGGCGGGAGGGGGTCCCTGAGGGTGGGGGCACCCTCAGGGCACTATACTGCCAGGAAAACGAGTATGTTTTCCTGGCACTATAGTGGTCCTTTAAGGTTTTTTTTCCCTGAAATTTCCTTCTTAAAATGAGGTGCGTGTTATACGCCGGTGCGTATACGGTATATAGAATGTCATTCTAAGTGTATTTTGTTACATATACATATATATATATATATATATATTAATAACAAAATACAGTTAGAATGAAATTACATATGAATATATAATTTATATTAAATTTTGTTTCAATATTTTATAACTTTATTATTGTAATTATACGTATATATATATATATATATATATGTGTGTAACGTCATTCTAAGTGTATTTTAATACTAATATATGCACTTATATTAATATTAAAATACATTACGTATGACGTTACATATATAATATGTGTATATATATATATATATTAGATATACTTATATAATTTATATTTATATATATATATAAAAATACTTTTAATTCATTTTACACGTCTAATTATTATTATTTTTTTTTCCTTTCCCACCAGCAGGGGGACTGTGATATTTCAGACAGTCCCCCTGCTGGCAGATCCAGCCGGGGGTGGTGTGCTTGGGCTATCAGGCAGCCCTCCAGAAGAGGATCGCGGAGGAGGTAAGTACCTCCGATCTCCTGGGGGCTTAAGCCGTTACGGCGTTCTATGCTGCCGCAACAGCTTTAAAGCCCTTTAAATACGATGGCATAGAACGCCGTAACATCGTTAAGGGGTTAAATAAATGCTGCCTAGAAGTCAAGGTTTGTGTCTTTACAGGGACACTTTAGGCAACCAGACCACTTTAATTAAGTGGTCTGGGTGCAGTGTCACTGTCCCCTTAAACCTGAATACATGCAATAGCAGGGCTAAAACTGCCTCTAGTGACTGTCTACCAGAAAGCCACTAGAGGCACTTCCTGCTGTTTCACAGAGGTTAAATAATTAAGGCCCAATTCTCGCATTGGGGCTTGCCGAACGTGAGATGACCACGAAATGACGTCGGAGGAAGTAAAGAGAGTGCAAAGTGACCTCAGCGCTCTAAAAAGGCAGGTAAAAAAAAAGCTGTTTTTATTTTTAACACTTTCATTGATAGGGAAGGGGTCAGAGGGACACAAAGCTTTTCAGCAAGCTGAAGAGCTTTAGGGGTCTGGATTGTCCCTTTAAGTTTTGATGAGGGGAACTATTAAAAAAGCTGATCTCACAGCTGCTACCAGCTTATTCAATCCCAATACACAGTTTTAAGAAAGGGGCTGTGTGCAGGAACACATATTGAGATATAAAAGTCCTAAACAGAATTGTGTAAGACTTGCTCATTATTTTGACCATGCTCTCATACTAGAAATCTCATGTCCCCTTTCATGCCAAGGGGCCCCCTTTGAAACAGTCTACTTGTTTAAAAAAAAAAATGCAAAATGAAAATTAAAATGTATTATTTTTACTACTTCTCTGTATTTTCAAGTCTATGAATTTCTATCTATACAATATTTTAAATATCTGCAACATAAAGAAGATAGCAGTCATAGCAGCAGGAGTCTGAGTCACATAAAACATATGGGATCTTTTTATGCAACCTACTTTCATTTCTCAGAACAACAATAACAATGTCCTTTTAAAAGTAGAGTGTTCTATAGCTTTATTTTATTTTTTACATGGGTAAAAACCAAGGTCAGGCTACATAATGCTTAGAACATGTTCCATTGAGATTGCCTATAATTAGAAGGAGCCATGATATTACATAGCAATTCTTCCTAAGGACTCATGCATCATTTCAAACTGCATAGCTTGGCATGGCATTTTATATGTATGTTGCTTTGAAGCATTCAGATGCTTTGCTGTGATGTTAGTCCTCTATTTCATTTGTATACTAAATTATATAAAGTGGTTGGAATCAGGCAAAGACTACAAAGCAATTTACATGCTATACTACGGAAATCAAATTATCCTTCAGCTGCAGATGATGACGGTGATAACGGACCTCACTGTCCATCTGAAATATATTTTGTAAATGGATATAAAAATGTCCATATCTCCTTCTGTTCTTGAAACATGTGACTTACTGCTCTCTATTCTCTCTCCCCCCCCCAGTTCCCTCTCCATTCTCTCTCCCCCCCCGGTTCCCTCTCTCCATT
>OW240913.1:15852091-15869107 GCA_933207985.1 Pelobates cultripes | reverse complement strand
ACAATTTTATAAATATTTTATCTTTTCACGTGACCACACTGAAGAAATTACACTCTACAATGCTACAATGTAAAGTAGTAAGTGTACAGCCTGCATAACAGTGTAAATTTGCTGTCCCCTCAAAATAACTCAACAAACAGCCATTCATGTCTAGACTGTTGGCAACAAAAGTCAGTACAACCCTAAGTGGAAATGTCCAAATTGAGCCCAGTTAGCTATTTTCCCTCCCCGGTGTCATATGATTCGTTAGTGTTACAAGGTCTCAGGTGTGAATAGGGAGCTGTTGTGTTAAATTTGGTATCATTTCTCTCACACTCTCTCTCATACTGGTCACTGAAAGTTCAACATGGCCATGGGCGTCCGCAGGGGAGGGCAAGGGGGGGCACTTGCCCCCCCCTGGATTTTTCAGCTTGTTCTGCTATTTTGTGTGAGATTTAAAATGAACTGCAATACCGGCGCCGGCCAGTAGGTGGCGCTGTGTATGGAGAGAGACAGGGATAGGAAGCTACATCTTATCCCTGCTTCTCTCTGCTGATTGAAACCGCAGGGGAGCAACACATGCAGCCAGAGCAGGGCCGGCGCGTCCATAAGGCGGCACAGGCGGCCGCCTTAGGGCGCACGGGCTCTGGGGGCGCAATATTTCAGTGACCGGCAGGAGGGAAGCTCTCCCTCCTGCCAGGCCACCATCTCGACCCCCGGCGCGGCAGTGCTGTGAACAGGCGCGGCGAGGGAGCTCTAATCTCCACCCTCTGCTCCCTCGCGCGCTGCCTGCTGATGCCGCGGGAGCCGGAATATGACGTCATCAACCCGGCTCCCGCGGCATCAGCAGGCAGCCCGCAAGGGAGCAGAGGGTGGAGATTAGAGCTCCCTCGCCGCGCCTGTTCACAGCACTGCCGCACGCCTCCCAGCAGCCCCAGGGACCGATCCATAATCCACACCAGCTCTCCAGGTAGGGAGGCTGGGTGGAAAATATGTATTTATAAAATAATTAGTGAATGCATGTGATGTGTGTCTGTGAGTGACTGTGTGTGTGTGTGTCTGTGAGTGACAGTGTGTGTGTGTGTCTGTGAGTGACAGTGTGTGTGTCTGTGAGTGACAGTGTGTGTCTGTCTGTGAGTGACAGTGTGTGTGTCTGTGAGTGACAGTGTGTGTCTGTGTGTGTGTGTGTCTGTGAGTGACAGTGTGTGTGTCTGTGAGTGACTGTGTCTGTGTGTGTGTGTCTGTGAGTGACAGTGTGTGTGTCTGTGAGTGACAGTGTGTGTCTGTGTGTGTGTGTCTGTGAGTGACAGTGTGTGTCTGTGAGTGACAGTGTGTGTGTCTGTGAGTGACAGTGTGTGTGTGTCTGTGAGTGACTGTGTGTGTGTCTGTGAGTGACTGTGTGTGTGTGTCTGTGAGTGACAGTGTGTGTGTCTGTGAGTGACTGTGTGTGTGTGTCTGTGTCTGTGAGTGACAGTGTGTGTGTGTCTGTGAGTGACAGAGTGTGTGTGTCTGTGAGCGACAGTGTGTGTGAGTGACAGTGTGTGTGTGACAATGTGTGTGTCTGTGAGTGACAGTGTGTGTGAGTGACAAAGTGTGTGCGTCTGTGAGTGACAGTGTGTGTGAGTGACAAAGTGTGTACGTCTGTGAGTGACAGTGTGTGTGAGTGACAAAGTGTGTACGTCTGTGAGTGTAAGTGACAAAGTGTGTGTAAGTGACAAAGTGTGTGTGTCTGTGAGTGACAGTGTGTGTGTCTGTGAGTGATTGTATGAGTGTGTGTGCGAGTGTATGAGTGTGTCTGTCTGTCAAATCAGTGAGAGTATGTTTGTCATTGAGTCTGTGTGTGACTATCAGTGTGTCTGTCAATGAGTGTCAATCAGTGTGGGTCTGTCAGTGTCAATGAATGAGTGTGTGTCAGATCAATGAGTCTGTGTCTGTCAGTGACGTCTGTGTGTTTGTCATTGAGTGTGTGACTGTCAGTGTGTACAGAGTGTAGCGGAGCAGAGCGCGGTACAGGACTTCTGTTTCCTGTACCTGGCCAGACTGACAGGAGGTGCTCACAGAGAGAGCACTCCCTGTCAGTCCGGCCGGGTACAGAAAACTGAAGCTCCTTTAGGGGATCTGCTCCACTCGGCAATACAACAATAGAGGTAGGAGGCACACCAGGAAGGGGAGTGTGACCACTAAAGGGGTGTGGGGTGCACCAAGGGACAGGGAGGGAATGGGAGAGAAACACCAAGAGACAGGGAAAAGAGGGGGGAGGGGAGAAGAACACTAAGGGACAGGGAAGGGAAGGGACTACTAATGGTCAGGGAGGGGAGAGGGGCTGGTTAAGAGGCACATAGGTGAAGATGTTTTTTTCGGGGGGGGTGCGGGGGGGCGGAAAAAGGCATCTTCGCCTATGTACCTAAAAATCCAAGCACCGGCCCTGGCTCCACCCAGTGTCAAGAAGTGTCAGGTGTCGGAATTACACTGAGACAAAGTATTTCCGTGAAATTCCAACACAGTCAGTATGAGTATTACATGAAGATGATATCTTTAAAAAATACAAATTTTTCAGGAGGGGTAACAGTGCCGCTTTAACTGTGACTGCATTCTTTATGTGTTCAGTCATCAATAATGGCAATATAAAGCTCTGTAGAGATTTGTAGAAATCTGTCCATCAGCCACTTGTCCCAACTCAGACACCGTGTAGGGAGTACAACCAGCTTGTATAGTACTTCAGATAGGCTGACTGATTGAAAGGGAAGAGAGATAATAAGTAAGTTCCTCTCTGTTCTTCAAAAGAGAAAAATATGAATCACAACAAAGTGAATAATGCACTGGGCCCCAAATTTCACTAACCGTTAAATCAGAGGTCATGTTACAGTAAGGTCTTCAGATGTTATCATGTACACACGTGGGGAGCATATAATAGAAGAGGTTTTGCAGTGGACAGTAACATTTAGGCCTGGTTTCAGAATATCCAGGTCTGACAATTTAGAGAGTCATTGCACATTGTATAGACCAGTGTCAGTACCCAAACCCTAAAATAGATCTAATTCTGCTAGATAATTATCTGAGCATTACAGAAAGGTGAAACGTCTTGGCACCTGATAGAGTTACCCTTCTACCATTAGCTATAACATTTAGGAAAGGGGAAGGCACCCTTCTGCTCCCCTTCTTTAAAATTGATAATAATTCCCACAATCTCTTCCTATAGCAACATGCAAACAACATTTTGAAAAAAAGAGGCAAGCGCAGCTACAAGTGTGTGCACAAGTGCTACAGCTTTAATTGAAGAACAAGCATCCATACAAACGTTTCCTGCAAAGCCCTTTTCTCAATGCATCTTGTCCATGTTGTCCTTGCATTGAGAAAGGTCTTTGTATAGACCTTTGTATAGATGCTTGTTATTCAATTAAAGGGCCTCTCCAGTGTCTGGAAAACATATCAATTTTCCTGGCACTGGAGGATCCTTTGGTGCCCCTCTTCCTCCCATCCCCCATCCCATGTTGCTGAAGGACTCAGCACTGGGTCAGGCTCCGCCCACGGTTTTCACCCGCTGACGTCAGCCCCACTATGGGAATTCCGGTGACGGTGGAGGTCCTCATGCATAGCGTGAGGACGTCCAGCGTCATTTAAAACACTTTTCGAGTTTTAAGAACCCGGAAGTCTCTCTAGTGGCTGTCTTTTAGACAGCCACTAGAGGAGGACTTAACTCTGCAAGGTTATTACTGCAGTTTATGAAAACTACAATAATTACACTTGCAGGGTTAAGGATGATGGGAGTGGTCTGGGTGTCTGGAGTGTCCCTTTAATATTGTAGCACTTGTTGCACACACTTGTGGTAGCGCTTGCCTCCTTTTTTCAAATTGTGTTTGCATATATCACTGTAAGAGCCACAGTGAGGTGGGATAGCAGCACCTTTTTGGAGTACGGTGGTAACTCCAGTTTTTTTCATGTGATCCTATAGCAACATAAATTGACCTAAATATAGTTTCTTTAAACCCTGGGATATTACAACATGACCATGATACAAATTGTTAGGGTTTGTTCCAAATACAGCATGTTGAGACAGGGCTCCGAGGAGCTAATTCCAGTTTTACGTCCTCCATACTACCAGAGGATCATGGGTAATTGTTCACAATGATAACTGACCAACAGAAGGCTATTTACATTGTCCTTAAATCTGTTGGCTGAAGTGAAGGATAATAATCCTAAACCTGGAAGGACAGCGGAGACACGGAGCCAGTGTGAGGATAACATTGTTTGCAGGTTTATGTTGTGTGAGTTGAGATTGGTCTCACAGATGCTAATTATGAGATTTTTAGAATGCCACGGGACAATGTGACAGTGTGAAATTGGTGCTGGAGATAGGACAAGTCATTTTAAAGGTAGTACAGCTCCTTCTCAATAATCCCCTCTCAACCAAAGTGCAACGAGTGGCTGCAATTCAAAGGAATTAAAGAACATGGGAAATAATAATAATTAAATTGACTTAAAGCTTGTGTGTGCGGCGGAGGATATGAAATTACATTTCAGTGATTGACTGGGCACCGTGTAAGACTGGCTTGTTTTATCAGAGATACTCATCAATTTATCACAGACAATCACACAGAGCTCCATGGCAATAAAACTCACAGTAACATATACTGTGTATGAGTGAATCACAGAGCTCCACGGCAATAAAACTCACAGTAATTATACTGTGTATGAGTGAATCACAGAGCTCCACGGCAATAAAACTCACAGTAACATATACCGTGTATGAGTGAATCACAGAGCTCCATGGCAATAAAACTCACAGTAACATATACCGTGTATGAGTGAATCACAGAGCTCCACGGCAATAAAACTCACAGTAACATATACCGTGTTTGAGTGAATCACAGAGCTCCACGGCAATAAAACTCACAGTAACATATACCGTGTCTGAGTGAATCACAGAGCTCCACGGCAATAAAACTCACAGTAACATATACTGTGTGTGAGTGAATCACAGAGCTCCACGGCAATAAAACTCACAGTAACATATACCGTGTGTGAGTGAATAACAGAGCTCCACGGCAATAAAACTCACAGTAACATATACCGTGTCTGAGTGAATAACAGAGCTCCACGGCAATAAAACTCACAGTAACATATACCGTGTCTGAGTGAATAACAGAGCTCCACGGCAATAAAACTCACAGTAACATATACAGTGTGTGAGTGAATCACAGAGCTCCACGGCAATAAAACTCACAGTAACATATACTGTGTGTGAGTGAATCACAGAGCTCCACGGCAATAAAACTCACAGTGATATATACTGTGTATGAGTGAATCACAGAGCTCCACGGCAATAAAACTCACAGTAATTATACTGTGTATGAGTGAATCACAGATCTCCACGGCAATAAAACTCATAGTAACATATAACAAGAAAACTCACAGTAATTATACTGTGTATGAGTGAATTACAGAGCTCCGTGACATTAAAACTGACAGTAATTATACTGTGTATGAGTGAATCACAGAGCTCCACAGCAATAAAACTCACAGTAACATATACTGTGTGTGAATCACAGAGCTCCATGGCAATAAAACTCACAGTAACATATACTGTGTGTGAGTGAATCACAGAGCTCCATGGCAATAAAACTCACAGTAATATATACTGTGTATGAGTGAATCACAGAGCTTCATGGCAATAAAACTCACAGTAACATATACTGTGTATGAGTGAATCACAGAGCTCCACGGCAATAAAACTCACAGTAATATATACTGTGTATGAGTGAATCACAGAGCTTCATGGCAATAAAACTCACAGTAACATATAACAATAAAACTCACAGTAATTATACTGTGTATGAGTGAATCACAGAGCTCCGTGGCAATAAAACTCACAGTAATTATACTGTATATGAGTGAATCACAGAGCTCCATGGCAATAAAACTCACAGTAACATATACTGTGTGTGAGTGAATAACAGAGCTCCACGGCAATAAAACTCACAGTAATATATACTGGGTATGAGTGAATCACAGAGCTCTGTTACAATAAAACTCCCAGTAATTGTAATGTGTATGAGTCTATCATAGAACTCCAAAGCAATGAATCTCACCATAATGTGTAAGAGTGTAATGGTGTATCCCAGAGCTCCACAGCAATAAATCTCACAGTAATGTGTATCAGTGTATTACAGATAATTTTTTCCATATTTAGTGGGGGCAAAGTATTTCCATTATTATAATATATAATTAATATCCTGGTTTTCCAACACATGTGAGAAAAGAAAACTATCTTGGTGGTGAAATGGTTAATAATGTTTCCATTAAATAATTTAATTAAAAAGTATCTTTGTTACAAACTTACAAGCTGCAGGTCTCCTTTAAGAGCAAATGGCTTAAGAAAGATAGAGAACCCTTTCCGGAGATAATTAGTGTCTCGGGATTCAGAGTATTCATGTCACCTTTAACCAGCCAGCAATACCTGCTCCCTCTGACATCTCCGGTCTCCAGATAAAGGCTTCAGATACTACTTAGTATCTAGTTGTTAAAGTACTGAGCGTGGATCTCCTACAAGTCAGCTCAGAAACTGCTGGACGTTGAGGTTTTGGAGTCGAAGAATTCGTGCTGGTTCCCTCCTGGTACAATAAATATAAAAATAAAACAAATGAGCTGTTGCTACACTTACTCCTACATTCAGATGAAAGGGGTTTTAGTATGTTTGAGGTGCCTGTTATATTTCTTATCTGTACATAGTTGTGTTGAGATTAATAAGATGTTTTTCTTGGAAGTTAAATCCGTGACGATCAGACTAAAGTAATGTCTGATAGCTAACTCTGGCACGCCAAATATTTCTGAGTTAAAGTGTAACGCCAAACATCATAACCACTACAGCTGTTTCCCTGGTAACGGGGCAAACCGTATTGAAACAGTTTGCCCCCTTAACGGGGTCCCCACAGCTTGGAAATTGGCCAATGGCGGCCCTATGACTCTGCCGGAGGAGGATTAACATCTCTAGTAACATAGGGTTAAATCGGTATGTCCTGCATTTTAGAGCAAAACGCTGCACATACAGACTCCAGGCACCATAACCACTTCAAATAACTGAAATTTCTGTAAAAAAGTGTGATGCTGAAGCAGACTTAAAACTGCGAGCAGCACGGTAAATGCCGTTTTGAAACATCGGGGAAGCCAAAGTTGGTTGTAACTTCACAATAATACTCTATTACTTTCAATAGCCGTAGCTCTACATCTCGGTTTGCTAAATTACATCCTTTTCTCCCCAGTAATTTAAGCAAGAATCCATTTCTCTGGCTTTTTTTATCTTGAGATCCTTTTCACCCTCTTTTAAATATCTACTCTAATTTACATCATTACATTTTTTTGATAACATATGACATATATAGCTTCTTATTAAAATAAGAATGTCATAAAAAATGCAATTTAAGCAAAAAGCAAATGTAACCAGCAGACAGTTTAGTTCAGATAATGGCATTGTTACTGGGTGCAGTGCAGGGCCTGTGGCTGTAACAACTGTGTACAGGGCTACTAAGCGGTACCCCTGCTTCCAAAAACGTACAGCCTGGCGTATAGCCATTTCATCCTTTGGTGAATTGGAAGAAAATGAAAGGGTTTTTCCACTTTCAGTTTGGAAGGACAAAGGTTGGTCTTACCATAAGCACCAAGAGAAAGGATCGGCGTGAGTGCAGAAGGGGCAATTGATGTATTGCCTAAGTATTGGTTTTCATTGTTACACCGAGAGGCCGGTATTTTTATCACACCTAAGTTAACATACTTTAGCGGCAGAACCAGGTGTCCTAGCATTCAGTGATCATGTCATGAAAAGAAACGGCAAAGTAAATAAATATTCTGAAGAAGAAAGATATAAGCTTCAATGAGTCTGGCTGGCTTATTTCAATTTGGTGTAGAATTGGTGTCACTCCCTCCCCTGTGCCATGCCAGTTTGGGTGGCCAGTCCAGCAAAATCAGTATTTTCTTTAAATACTGTTTGTGGTCGGAGTAACCCTGTAGGTCCTCTTTGGTCAGAAGTGTGGTTTATCTGTGCACGTTATCAAGAGTGTGTTTGTGTTCGTAAGTCGTAACATTATACACAAGCAACTGGGATTTAACAATTGCACCTTAGGACAGTTTCAACCATTCAAATTATATGAGGCAGATAAAAGATGCATTCGAACAAAGGCTCAAAGGTGGTTTCTCCAGCAGTACAAGTGTAAGCCAAAGTGTAAAACAATTAGCAACAAAGTTGCTATCTTTTATTTCAGTAATAATAAAATAATTATATTTTCGTTAAGATCCGGATATTGTGCACATAAGGCTGTATCACAGGGATTATGATTCCTTGCTTGGACGGTGCCTAGCGCAATAAAGTCCAATTTGCTTTTTATTACTTAGTTTATTACTTTATTACTTAGTTTAATGCCCAACATGCACAGATTACAAGCATTTTAAAAATACATTGTTCCAAAATCCCACATTAAGAGAAACGTTTAAAAAAAAACAAAAAAACTAATGTCAATTCTGTTCAGGAAAGCCAAAAGATGTTCTTTCTCCAAGTATCGCTCCTACAGTTAGGAGAGGGGGACGTTAAAGATAGTTAATATATGTAAAGCATTTTGATTTAAAAAAATCAAATAAATAAGGAATTCTGAATTTACAAGTAACCATACGGAGAGAAATCTAAAATTAAAATTGACGGGTTTATTACTGGGCCGGCCAACCAATCAGGGAGAGGAGACTAGCTAAACAGGGATTGGTACATGGGATCATTAAATCATTTTGGGCCACTGAGGAAGTCATTAGGAGGCGACGAAATGCGTAAGGTGATGACTAGATCTTTTGGATGCAGATATTAATTAAGATAAGCTTATTTACATCATCGTGAGTTACATGCAATAAATTCTCAGCTTTGGCATTATATCCTTCACTATTTCCTATATCTTCACTATTTCCTACATCTATATTTTCTTAAAGATCTGATCCCCCACCTAGTCCCCCAGAAATAAAAGTTAATAGAAAAAGGTTTTACTTACCTTTTCTCCAGCGTAAAGACTCCCTCTGGGCTCCCGGCTCCGCATCCAGCGGCGTCATTGTGGAGCTGTTACTTCCTCAGTCGTCGTCCAATCCAATGCTCCTCATAGGAGCACTGAGTACAGGACATGCGTATGTGGCATGTGCCACGCGTGCGTCCAACAGTAAACCTTTGAATTCAGTGCTTTCCAATGAGCTGCATTTGATCACATAACCGAGTTTCACTGGGTTGTTATAAAGGAAGTGTTTAATTTCTCTAGTGACTGTTAGGAAGACAGACAAGAGAGGTGTGTTTAACCCCGCATTGTTTTACATTGCAGGAATAAAACTACAGGGCCATTGCACCCAGACCACTTCACTGAGATAAGTGGTCTGGGTCCATTTAGTGGTATTACATCAGTAATTACATAATTACATATTTCTCATGTGTTTTTACACTTACAGGGTAAGGCCTGGTTTATATATCATCGTTACTAGAGAATTTTACACTTTTTTGGAGTCTATCATTCTATTTATGTTTGGTATTCCATAGCTGCTTTGTGCTAGTAACATGTCAAAGATTCTTCCTTTATTTCTACAAGTAATATTCCTTCGAATGATCTTATTTTGCTATGGAACCCTACAGCCCTAAACTTGTAAACACCGAGTGGAGGTGATGGAAGCATGCTCTTACTCAATATCTCATTTGTGGAGCTTCAGAGCTTCCTGTTTAGTTCCAAGATAGGTGAGTGTTGAGGAGACCAGGCCTTCACCTGAACTATTAACACAAAAGTCAATCTGCCCCGAAACCTCTCATCGAGCTCCCAGATTACCAGTTGATTCTGCCTACGTGAACAAGCACATTTCCTGAGCCTAGCCTTGACAACCTCTTTATTTAACAGAACCAGAAAATTCAATACGACTTAGTTTTCCTAGATCTCTAAATTGGATACCGGAGACGGACAATCTGATAAACCTAAGATCTTGCTTTGCGCCATCATCTTCTCCTACCTTGCCCCCATGCTGTCCCCTCCTTCTCTCCTCATTTCCCCCCCCTCTTACTCTCTTACTTTTCTAACTTGATTCCTCCCTCTGTGCCACCACTTAAATTTCACCCAACAATCCACCACTCACACCCACCCCTCCAACCCACCATTACCCCTTTCCATGGGCTCCGAACCCCACTCTAAAATACTTGATTATGATTTGGAAACAATCCTACACATACTCCATAATGCCCACTGGGTCATAGTTATCCTGGAACGCACAATCGGGCGCACAATAACTGCTAGCTCTGGACCGTACATTTTGTGCTCAGACATATGCGACTTGCTTTGTGATATCTTCCCACACTGTTATGCACATTGCATCTTTGCCGACAAAGCAATCCTCTGTACTTTTCTCCTATCTAAAAAAAGAATGTAAAATAAATGAATAAAAGTTTTCCAAAGCCTACATGCGTTATGAATATTCATGTTAGATAATCACATAGTACTAAAGGTGGAAAAAACAATCGTCTGGGGTTGCTGTGTCTCTCGAGCAGAGAGAACTTGCTGGCATTTTGGGTCTGGACTGCCCGTATGGGTGGGACCAGTCTGATATGCTTCAGAGATGTTCTCTCTGTAATGGCACAAGATGAGCTAAAACCAGCTGGAGTTCTGGGCGGGGACCCACCGAAGGGCAGGCTATTTCAGTTGCTGTCCGTTCTCAGAATACTCTTGCGCCCTGTTTTTTGCTCTCCATAAGTTTAAAGGGTAATCCAGATGTAGACCCCTTGCTTACGGTGCCTAGAGAGATATCAGCTATGCCTCACTGATGATGCCTAACAAGGCTGAAACGATCGTCTGGGGTTGCTGTGTCTCTCGAGCAGAGAGAACTTGCTGGCATTTTGGGTCAGGACTGCACATATGGGTGGGACCAGTCTGATATGCTTCAGAGATGTTCTCTCTGTAATGGCACAAGATGAGCTAAAACCAGCTCGAATTCTGGGCGGGGACCCACCGAAGGGCAGGCTATTTCAGTTGCTGTCCATTCAGAATACTCTTGCGACCTGTTTTTTGCTCTCTAAAGGTGGAAAAAGCCTATCAATTATGAACTTTGTATACATATCAGTACCTGTTGATCATACAAAAGATGCCAAAAGCAGGACACGAGGTGATTTCAAATAAATCATAGAATGTGTTATTCCATACAATGTACAGTATTTCATATAGGTAATGCAATAGGTGCTTTGGTTCCTAATTATATCATACATACTATAAAGGCTCAGATTTATTCTGAATAATGTACCGAAAGCCAAGTTTATGTCACAGCCATTAAACACCTTTCATATGACATGAGGTGCACTTACTGGAAATTTCTTTAATTCAAGGTTAGGTTGACATTGCTTTGGAAAGGTTTCAGAGCACGGAGAGATTACTTTTAATTGACTATATTGGAAGAAGCTACTTGTCAGAGCATTCTTGGGGCAAAATTACTATCCGTAGACACATAGAGTTCTAATTACTCTTAGCTAACAGACAGCAATGACTAATGTGTGAACTCTCCATAACTTAACAATGGCGCCATGGCAAAATACAAATGCTAGTGCAATGAAATACATTGCGGGATAAAGGTTCCTAATTTATTTATTTTACTTAGCAGCTACGGATACAGATACCTGCCTGACCTGATTTACTGACAGTGAGATAGCCTTGAATTGTGTATACCTGTCCCAGATTAGTCAAGACTGTCTTCAAATGTCATACGTGAGCCTCTAAATTTATTTTTAACTTTTATTTCCGGAAAAACTCCAGGGACACTCATCAAACACTGGAGACAGCCACAACCCCTAAGCACCAAGAACATTTACAGAGCATCGGGGCATAATGCAGCTAAGAAAGCAGTCGTCTTTTCTTAAATTGCTAGTCTGCTATATCTTAAAAACCCATAACAGCAACGGTGAATATCTGATTGAGTTAAATCCTATTCTGTTGCACATTCAGCTATAATGGGCGTTTTAGCCTGGTCTCAAGTATTTTAGTGTAATCTTTTTTTTTTTAAGTATAAAAGTGCCATCGATAAACAGATGAGAAACAGGATGTAAAGGATGCAGATGTAATCTGTCCTAGAGGGAACATTGCCTAGAGCAGGGATAGGCAACCTTCGGCACTCCCGATGTTGTGGACTACATCCCCCATCATGGCAAAGCATCATGGGCGGTGTAGTCCAAAACATTTGGAGTGCCGAAGGTTGCCTATGCCTGGCCTAGAGGGATAAAAATTTAGGCCCTGGTATCTCAAACTACAG
Source organism: Pelobates cultripes (assembly GCA_933207985.1). Taxonomy (NCBI): domain Eukaryota; kingdom Metazoa; phylum Chordata; class Amphibia; order Anura; family Pelobatidae; genus Pelobates; species Pelobates cultripes. The sequence goes on along the minus strand of OW240913.1, from coordinate 15,856,840 downwards.
CAGTCCCACCGTCAAGCTTCAGGGTTCAAGAATGAGGTTAGGGTTCAAGAGAATCCTCGTTAAGATCCCTAACAAACCCAGGATGAAATAGGACAGGTGGGAGGTCTGCTGAGCTATAAGGTACTAATTCCAGTGGCTGCAACTCCTCTATGCTTTGTAAATTAAATTAAATCCTAGAGTGTTCTGATTATGATAGAACTGTCCGCTTGTCAAAATGATTTTAGGACATCATTTTCCTAGGTCTCTGTGCCATATTACACTGAGCCTAACAACAACAGTTGGAGGTCTCCGTCATTCCCCAGCTGTGATCAACATGTAATTTAAAGTTCTGTATTGCTATTGAAACTTCACCTCCCTAAACTCCCAGGTTAATTATAATGAACCAGTTAATTATTTTCAATGCTGAAGGCCTCTTTATTACAATCTGACTGTATACTAACTTGAAGATTAACCTTTGTACCACTCACCTCCACGCTCTTCCTCCAATTTCCATTTTACATGCACATGCACATGCACACTTTCCATTTTCAGAATTTAATACTGGGAGAGATTGTCAGATGTAAGATATTTCTTCTATTCTGAATTTTCGAATAAGATATTTCTTCTTTTCCGAATTTTCTAAATGCTATTTATCTTATCTGTTATTTTTTGCCCCGTATTTGTAGGATTTTAAATCTACGTTATTTTCTTAAAAGAAAATAAAAGTTATTTTTAAAATGCACTCGGGATTTAAAAAAAAACCAAAAAACAGTTTGCTAGGGTCTGACGCTGTAATAATTGGATAAACGTGAAATTTACAAATTATCAGAAGTTTGTTGCAGCTTCAGTTTGTAAAAGATTCTGATCCAAACAGGAGCATTGTAGAAAACCACAGGAGTGATGATGCCATTTGTTATTTTTTCATATCTGAATAAAAGCCCTTTTTCTGGAAAAAATGTTAAGCCTAGTAAGAACAGGCATATGGTGTCATTAGGTGAGCAGAACCAATCTAATTAACTCTTTCAGTTCTCACAGATCCTAGAATGTATTTGTTTAAAAGTTTTTACATATTTATTGCTGTAAACGCTAACATAACGTCACTGTAGCAGTTTTAATGACAGACCTTTAATGACAGACCAAAAGGGCACTACTAGGTTTGAGTAACGCTCAGAAGCCAGCATGCAAGCCGCGATAGTAAACATCATGGATCTTCAGAATGACTTCCAATAACAACTTGTTTTAGCAACAACGTGGCTCTTTGAGATGCCTTAGTAAATTGGGCTGTATAAATAATTTAAGATGCATAGCATTTTTTTTCTTATGGAATTCCTCACAGCAGTAGCAATGCTGAGTAACATAGGAAGAGTTAAATATTCTATAGCTGAGAGAGAGGTGTAATTGCATAATGCCAGGACCTTTGCTTGAGTAGGAGACTCACATAGCGGGCTAGACCAGCTGAGGGTGTCTTATGCTTGTCCCTGCTCACAAGGTGGCAAGAAGACCCATCAATCTCGCTCCATAAACATGTGCAGAGGGGTGGAGGTTCATCCCTGCTACCGGCAATCGTATTTGCATGGCTCCTTTAACTGTTAATTCGGGTCTGCATCTGCCCTCTCCAGTAAGGCTGATGTCAATACTAGGACTGCAGCATGGAATTAAAGGCACGTGCATCACCTGACAATTATTTTTTAAACCAGCAAACACTTTTAAACAAATATAAAAACCAAACGAAAACAAGAAAATCTTTAAAACAAAATATGTCATAAATGTTTTTAAACTTACTATAAACTTGGTCAAATTGCATTGTTGGGCACGCCTCTCAGCTAGGGGTGTTTTTGATTTACTTCATCCTCTTTCTGATGGCTAATTACTGAAGTTTCCGACTTACATGTTAACCTAACCTCCTGGTTTCTATTATCCTTCTGTATTTGCAAAAAAATTTAAAAACATCTGAATTACAAAAAAAAGTTGTGTAGCTACTGGGAACAGGAGAGGATATGCGAGAAGGCCTCCATCACACAGGACCATTCAGAGAGCACTGATAAAACGCTCTCTGCAAAGTACTGTGCTTGCTGGGGACAGTCCCTGGTTTCCCCAGGTGTGTGACAATAGGGAACTAAATTGGTATGGCAGGACAGTACGCCACAATAAGGACTGTCGTGCTTTCAGGGACCCCTGCTGTGAGGTATGCATATAACTGAGAAAACATAGGCATTATATTAACATGGTAACACCCTTTAGTGCCTTCCCTAAGATCTATGTAACCGGACATGCAAGAATCTTATACCTCCCATCATTTCAAATGGAGTTCACTGTCACTGTAATTGCAAGGGTGTGAGTGGGGTGCAGCCAGGGGTGGGGCAGTTCTGAAAAATGTTAAATGATTTACTAATAACAATTTAGGCAATTCAATTATAAATCAGATCGAGAACAATGGATCTTATTTACACCGATTGCTTTCTAAACAGATTTATTGTAGTTTAAAGACTCAAAGTATTATTGCTTTGGAGCTCTGTTATACACTCAGACACACTAACAATATGGAGCTTCTAAAAAAGAGGGACATTAGGATAGGAAGGAGGGACGGAGGGATTTAGGCACAAAATAGAGACTGCCCGCAGCCCCCTCCCCCCCCCAAATAGGGAAACTTGGGATGGATGAAATCTCACTCCTCTTTCAGGAAGTTTATGAAATCTTCATGCTCCTTCAGCAAGTGACAGACTGTCCCGGTTCGTTATGGAGGTTTGTAATAAATGCATGCTGCTTCCACTGCTAGATACGCATGTGTTCTAGTACTCGGGTCTGCTTATCCTTAAACAGGACCCAAGATGCTTTGCTTAGTCACAAGATTCCTAGTAGCACTAAGCCCCTGGTTCCAGATGTTTCCTGTTACATTGTTTCAGTTAACAGTCATCCAGCTACCTACCCATCTGTTCCAGGTTAGCCTTCAAGTGTTCCTGATTCCTATCCAGCTGCTCGAGCTATCCAGTGTTGGTTAAAGTCCGTCAAGGTATCCCCCTGTTTTTGCTCCAATCATTTCAGGCATACTCTATTTCAGGCATACTCTACGTGGTCATCCTAGTCCTGCTTCCTCAAGTACTGTAATAACTCAATCTCCAGACACCAGTGGCTCTGTGGTTAACAAATCTGTGGTTCAAGGTGTCATAAGTCACTTCCTCTCATCGGCCCTAATTCAACTGTCCTAGTTCCCTGTCACTTTCAGGACCAGTTAGAAGATTGTTTCACATATTCATTTTGGGTTATTTCTTGTGATATCCATCATAAAAACTTCCTGTGTTAACAACCCACGCCAGTGCTGTTCTGGAGTGTTCACCTACAGCTTCACATGTATATAAAAGTAGTAAAAGCTGGTGTCCCATCAGCAGAAAAGCCTATGAAACAGTATTGGGTTTTTTGCTAGAAAACTTATTAGGACAGACCGATGCCTCCTGCCACCACTTTCACTGTCCAGAAAGTATTAGGATTTCACACATCATTTATATTGCACTGTTCATCCAATCTGCTTAACCTTGCCAGGTCTGTTCTTCCACCAAAATGTTAAACACAATACCAGATGTCAGGTTTAGTTAAAATTAGTGTCCGTTTCTTAGAGCAGGCCCCTCCCTCCAACCTGTCACCGCCATTAGTCACTGTGTTCGTATCGAGGTTCTGCACCTTTACATGAATCCCTTAGTCCAGTACATGTGTATTCGTGTCTGCTTGAGTTTTATGGAGCCTGACAGTTCTGCAGAGACAATTAACAAGATAAGATTAGAAGTGATGATAAGCAAAAGAAGATTAAGGTCCAAAGCCTTGATTAAACTCTGCAGTATATTTACCGGGATGAGTCATATTTTCCATTAACTTTGTGCAGTCCGGAACAGAATACACTGTAAATATTCACAATACACAGACTGGAAATATCTGGTAAATTTTGCTACTCTACAAAATATTAGATTATTTTTACTCGGGATAGTTCTGCTTCCCATATTGTTGAGTAAATGCAAAGCATTCTGACAGTCCTGTTTTTATAACTACCATTTCCTGTTTGGCAAAGTCAAGTTACCCATAGTTGAGTCTTCAGGAACACGTGCCGTAAGATAAAGTGGTCCCTTTGATATGAGCACTTTAAAATGGAATACAATTTATTTTGAACAGTTTTATTCAATGGTTATAAAACGTACAGACATAAACAGCAAATTCAAATCAACCATATAACAAAGTAAGAAAGAGATGTAATAAAAAGAAGTATATTTAATAACAGGCACAGTGGCATAACAGGTAATAAAACTAACAAGATTTCTGTCAATAAACCACATTATCCAAGACTACCTCTATATTTTAGGTTATACCTAATAGGACTGAAAAGAAAAAATGGACAACAAGAAAGAATTAAGGCAAAGCAAACAGGAAAAAAGGAAGAAATGTGTGAATATTTGGTTTGTAGTTAGAGCTCCAAGGGGCAGGAGAAAAAAATATGAAGGTTTAATCCATTCCTTGCAAACCGATAGAGAGGCTAAAGAGCTGCAATGTGTCACAGCCATGGGGACCAGATTCGCCCTGCAGCCTTGCAGGAATATAAATATAATCTTATTATAAAGTTGTTCTAAATTGGCTGCCAAAGATTTCCCCACAAATTCCAGCAGCAGTACAGATTATATGTGTGAGGAGTAACACTTTGCTCAAAAGACATTTTGAAAAACCCCCCAGCAATTTAGTCAGTGATTAAGACGGATTTTCTTCTGCTAATGACAAAGTTTGTTTAATTTT
>OW240913.1:15837752-15851991 GCA_933207985.1 Pelobates cultripes | reverse complement strand
GTTTCATTTGGTTCAGGTATCAATATAACTATCATTACTCACACCCATATATCATATATCCATCACAACTTTTACACTAAGAATACTTTACATAATAAAACAAACTGCAATTAACTTTCAGGACTCGGCAAGGATGCTCAGCGAGATATAGGCCAGCAACCTACCAAAGGATAGACAGATGTATTGCAGGATCTTACTGTTTAGTAGGAAATAGGAAGTGTCAGGACTAAAGAATAAAGATTATTCTAAATGGTATTAAGACTAAGCCAATAAGGAGAAGCCAAATCAAAAACTAAAATACAACTCGGGGTCCGGGAAACTAGAAGTCAGGAACGGAGGCTGTGTCAGGGACACCAACGAGAGCAACACACTTAGGGGTCTGGAAAACACAATAGGGAACTGGTCCAAATGCTAGAGGGGTTTAAATGGGACAGGGACCGTGCCCCACATTTTTTCTTCAGGTTAGTGCGTCAAAGAGAATGCCAACTTAAAAGGAATAAAAGGCACAAATGTTGTAGTTTGTGTTATTTTATGATTGGTCGAGGCCTGATGGTTGTGTGATGAAATATATTGATAAAAAATGGACTGCAAAGGCTGATTCAGGCGCTCGATTGAATTGAAGTGCTTTATCCGCTGAGGACGACGTAATTAATAAAGTAATTAATAAAGCTGGTCCATCAAAGTTGGTGAGTGGTCTGAAAGAATAACACCGCGAGCTAGAGAGCTGAGAGTGGGGTACATTTGACACAGAAGGATAAGAATTAGAGAGTGGCCTTACATTTACTCACTCTTTATCAATGCATTAATACAGTGTTTCTGTTACATTGAAAAATGAAAAATGTAGGACTTTAAGCCTCTACTGATTTTTATATTCTGCAGATTTTTTTGTTTATTCCCAAGATCTACGCACCCTTGCCTTCATTACAATTATTCTCCCCAACCCCCACCCTACATTATCTCCCATTCATACCATCACATCTTCCTAGGAATTTAAACACGTAGCCCGCCAACTCAAAATAAATCATGTCACATATTTTTCATTGTCCTCGGAAACATTATTTTCACTGCTGAACGCAGTTTGTCTTTTTTGACTTAAAAAAAAACCTCAGCTTATTACCTTGAGTTTGGTCCATTTCTGCCTGCCTTGACCTTAGTCTTTCCCTCACTTTTGATCCAGTTCTAGACTTCCACAATGAACCTTAACATTGAACCTTTCTGCCAACCTTGACTTTAGCCGATAACTTTGATCTCACTTTGATCTCACAACTTCCTTAACGTCGTTGAACGTTTGATGCTTGAGCCGGGCAGCCGTTTTCAAATCACAAAGTCAAAGAAATGAATTTAGAACTATATATAAAAAATGATCCCAACTTTTTTAAAGCCTATGAGATGCATCCATCGATGCACTACTTAACTTTAATTAGATTTTTTCTTTTTTTTTTTGCTGTACTAAGCTGCAAAGCGTTTTGGGCCCAGCTAGCACTGTTTTATAAATTGTTCTAATTATTTCTATCATAACCTCTTACTCTTGCCCATGCAATCACAGTTTATTTTAAGCAAATATTTCTTTAACTGACATGAAAAAAATAGTCTCTAAAGACACACAACTCAATTCCCAAAAGTCTCTAAATGTATAGAATGTTCTTTCAAAAGAACTTAGAATCAGACTGATTTACAATGTAGGATATATAAATATTAATAAAGTTATATTCTGCTTGTATAGATTCCGACAAATTGACGAAAAAGTTATTTTTGAACTTTGTATGTTTGCACATTCTTCATTTAAAAAACCCCCCAAATAAATCAGTTTTCTTTCAATTCTTGATGATTATATTCCAAATTACATTTGACATGGCAGTTGTACTTTTCAGGTAATGTCCCAATTATTCCTATAAGCCTATGACAGAGACAAGGAGTCTACAAAGTTAAGTACGCACTAGACTAGATACTAGATGGGATTTTGAATTGTTTCTAAGGGTGAAGAACCAATCCTGTGTAGTTGGATTAGCACAAAATAGTTTTAGTTCTCAACCTGTGAGAGAGCAGAATTTTAGTTGAAATGAAATTACATAAATGTTGACCTTTAAATTAAGATTTAATAGATTTGCTTTAAGGAAAGGAAGCACTCTAACCACCGCAGTCGCCTGTAGTGGTTATGGTGCCAGGAGTACCCTGGTGTCCTCGCATGGTTACATGTCTAACTGTTTTAATATGGTTTGACAGTGTACCTGTCTGTATAATGTGTCCTGTTTTCAAATTATTGTAATATTATTATAAGCATTTATATAGCGCCAACATGCTCCGCAGTGCTTTACAGTTAAACATTGGGGAAATAAAACAACAGGAATTGAAATACTGAGCAGTGTTAACAGAGGCAATAGGTGAAGGGCACCCTTCTAAAACAAACTCACAATCTAATGGTTATCCTTGCACTGCTGTCACTCCCTCCTCCTTCCTGCTTGTGACTCTCCGTAGCCAGAAAGCTACCCACCTTTTCACCATCTGCAACATTTGCACCATTGCTACTGTGATTGTGGGAGTTTTCCTCAGTTCTGAAAATGTATGAATCCTCAGCCAAAGAGTGTTAGCTACTAATCAAATACTAACTCCAAACACCATGGCTGCTTTTAGCAGTGGTCATGGTGGCAGGAGTCTGTATGCACAGTCTTTCTGTGTGAAACGTTGCACATTCAAAGATTTCTTCACTATTGTGCCACGGACTAGTTTCACCCCTGGTACACGTGACTAAGGCTGCCTATTATCAATTCTGTGCAAAAATGATATCTGTCATCAGCATGCACAACGTACTGGCAACAGACAAACTGAGCTTCTCCCTTGAGTCCTGTCTGCAAGGGCAAGCCATGATCATCCCTCCCTCTGTGTGTTCCCTCTCAACCTCCCAGTACCAGCGTACTGAACTGGTAGCACTGTCTGTGAGAAGCATTTGATTGGACCATGAGTTAACGTCAACTGGGGATGTGGAAACCATCGAAGGGAGCTTCGTCCAGGTAAGTTTACACAATATTTGGAGGTTTAAAAAGGAGGAGGACCTCGTTAGTAATGCCCAGTAAGGCATCGTAAACCAAATGAAACAATTTTATACAAAATGACAGAGTAACCATTAAAGCAAGAGAAGTGACTCAGTGCTATAGGAACTGCTTAACATCAAATCTTTTTTTTCTGATGGCGAACTATAATCTAGTCATTATTAATTAACTACTATTTTTTTTCCATCACAACTAATTCGTAACTTGAGTTCTGGATGTTTTCACACACGCTTCATCCATCAGCTGATTCACACAGCTGAGTATCCAATTAATATTATATTATTGCAACAATAAAGGTCAGTCTGTGATTTTACATTATCCCAAAACCTTACACATCGATAAGTTTAAAACAAGCCATTAAAAAACACAAACCAAATGAAACAATGTCTAGCCAACTTTTCATAAAGAACAAGATTATGCAAAAACTGAACGGAAACAGAGAAACACAGACTATCTGCTTTGTATGCATAATGACATAGAAACATATATCCCATTGTACAGCGCTACGGAATCTGATGGCGCTATATAAATAATAAAATAATAATAATACTATATCAAGACTTCAGAACTGACTAAACCTGATGAACCATGATGAATCTCAGACTGAATTCACTTATTTTATTCAGCCGTATGTACATCTGAATCTTGAATATTGATTCAGTTCTTCTGCCACAGAGTTACCTGGGCATCACTGAGAGCAAAGGACGTGTACGGCAGGGGGTGCCGCTATTGGCTGTCTGGCACTAGCATGCTGTGGCGTCAGATGCCGGGATTCAAACTCTAGTTCCAGGCTGGCTAATGGCGCCCAATGACGTGGCCAGAGACAGAGTTACACCTCTAGCAGCAGAGGGATTAAACTCTGTATGGTCAGCGTACAGTAGCAAAACACTGCACATAATTACGCCGGACACCATGACCACCGCAAATCAGTGAAGTGGTCATGGTGTTTGGAATAATCCTTTAAATATTTAGCAAATGGCATCACAATCCAGTTCTATCCAAGCGCAGCCAACGCATACATTGGAATTAAGGAGATAAAATGGAAACACTTAGGGCTATTCACTTAAGTGAGAATTCAACGTTAATTTCAACTTTAAGGGCCAGAATAAGCAAACTGAAATCATCTTTAAAGATTTTTTTCTCCTAAGTAGTAGGACTCGGAAATGGAGGTGCCCAGTTGCAGGACAAAGATCAGAGGAATTGTACATATCATTTTATTTTTCACACTTCACACATAAATAATGTATTTGTTGGATGCAAAACCAGTAAATGTAAAAATTCGAGGAAGAGAACGCTTCCCTTTAACTCCTTAAGGACACATGACATGTGTGACATGTCATGATTCCCTTTTATTCCAGAACTTTGGTCCTTAAGGGGTTAAGAAGACATGTAGGCTTATACTAATGCACATTTAACTTCTCAATGGCATTTGAACACAAAGCCGAAAAAGTAATTAATAGATTGAATGAGTATGAAAATGCCAGGGAAGATCAGTTAGCCCTTTGCTTTGATATGGGAGATGCATTTTTATTTATCTTTTGTTATTTATCCACTTGAGCAGTAGCCATTATTCCCAGTGCTTTCTTCTCCGTCAGTCTGTTCTCTATTAAAAAAAACCAAGATAAACAAGTTGCCTAAAATGATTTTCCCCGAGCTCTGACTCTTATCGGGTTTGTGGAGCCGCAAAGCAGTGATTCCAAACAAGATGCACAGAAATAGATTCCAATTAAGTGACAATGAATCCTACCAGGATATTCGGGAGCGTTTGAGGATGTAAACGATATAAAATGTGCTATTCATTGTAACAAAAAAATTCTTTAAAACGATTATTAGATTAAATTTGTATATAAATGATTGAAAAAAGAACATATTTAGCAATTCCCACGGCCATTAGTGTGGCTTAAGTCAAATGAAATGTTTGTGTTGTTTAATACCTGTACATATTTTATGAGTGGTTGTTGTATCTATTATCGCACCCAAAAAATAGTCAAGATTAAAGTAAATTAATTCTTTACATGTCCAAGCCTCCTAACAGTTCTGATGTCGGCAAGACAGTCCAGATTTGTGGGTCCTATGCAGTGGTATTCCACTTTTGGAGACCTTTTTCCAGATTGCGTAGCACTTAATTACATGCACTTGCGCCATGCTCAGGGCATGAATGCATGCTGGGTTGCCCTGCCAGTTATTGGGCAGACGCACCCCTTTCCAGGCATCACTGCTACCTTTGGGCAGCACCAGTGACATGATTACCCCGCCCTCTGGCTGTCACGGTAGTTTACCCCTACACGCAGGATTTAGTTCAACAATCGACAGATAGAGCAGATACGGCTTACCGGACCTTAGAATGGCCGGACTCGCCGTAAACCAGAGAATAGACAGAGTCAAGAACAAGCCGAGGTCAAGGGAACAAAGAGACAGCGAGAACAAAAACTAGCCAAGGTCTGGTACACAGTAGTCAGTAAGCCGGCAAACAAGACAAAACAGGTATGAGAGATAAACGGAGTCAGAACAAAGCCAAGGTCAAGCACGAAAATCACAACTGAACACAACAAGCGCTAAAGGGAACTGAAACAGAAACCACGATAGGGCAGGGAGTTAAGGGAGAGGTAAGTATAAATACCCTAAACTTTACTTTGATTGGCCCTGTCATATCCACGTCCCCAAAATGTGAGTGTCTGGGGAACGTGGGATGACAGGGGCCAATGGGAGCACATTTCATTTTTTGGCTCCCACTGCCCCTTTAAGAGCGTGCCCGAGACGCGCGGCACGCTCTTAGAGCTAGGCGGAACACGTGACCGCATCTCGCGGTCCGTGCCCACCTGCATTTGGGAGCTGCGTGCGGCGGGAAGTGAGGACCTCGGCCGGCCCCCGGGTAAGGTAAGTACCGCTACACTGGCATCCTGCTTTACAAGACACTGATATTGGGGGGTATGCATGTTTTTATGTTAAGTACAATAGCGTGGTTTTTGAGATTGAGTTCAAAGCTCTTATTCTGAAATCTACATTATCTATATTGTCTGCTTTCTGTAATGCACAGCATCACCTTTAATTGTTCTAGAACTCACACACACAGCACAATATTGCAGATTTATTCTAAGGAGTTTTTAGTGATGCACTCATACACATCGCACAGTATTGTGAAATGAGCTATGTGATACACTCATACACTCTGAACGACTAGCGCTTTAGCAACAGGAAATTCACACTTTCTTTTGCCATTGTTATTTACCTCGCTCCCTTCCTCCTGTTCTGTACGATGTTCATATCATGCGCTTGAACAAAATTATGAACGCATAGATATAGTTTATCCTTATCCATCTTAAACAGAGGACTCAATGGACTGGTGTGGGGGCCATTTACAACCCCCTTAAATAGTGGCTCATAGCTCCACCCCCCTAAACCGTGGTTCATAGCCACTCATCCTGAAATAAATAGGTATGTCTGAGTCTCAGGCTTACCTCTCTATGGATCTCCAGTGATGAGGCTGGATAGTGTACTCCACTGAAAGCTGTGTGTATTGGAGAAACATAGAAATATAGACGGCAGATAAGAACCGTTTGGCCCATCTAGTCTGCCCAACAATGGGGTGTGTAGTTGTGTGTGTCTGTGATAAGGGCGTATGGATTAGTATTTACAGGTGCTTTTTTGACTTTGGATCTGTGGCCACCATGAGAAATGACGACTGTTCCACTGACCACCAGATAATATGACTTTGAGATCACTGAGCTAAAAAGTACAAATGTATCTTCTTTGGAAATATGGAAGCACGAGTTGTCTGAGGGTTTTTTGGCATTCCAAAACAATGGGGTAGATCTAGATCTGAATTAATCCTGTAAAGTATAGCTGGTTTAGAAATGAGAGAAGAGGAATGTAGCGGATGGCACTGGGCTGTCCTGCAAATGTCTTGTGAATAACTGCATTCGTGTGATCTGCTAGTTTTATATGTGTTGTATTCCTCTGATTGTTCGGTAGAATCATTCGAATAAACTAAGGGAATGAAACTACCGAACAATCAGACCTCCCCTGCGTTAAGTGTGTCCTCAATTACCCGTTGCAACATTGTTGCGAACGGGTAATTGACAAGTTAAGTAGCCGTCCTTTGTTCTCGGGGGTGGCCGCCATTCGACAAACGAACACGTGGCGGCGGCCATTTTAAAACTCCCGAACAGCGGTGTTTTGCCGTCGAGTGTCTGGAACTCAAATCGGACACTCGACTAGGCGAACATCGCCGAAACCTCCACAAGCCCGGTCCGTTCGGTTCCAAACTACCGAACGGCCCCTCGTTCGGTAGATAGAAAGAACCGAAAGAGGGGATTCAGGCGAACCCTCCCTAGCCTCTATAGCTAGAGGCTTTCGTGCAGTTTGTTCCCTTATTCCAGGACCGACCGCAGGGCCCATTCGCATGGAACCGCATTCAGCTATTTCAGTCAGTGCGGTCGGTCATTTTATTCCCTCCATACATTTCCCGAACCCCTGGTCTGATCTGGGTGATTTTTGGATATGTTGTTCACCCAGATCAGGGCTATCAGGGGATGTAGGATTTAAAGGGGTACCCCTACGTTTAGGGGTACATCTAGAAACGGGGGGAATTGCTAGACTGGATAAGGGGATTATGATGCTGGCTGAGGGGAGGAGATATGTGGGAGGTTACCAGGACAGGATTGGCTACTGTACTAATGATTGTAAATCCCTCCCTTGCACGGGAGCATGCTTTAAAAGGACACTGTGGATTAAAAGATTCAGTTCTGCTCCTGAAACTGTGTGTCGTCCAGTTATTGGGATTGCTGTGGGGATATTGCTGTTATTTTACCTGCTGGAAGCCTTGCCTGTGGATTTACTATTTACTTGTTCCTGAGCCTCACTTGGATCATAAGCGGAGATACCCTGGGGAATATTGCATCTCCGCTACAAGGAAATAAAAATATAGTTGTCAGACGGGGGCCAAAAAGGTTTGTACTGATAGTAGTTATATGTAGCTTGGGATACAGTTGTGAAGAAAATTCTAGATGTAGTTCCAGAAGTTGACATGAATCCTTATGGGTTCCAGAAATACTGTATATTATCAGGTCCTTGGACTTTTGTTAAGTAGATACTGGTATAACTCCAAGTTGTATAGCCTGCTTGTAATCCCATTGTTAGACTTTAATCATTTTTTTATTTATTAATTATTTCTACTGGATCCTCAATCAATGTTATTTATGTATTTGTGTACTGTAGGTGACCTGTTAATACCCATAGGCAATCTTTATCATTTAAGACCACTACACCCCCTCCTTTGTCTGCTGGTCTGATAATTATAATTATAGAGGTAATTTCCAAGGTTTTAATATTGTTTATTTCCATTCTAGTTATATTAGAATGTTTCATTTTATGTTGTTTGATGATCAACTTTTGTAAATTTTAACTTTATTTAGTTTTTATAGAAGCTAATGGGTCAAAAGTACTCCTCATACCAAAAACTGAGTATCTGTTGTATAATTCCAAATTTTATTTTTAATTTCGAAAAAAATTATTTAGTCTTAAAGTACATATTTTCATGTATTGTTTTGCTGCTGTTGTTGGTAAGAATAATAAACCTTTACTGAAGGCTAATATCGTCCTTTTGTTAGCCCTCGCACGGACAGGTTGAAAACAGGTACAATCTCCTTTTTGACCAGTGGCCTGTGCAGGTTGTCCGTCTTCTGTGGGGTTTTTTAAGTTGGCTTCGGGTAACTTTTACTGTTATCAATGCCCCTTCCTGTGTTTCTAAAAAATCTTCAGAATTTACTGTTTGCATTGTTTACCCATCTGAGGCCTATTCCCAAATATTATATCCACCATTGGGATATTGGCTTGTTGAATCCTCATCCGAAAACTAGGTGGCCTTGGTTTGTATATACAATGTTTACAAAAAGTTTTTTGTCGGGGGCGGGGCCTGACTGTAATGGTGGAGTTTTTTTTTGGACATACCAAAACAATGGGGTCTTTCCAGAGAGCTCCTCTACCATCCTGATAAAAAGGACCGTATTTGGGGCCTCTTTAGCTCAAAGCAACCAGAGCTGGGAGGGGGACTAGCATCCTGACCTACCTGACAAGCCAAGAAGTAATCTGCGATGAACCACAAGCCCCATTGTTGCTGATGCTACCTAGTGCGTGCCGTGCAGGAGAGGCAACCGACCTCCTGACTCGGTGGTGTTGGGAAGCACCTTTCTTGTAAATGACCCGTTACTCCCCACCCCCTCGGACCAGTGGGAGTGATCCTGGTCCACACCCAAGAGGCGGCTCTGACCCAGCTGGTGGAGAGACTCTGCTTCAACTTACCTGACATGGCGGGGACCGTGTGTTTTCCTGACTCTGGAGTGGTACAGCTTGACTTTGAAACCCAGCTCACCATTCTATTCAACAACTTCTGGAGACGTCTGGAGAGCAGAGCCGGTAGGCACCAACAAAGTGATGCCCCTGACGGGCTTAAACGCCACCTAGTCCGCGGACCCCAACTGCACCCTCGGAGAAAGCAAATGGCACCCAGACCACGGCACACACAAACAGGGCGGAAATGCCCAAACAAGCGCAAGATCAAGGAAGCCGAGCGCAATTCCCAGATGGATCGGATTGTCAAGTGGTCCCCCTAAGCGACTGCCCTGAAACTTGTGTGGTCTATGCCTGGATCTTTACTCCCGACGGCTTCCTGGCTGCCCCTAATCTATAATATGCCGCTAAAAGGCATAGGCTGACCTGGACTAGGACTCCTGCTGGCTGGAATTACCCCCCATCCCCCCAACCCCCACCCTGATGTCTCCACAAAAAGCTAACATTTGCTTTGTTTTTTGTCTTGTATTTGATTTACAAAGTCTAATTAATAGTAAACACGAGATGCCTGGTACATGATAACTGGGGGGCCTCTGGGGTGGACTGCTACCTAATTCCTGCATTTCTAGAAAAGTTCCTGCTAAACAAGTTTATTTTTTTATTGATCGTTTAGACATGAATACTTGAATATGAAATTTCTATAAAAATTGTGCTGTATTCTCACAAATGCTGGGGCATTGCAAGCTACGTTGTTATAGTTACATGCACTTCAAAAATAAAGAATCTAAAAAAATAAAAGTTTTTTTGTCAACCTCTCTTTTATTGAGGCATGATCATAGCAATACAGAAGGAATAAATCAGAGTTATAACAGATATAAACATATAGAAAACGCAGACAGTATATACAATGGTATAAACTCCCAAGTGGGACAGCCTCAGTTTAAAAAAATTAAAACAAATCAGATAGCAGGATAGGTCAAACAGCTGCACAACTTATGGAGGTTAATTAAGCACAGTGCTAGGGAGGAGGAACAGTTAAATTATTGATATGCTGTAAGACCAGAGCACTAAATGCTTGTGATATTAATTAGAGTACAGCTGTTATGAGACATGCTATGGAGAGAATAAAAGTAAACCATATAGACCAATCATCACAAAATATACATATATATATAGGCATGTATAGATGCTAAAGTATGAAGGCTAGGGATATGTCAATTAAGAATAACTGTAGAATATGACATATGCTGTCAGTTCCTATTCAAGTACACATTAAGGTATGGATGTCTAATGGGTTAATAAGAATCAGGAAATGCAGGGGCGTGGCCTGACCGTGAAGGAAGCTGGACGCGTCTGACTAGAGCTCCGCTCCATTCACACTTCAATTAGCCTACAAAAGCACCAACAACAAGCGAAAAGATTAAAATATGGATAAAAGAAACCCTAAGAAGACCACCAAAAAGGGTCAGGAAGGTGGAAACACTGTGATGGGCCTTTTCGCAGCTCAGAAAGCCAGACAGATTGAGACCCAAGATGGCGCTGGCGAGGGCCTTTCCTCTCAGTCAACCTCTCCGCGCACATCCTCACCCGGAGATCCATCCTTAGGGGACGCAGCCCAGATCCTGGCTAAACTGGTGGAGGTGAGAGCATACCTAGCCGGAGAAATAGAGAAATCTACTTCGGTCCTGCAGGCCGAGATACACGCGCTGGGAGCGTGGACTCACCGGCTGGAGACCAGGCTGGAAACTACCACCGCAGCCCACAATGCAATGGTCACCCAAGTCAATAGCCTATCAAGCCGCATGGCAGAGGCCGAACTGACTATGGAAGACATGGCCAACAGATCGCGGCGCAATAATCTCCGCGAGGCCTCCCTGAAACAGATAACGAGGGCCCCATCCGAGACCTGGTGCTGGAGGTATTACAGCCCCTGCTGCCTGATATACCGGCTGAGCGGTGGACAATAGAGAGAGCACACAGGGCCCTGCGCAACTGGAGATCGGACGCAACGTTCCCGAGAGATGTGGTAGTCCGCTTCTTTAACTTTCAAACCAAGGAGGCCCTGCTGAGGAGGGGGTAGAGATGGCCCCATAAAGCACTGAGGAGCAGAGATCTTCCTATACCAGGACTTGGCGCCCAGTACCTTACAGCGACGCAGGGAATGGAAGCCCATAACCGAGGCCTTACGATGGGCCGGGATACGGCACGCCCGGGGGTTTCCCTTTAAACTCCTGGCTTTCAAGGATGGCCGCACGAATGTGCTTGCACCCGGTGGGGATCCAGAGCAGCTGTTCCGGAGTCTGGGACTCCCACCCCCTCTTAACTTGCCTGCGGTGCCAATGACACAGAGGGATTCAAAGCTCTACCCACAGAATGGCAGGAGGTCGGAGAAGGGAGACGGTGGCAACAATGAAGGGTATCGTATGAAAAGGGTCCGGGACCGACAACATCAGACCTAGGGCCTGTCTAGGTTAGCCGACGATAATTGGGGGTCGTGACGGGACGCTTGGGGAGGGGTTGGGCAGGTGGGGGGGACTCTCCCAGTCGTTGCCGACCAAACTACCACACACACTGGCAATCTTGGCACCCACCATATTGGAGTCTGGGGGGGAGCCACTGCGGCCACTGATGTCTGGGGTGGGGGATGGGAATCATATGGCTTGTTACCAACTCGCTAGCACCCACTTCTTAGGTCACCGGGTCCTTCATCGGGCATTGACTCTGAGCCCGCCTGTGGCCCGTGGAGGACACCTGGGTTGACGCTAAGCACTTATACTGATGAGCTGAAGGGACTTGGGAGCCTCAGCCGGGACTGTACCGGAGTGGGACTAGCTCATTTCGGTGCCACTACCGCCATGCCCAAGAGGGACGCTGAAGGCGTATGCATGTGCCACGACGGACTGACCATGGCATCTCATATTGGCACTCACCCATACACACAATACTGCAGGAATACGACATCACACAATTCACTAGAGTACAAACACTTGCCCACATACACCACCGACATCCTGCACGCACCTATACACACACAACCCAACACACAACCACCAAGATAAAATGCATAAGCAACAGATGACCAATCGCAAATTAACCTATGTGCCAGGACAGCAATACGTTGCCCACCCATGTATAGCATATAATGGCTACCCACTAAGCCACATGACAAGATTGCATGACGTCGCCAGGTGGAGCTGGTGTACCTGCACATAATCGGCTTTCTAGCGCCCCCTACCCAATGAGTGCATTATCCCAATGTTTGTATAGCTCCCCTACATAGAGACTGCACAGGGCCCTGGTGTATACAAGGGTTATCGGTCCCTAAACAGGACTGAGGTTACAAGGTTATACAGATTGTTGCATGTTTCACCTTATGTGAATAGTAATGTTTTTAGAGTTATAAGGTTCCGAACTTAGCTGCCTAGCTTTCCTGACGCGTGTGGCGCGCGCATTGTACGTGCCCACAGGATACGGCAGTTACCGTGTTGATGGCATCTAGCAATGTAGTGTGACATGGTCATGGCTTATGGGCCTGCATCTCACACGAGCGCTGGACGTCGTGGACGTGCCGTTCCAGGTACCCCATCAAAGTCGGGCAGCAGGTAAGACCAGACAGTGTCTACTTAGTTCTTGGCGTGCTTATGGCACGCTCTATTTCTCTCTTCTCTTTTCTCCCTTTCCTTTTCTCTTCTCCTATGGGACCGTGGGACGCTGCTGGGGGGGTGGGATGGGAGTTGGGCGATTCTTTTGTGGCAACTGACTATTGGACATTACACGACAAGGGCGGAGAGAGCAAAGGTGGGCGTGATGCCCGGCAGGAACCCCCTACCATACACATAGCTATAAATCTCACTTCATTGAACGAGAAGGGCTTGAATACCCCTAGAAAGTGGCGCCTACTGTTCCGCGAGCTAAAAAAAAGGAAAGCAGATGTTGCATTTTTGCAGGAGACCCACCTTCCTAAACACATAAAATTTAAATTACGGGACCACACATATGGCTCCACACATGAAGCCAGGGCACACAGGAAGCGCAACGGGGTAGCAATATTGATACGAAATAGTTGCCCTTTTCAGGTATCGAAAACTGAAACCGATCCGGAAGGACGGTACATTATCCTTTCTGGCACTCTATTTTCACACACAGTCCACCTCATCAACATATACGCCCCTAACCAACCAGAACAGAGATTCTGGGATCAGATACAGAAAATGCTGCGTGGCATGGTGGTAATGGGAGGTGACTTCAATGCGGTGCCGTGTCCCCCCCATCGACAGGTGCGCACACAGAGGGATCCCGAGATCCCAGGGGAGAGGGGGACAGGACAAACTATTACACGAGTTCATATCAAACACGGGCTTGATAGACGTATGGAGGGTGCCCCATCCAGGCGAGGTTGACTATACCTTTTACTCTGCACCACACGACACGTACTCCAGGATCGACCTTTTCCTGGTTAACGACTGTAGCTTGGCACGGGTTAAGAAATCATCGGTGGGCTCGATAACATGGTCTGACCACGCTGAGGTGACATTGACGCTAGGGAGCCTCTGTACTGCAACCCCATAGACGTGGAGAATGAACACGTCCCTACTTAGAGGCGCAGACATCATAAAACAAATAAAGGGATACAAGAGTATTTTACTTTTAATGATTGCCCAGATTTGAAAGTAAGCACCACTTGGGCGGCCCATAAGGCTGTAATAAGGGAGGCATTCATTCGCCTTAAGACCAAAAAGAAAAAATGAAAATCCCAAACCTTAGAACGACTTCTGTCAGAGTTGCGGACTCTAGAGCAGACACACCAATCCAACCAGGACAGGGAAACTTTCCAACGCTTAGACGCGGTGAGACATAATATCCGAACCCTACTACTAGAGGACACAGCCAAGGCCATGATATAC
>OW240913.1:15818519-15837652 GCA_933207985.1 Pelobates cultripes | reverse complement strand
ATATAATATATCTATATATCATATATAATATAATATATATCTATATAATAAATATAATATATGTCTATATATCATATATACATATATAATTATTATTTTTTTATTAACATTAACTTTATTTATTTTTTTGATTTTACACATGCAGGGAGACTGCCTGTCAGCACAGACAGTCCCCCTGCAGGCAGACACATGGACACCTATTGTGACCATGTGATCGCTGTGTTTAGCGATCACATGGCCACAGGGGTCCTAATCTGCCGTGGGGAGACTGTCTGGGCTGCAGGCAGTCTCCCCACAACCGGAGCCACGCTGATCGCCGCCGGGGGAACGACGGCGATCAGGTAAGTACTCAGACCGTTAGGACGGTTCAGGACCGTCATCGGTCGGCAAGGCAAAAATGCCGATGGCGGTCCTGAACCGTCCTGGGTCGGGAAGGGGTTAAATATAGTCTCCTCCTTTACTGTGTTGATTCCCTTTATGTATTTAAATGTTTCTATCATATCCCCCCTGTCTCGTCTTTCCTCCAAGCTATACATGTTAAGATCCTTTAACCTTTCCTGGTAAGTTTTATCCCGCAATCCATGAACCAGTTTAGTAGCCCTTCTCTGAACCCTCTCTAAGGTATCAATATCCTTCTGAAGATACGGTCTCCAGTACTGTGTACAATACTCCAAGTGAGGTCTCACCAGTGTTCTGTATATGAGGACTTCCCTCTTTCTACTGCTAATACCTCTCCCTATACAACCAAGCATTCTGCTAGCATTTCCTGCTGCTCTATTACATTGTCTGCCTACCTTTACAGCATCATACTGAATTAACTTTTGGATTAGAGGAAGAGAATTTATATACTCTAGAACAGGGTGCCCAAAAATGTGATTCCCAGAGGTCCTAAAACTACAGCTTCCATGATGCATTGTCATTCTAAAGGCATGCGAAGCATCATGTGAGCTGCAGTTCTACAACATCTGGAGATCCACTCCTTGGGCACCTCTGCTCTAGAAGGAAACAGAATATCAAGCAAATTTATAAATGTATAGTTTTGGAAGTGGAATGAATAACATAGGTATCTGGTTAACTCAATGAAGAAAACAGGGTAGATACAAAGAACATTTCATATACAAAATTAAGAGCTTGCACTGCTTTTAGAATATAGCTTAAAGGATCACTATAGTGTCAGGAAAACAAACCCGTTTTCCTGACACTATGTCATCCCTGGGGGACCCACACCCTCAGGGTCCCCCTCCCGCGGCACTGAAGGGGTTAAAACCCCTTCAGCAGCTTACCTTAATCCCGCGCTGGTGATCTCTCCTCCCCCGCCAACATCAGCTCCCGAGTGGAGCGGAATGCACGTGCATTGAAACAGGCCGTAGGAAAGCATTCTCAATGTTTTCCTATGGATGCTCTGCACGCTGGATGCGAGTTTTGCATCCAGGGTCGCAGAAGTGCCTCTAGCAGCTGTCAGGACTAGAGGTTGGATTAACCCTTCCTCTGAAACTGTTATGTTTACATGTGAAGGGTTAAAACCTGAGGGACCTGGCACCCAGACTACTTCATTGAGCTGAAGTGGTCTGGGTGACTATAGTGTGCCTTTAAAACAGGACATTGTGTACCAAAACCCCCGCATCTTAATGTAGCGGTATTGACGCATAGATGCTGTCCCTTTTATAGGACAATGTAAAACACTGCCGTTTTCGTAAACAGCAGTGATTACATTTGTCAGAAAACACTGCCGTTTGGTGGCACATTAGCATCAATGGTCACGAGCCATGTGTCCTCAATGTGAAGTTTACATGCATCTCAGCAAACAAGGAACACATCTGACCGTGTTAGTGAGTGTTCCTGTAAGGATATTTTAAAGAATAAACTAAAAAGTCCATCCAAGTATTAATTCATATTCTAGATTAAGTTTCAAAAGAAGCAATCTGCCCCCATGTATATTTCATTCTCCCCATTATCAGGGAGAACAATAATATTTGGGTTGGTTAAAACCATCAGTAGAATTTAAAGACACCATGTACCAGGAGTGGGGTTTGAACACAAGCCGACATTTGTCCATTGGATCTTAAGTCCAATGCCTTGACCACTCTTCCTGATTCTATTTTTTTTATTCTTTATTTTTTCATCTTGACAGAATCAGCAAACGTAACAGTAGCTGCATGACTTGTGCAAAAGTCAGATACAGGGCAATACATCAGAACACATTAGAAAAAGGAACAAAATATAGTGCCCCTGAGCATTTCACATATTACACAAGTAGGTACTATTTTGCCGATCGTCAAGGGATTTTCCAATATCTTTGACATTGTTAGATTACCAGACGTGTCTAAGTATGCAGTGATATCCCCACAAAGCCATAGAACATCATATGTTGTGTGATTGGAGTACCAACTGTGTCCATTCAGAACAAACAGATAACACTTATATTGATCTCCAGCCCCTCGTGTGTATCAGATATCCAACAACGTCGACCAGCCCCTTATCATGGACTGGTCTAGAAACAAGAAAGAGAAAGAGAGAGAAAAAGACCGAAAGAGGGGAAAAAGAAAAAAGAGGGTGGGACCGGTTAGAGTTTATCAATAAAAGGTGACAAGCACCAGTTAGTGATATGTGGTGGGGGGGGAGTGGGGGACTAGGCGGTCTGTGAGGTGGGGCACTCATTTCATCACTGCCCCAGGGCACTGCTGTCCCAGGGTTCCCATTTTTTGAGGAACGTTTTAAGCGAGCCTTTTACTCTAGCCGTCAATTCATCCATTAAGTGGATCTCTCTAATTCTCGCTATAACATCTGTTACCCTTGGGGTGTCCTGTTGCAGCCAAGTGGCCATTCTCCACGTCTATGGGGTTGCACTGCCTTTTTGGCTGCTAGGGTGAGTTTGTGAATAAGTTTTTGTTCCGCCCTTGTCCAACCCTTGACAGTGCGATTAAGCAGGTAAACCCAGGGATCTAATTCTAGGGTCCTGGAGAGTACTCTCCGTATCAGTTGTTTAATTGCGGTCCAGAAGAGGACAATTTTTGGGCATTCCCACCACATATGTAAGTAGGTGCCTCTCATACCGCAGCCCCTCCAGCATGTGTCAGTAGTGGTTTTATGCATTCTGAATAATTTCACAGGTGTTGTGTACCATCTAAACATTGCTTTAAAGGATTGCCCCTGTAGGGTCACGCATACGGAGGTGGTGTTACTCGCTTCCCAAATCTCCTGCCATTCGATGCCCTTGAGTACCTCACCCAAGTCGTGCTCCCATTGGTCAGTATACCTCAGCCATCCCCAATTGGACATTACTATACATGGCCCTTATGAGTGCGGTATACTCCTTGGGTAGCCCAAAGTGATCCAGCACCGCGAATAGGTATGGCCATTTAACCCTATCAAAGGCCTTTTCGGCGTCTAGTGAGACGATCAGTTTGTGTGTGCGTGCGGTGGCCTGTTTCCAAATTAGGTCAATGTTGCGGCGCCTGTTTTCAAAAAGCTGTCTGCCTGGAACGAAGCCGATTTGGTCGGCATCAATACGTGTAGTGAGGAAAGGGTTTAGTCGGGACGCCTGTAATTTAGCTAAGATCTTCTTGTCATGATTGAGTAATGATATGGGTCTATAGCGCGCTGGTAGGAGCGGGTCTTTGTTGGGCTTAGGTAGTAGCACTATGGTGGCTAGGGACATGTCCCTGTCGGGTATTCCCCCTTCCCTTAATTCTTGGAATAATTTGAGGAGGTGAGGAGTAAGGAATTCCCAGAACGTTTTGTAATACCCTCCATCAAAGCCGTCCGGGGCCTTATTCCCTTTAAGTGCTGTGATGGCCTGATATTTCTCGTCCTCTGTTATCTCTGCTGTTAGGGCGGTCACAGCTTCTTGTGATAGTTTAGGCAAGCCTAGGTCTTTTAGGAACCTCTGAATCTGTATCTCTTCTGTGTCACTACCCCCCTTCGCGCCTGGTGAGTGGTTATATAGCCTTTTATAGAATTCCGTGAAGACCGAGGCTATATCTACCGGGATGGTTTTGATAGTTCCATCTGGATGCCAAATCGAAGTAATGTGTGTGCATCTTTGTCTGGGGTTTAGGGTCCTGGCTAAGAAAGTGTCCATCTTATTTGCTTTTTCATAAAATGTCCGTCTCGTGTATGTCATGGCCTTGGCTGTGTCCTCTAGTAGTAGGGTTCGGATATTATGTCTCACCGCGTCTAAGCGTTGGAAAGTTTCCCTGTCCTGGTTGGATTGGTGTGTCTGCTCTAGAGTCCGCAACTCTGACAGAAGTCGTTCTAAGGTTTGGGATTTTAATTTTTTCTTTTTGGTCGCAAGGCGAATGAATGCCTCCCTTATTACAGCCTTATGGGCCGCCCAAGTGGTGCTTACTTTCAAATCTGGGCAATCATTAAAAGTAAAATACTCTTGTATCTCTTTATTTATTTGTTTTATGATGTCTGCGCCTCTAAGTAGGGACGTGTTCATTCTCCACGTCTATGGGGTTGCAGTACAGAGGCTCCCTAGGGTCAATGTCACCTCAGCGTGGTCGGACCATGTTATCGAGCCCACCGATGATTTCTTAACCCGTGCCAAGCTACAGTCGTTAACCAGGAAAAGGTCGATCCTGGAGTACGTGTCGTGTGGTGCAGAGTAAAAGGTGTAGTCAACCTCGCCTGGATGGGGCACTCTCCATACGTCTATCAAGCCCGTATTTGATATGAACTCGTGTAATAGTTTGTCCTGTCCCCCTCTCCCCTGGGATCTCGGGATCCCTCTGTGTGCGCACCTGTCGATGGGGGGACACGGCACCGCATTGAAGTCACTTCCCATTACCACCATGCCACGCAGCATTTTCTGTATCTGATCCCAGAATCTCTGTTCTGGTTGGTTAGGGGCGTATATGTTGATGAGGTGGACTGTGTGTGAAAATAGAGTGCCAGAAAGGATAATGTACCGTCCTTCCGGATCGGTTTCAGTTTTCGATACCTGAAAAGGGCAACTATTTCGTATCAATATTGCTACCCCGTTGCGCTTCCTGTGTGCCCTGGCTTCATGTGTGGAGCCATATGTGTGGTCCCGTAATTTAAATTTTATGTGTTTAGGAAGGTGGGTCTCCTGCAAAAATGCAACATCTGCTTTCCTTTTTTTTAGCTTGCTGAACAGTAGGCGCCACTTTCTAGGGGTATTCAAGCCCTTCTCGTTCAATGAAGTGAGATTTATAGCTATGTGTATGGTAGGGGGTTCCTGCCGGGCATCACGCCCACCTTTGCTCTCTCCGCCCTTGTCGTGTAATGTCCAATAGTCAGTTGCCACAGAAGAATCGCCCAACTCCCATCCCACCCCCCCAGCAGCGTCCCACGGTCCCATAGGAGAAGAGAAAAGGAAAGTGAGAAAAGAGAAGAGAGAAATAGAGTGTGCCATAAGCACGCCAAGAACTAAGTAAACACTGTCTGGTCTTACCTGCTGCCCGACTTTGATGGGGTACCTGGAACGGCACCTCCATGGCGTCCATGTCACACTACATTGCTAGATGCCATCAACACGGTAACTGCCGTATCCTGTGGGCACGTACAATGCGCGCGCCACACGCGTCAGGAAAGCTAGGCAGCTAAGTTCGGAACCTTATAACTCTAAAAACATTACTATTCACATAAGGTGAAACATGCAACAATCTGTATAACCTTGTAACCTCAGTCCTGTTTAGGGACCGATAACCCTTGTATACACCAGGGCCCTGTGCAGTCTCTATGTAGGGGAGCTATACAAACATTGGGATAATGCACTCATTGGGTAGGGGGCGCTAGAAAGCCGATTATGTGCAGGTACACCAGCTCCACCTGGCGACGTCATGCAATCTTGTCATGTGGCTTAGTGGGTAGCCATTATATGCTATACATGGGTGGGCAACGTATAGCTGTCCTGGCACATAGGTTAATTTGCGATTGGTCATCTGTTGCTTATGCATTTTATCTTGGTGGTTGTGTGTTGGGTTGTGTGTGTATAGGTGCGTGCAGGATGTCGGTGGTGTATGTGGGCAAGTGTTTGTACTCTAGTGAATTGTGTGATGTTGTATTCCTGCATTATCAGGCAGTATTGTGTGTATGGGTGAGTGCCAATATGAGATGCCATGGTCAGTCCGTCGTGGCACATGCATACGCCTTCAGCGCCCCTCTTGGGCATGGCGGTAGTGGCACCAAAATGAGCTAGTCCCACTCCGGTACAGTCCAGGCTGAGGCTCCCAAGTCCCTTCAGCTCATCAGTATAAGTGCTTAGCGTCAACCCAGGTGTCCCCCACGGGCCCCAGGCGGGCTCAGAGTCAATGCCCGATGAATGACCTGGTGACCTCAGAAGTGGGTGCTAGCGAGTTGGTAACAAGCCATATGATTCCCATCCCCCACCCCAGACATCAGTGGCCGCAGTGGCTCCCCCCCAGACTCCAATATGGTGGGTGCCAAGATTGCCAGTGTGTGTGGTAGTTTGGTCGGCAACGACTGGGAGAGTCCCCCCCACCTGCCCAACCCCTCCCCAAGCGTCCCGTCACGACCCCCAATTATCGTTGGCTAACCTAGACAGGTCCTAGGTCTGATGTTGTCGGTCCCGGACCCTTTTCATACGATACCCTTCATTGTTGCCACCGTCTCCCTTCGCCGACCTCCTGCCATTCTGTGGGTAGAGCTTTCAATCCCTCCATGTCATGGGCACCGCAGGCAAGTTAAGAGGGGGTGGGAGTCCCAGACTCCGGAACAGCTGCTCTGGATCCCCACCGGGTGCAAGCACATTCGTGCGGCCATCCTTGAAAGCCAGGAGTTTAAAGGGAAACCCCCAGGCGTGGCGTATCCCAGCCCATCGTAAGGCCTCGGTTATGGGCTTCCATTCCCTGCGTCGCTGTAAGGTACTGGGCGCCAAGTCCTGGTATAGGAAGATCTCTGCTCCTCAGTGCTTTATGGGGCCATCTCTACCCCTTCTCAGCAGGGCCTCCTAGGTTTGAAAGTTGAAGAAGCGGACTACCACATCTCTCGGGAACGTTGCGTCCGATCTCCAGTTGCGCAGGGCCCTGTGTGCTCTCTCTATTGTCCACTGCTCAGCCGGTATATCAGGCAGCAGCGGCTGTAATACCTCCAGCACCAGGTCTCGGATGGGGCCCTCGTTATCTGTTTCAGGGAGGCCTCGCAGGCGGAGATTATTGCGCCGCGATCTGTTGGCCATGTCTTCCATAGTCAGTTCGGCCTCTGCCATGCGGCTTGATAGGCTATTGACTTGGGTGACCATTGCATTGTGGGCTGCGGTGGTAGTTTGCAGTTTGGTCTCCAGCCGGTGAGTCCACGCTCCCAGCGCGTGTATCTCGGCCTGCAGGACCGAAGTAGATTTCTCTATTTCTCCGGCTAGGTATGCTCTCACCTCCACCAGTTTAGCCAGGATCTGGGTTGCTTCCCCTAAGGATGGATATCCGGGTGAGGATGTGCGCGGAGAGGTTGACTGAGAGGAAAGGCCCTCGCCGGCGCCATCTTAGGTCTCAGGCTGTCTGGCTTTCTGAGCTGCGAAAATGCCCATCACAGTGTTTCCACCTTCCTGACCCTTTTTGATGGTCTTCTTAGGGTTTCTTTTATCCATATTTTAATCTTTTCGCTTGTTGTTGGTGCTTTTGTAGGCTAATTGTAGTGTGAATGGAGCGGAGCTCTAGTCAGGCGCGTCCAGCTTCCTTCACTGTCAGGCCACGCCTAGTCCAGGTCAGCCTATGCCTTTTAGCGGCATATTATAGATTAGGGGCAGCCAGGAAGCCGTCGGGAGTAAAGATCCAGGCATAGACCACACAAGTTTCAGGGTAGTCGCTTAGGGGGACCACTTGACAATCCGATCCATCTGGGAATTGCACTCGGCTTCCTTGATCTTGCGCTTGTTTGGGCATTTCCGCCCTGTTTGTGTGTGCCGTGGTCTGGGTGCCATTTGCTTTCTCCGAGGGTGCAGTTGGGGTCCGCGGACTAGGTGGCGTTTAAGCCCGTCAGGGGCATCACTTTGTTGGTGCCTACCGGCTCTGCTCTCCAGACGTCTCCAGAAGTTGTCGAATAGAATGGTGAGCTGGGTTTCAAAGTCAAGCTGTACCACTCCAGAGTCAGGAAAACACACGGTCCCCGCCATGTCAGGTAAGTTGAAGCAGAGTCTCTCCACCACGCCCCTCTGACCAGCTGGGTCAGAGCCGCCTCTTGGGTGTGGACCGGGATCACTCCCACTGGTCCGAGGGGGTGGGGAGTAATGGGTCACTTACAAGAAAGGTGCTTCCCAACACCACCGAGTCAGGAGGTCGGTTGCCTCTCCTGCACGGCACGCACTAGGCCGCATCAGCAACAATGGGGCTTGTGGTTCATCGCAGATTACTTCTTGGCTTGTCAGGTAGGTCAGGATGCTAGTCCCCCTCCCAGCTCTGGTTGCTTTGAGCTAAAGAGGCCCAAAATACGGTAGTTTTTATCAGGATGGTAGAGGAGCTCTCTGGAAAGACCCCATTGTTTTGGTATGCCCCAAAAAAACCTCCACCATTACAGTCAGGCCCCGCCCCCGACAAAAAACTTTTTGTAAACATTGTACATACAAACCAAGGCCACCTAGTTTTCGGATGAGGATTCAACAAGCCAATATCCCAATGGTGGATATAATATTTGGGAATAGGCCTCAGATGGGTAAACAATGCAAACAATAAATTCTGAAGATTTTTTAGAAACACAGGAAGGGGCATTGATAACAGTAAAAGTTACCCGAAGCCAACTTAAAAAACCCCACAGAAGACGGACAACCTGCACAGGCCACTGGTCAAAAAGGAGATTGTACCTGTTTTCAACCTGTCCGTGCGAGGGCTAACAAAAGGACGAGATTAGCCTTCAGTAAAGGTTTATTATTCTTACCAACAACAGCAGCAAAACAATACATGAAAATATGTACTTTAAGACTAAATAATTTTTTTCGAAATTAAAAATAAAATCTGGAATTATACAACAGATACTCAGTTTTTGGTATGAGGAGTACTTTTGACCCATTAGCTTCTATAAAAACTAAATAAAGTTAAAATTTACAAAAGTTGATCATCAAACAACATAAAATGAAACATTCTAATATAACTAGAATGGAAATAAACAATATTAAAACCTTGGGAATTACCTCTATAATTATAATTATCAGACCAGCAGACAAAGGAGGGGGTGTAGTGGTCTTAAATGATAAAGATTGCCTATGGGTATTAACAGGTCACCTACAGTACACAAATACATAAATAACATTGATTGAGGATCCAATAGAAATAATTAATAAATAAAAAAATGATTAAAGTCTAACAATGGGATTACAAGCAGGCTATACAACTTGGAGTTATACCAGTATCTACTTAACAAAAGTCCAAGGACCTGATAATATACAGTATTTCTGGAACCCATAAGGATTCATGTCAACTTCTGGAACTACATCTAGAATTTTCTTCACAACTGTATCCCAAGCTACATATAACTACTATCAGTACAACCCTTTTTGGCCCCCGTCTGACAACTATATTTTTATTTCCTTGTAGCGGAGATGCAATATTCCCCAGGTTATCTCCGCTTATGATCCAAGTGAGGCTCAGGAACAAGTAATTAGTAAATCCACAGGCAAGGTTTCCAGCAGGTAAAATAACAGCAATATCCCCACAGCAATCCCAATAACTGGACGACACACAGTTTCAGGAGCAGAACTGAATCTTTTAATCCACACTGTCCTTTTAAAGCATGCTCCCATGCAAGGGAGGGATTTACAGTAATTATTACAGTAGCCAATCCTGTCCTGGTAACCTCCCACACATCTCCTCCCCTCAGCCAGCATCATAATCCCCTTATCCAGTCTAGCAATTCCCCCCGTTTCTGGATGTACCCCTAAATGTAGGGGTACCCCTTTAAATCCTACATCCCCTGATAGCCCTGATCTGGGTGAACAACATATCCAGAAATCACCCAGATCAGACCAGGGGTTCGGGAAATTTATGGAGGGAATAAAATGACCGACCGCACTGACTGAGATAGCCGAAAGCGGTTCCATGCGAATGGGCCCTGCGGTCGGTCCTGGAATAAGGGAACAAACTGCACGAAAGCCTCTAGCTATAGAGGCTAGGGAGGGTTCGCCTGAATCCCCTCGTTCGGTTCTTTCTATCTACCGAACGAGGGGCCGTTCGGTAGTTTGGAACCGAACGGACCGGGCTTGTGGAGGTTTCAGCGGTGTTCACCTAGTCGAGTGTCCGATTTGAGTTCCAGACACTCGACGGCAAAACACCGCTGTTCGGGAGTTTTAAAATGGCCGCCGCCACGTGTTCGTTTGTCGAATGGCGGCCACCCCCTAGAACAAAGGACGGCTATTTAACCTGTCAATTACCCGTTCGCAACAATGTTGCAACGGGTGATTGAGGACACACTTAACACAGGGGAGGTCTGATTGTTCGGTAGTTTCATTCCCTTAGTTTATTCGAATGATTCTACCGAACAATCAGAGGAATACAATTCTTTTAAACACATATAAAACTAGCAGATCACACGAATGCAGTTATTCACAAGACATTTGCAGGGCATCCCAGTGCCATCTGCTACATTCCTCTTCTCTCATTTCTAAACCAGCTATACTTTACAGGATTAATTCAGATCTAGATCTACCCCATTGTTTTGGAATGCCAAAAAAACCCTCAGACAACTCGTGCTTCCATATTTCCAAAGAAGATACATTTGTACTTTTTAGCTCAGTGATCTCAAAGTCATATTATCTGGTGGTCAGTGGAACAGTCGTCATTTCTCATGGTGGCCACAGATCCAAAGTCAAAAAAGCACCTGTAAATACTAATCCATACGCCCTTATCACAGACACACACAACTACACACCCCATTGTTGGGCAGACTAGATGGGCCAAACGGTTCTTATCTGCCGTCTATATTTCTATGTTTCTCCAATACACACAGCTTTCAGTGGAGTACACTATCCAGCCTCATCACTGGAGATCCATAGAGAGGTAAGCCTGAGACTCAGACATACTTATTTATTTCAGGATGAGTGGCTATGAACCACGGTTTAGGGGGGTGGAGCTATGAGCCACTATTTAAGGGGGTTGTAAATGGCCCCCACACCAGTCCATTGAGTCCTTTGTTTAAGATGGATAAGGATAAACTATATCTATGCGTTCATAATTTTGTTCAAGCGCATGATATGAACATCGTACAGAACAGGAGGAAGGGAGCGAGGTAAATAACAATGGCAAAAGAAAGTGTGAATTTCCTGTTGCTAAAGCGCTAGTCGTTCAGAGTGTATGAGTGTATCACATAGCTCATTTCACAATACTGTGCGATGTGTATGAATGCATCACTAAAAACTCCTTAGAATAAATCTGCAATATTGTGCTGTGTGTGTGAGTTCTAGAACAATTAAAGGTGATGCTGTGCATTACAGAAAGCAGACAATATAGATAATGTAGATTTCAGAAGAAGAGCGTGGATGGGGGCTATTATCAATATCTTTTATTTTTTATCTCTTTGAACTCAATCTCAAAAACCACGCTATTGTATTTAACATAAAAACATGCATACCCCCCAATATCAGTGTTTTGTAAAGCAGGATGCCAGTGTAGCGGTACTTACCTTACCCGGGGGCCGGCTGAGGTCCTCACTTCCGGCCGCACGCAGCTCCCAAATGCAGGCGGGCACGGACCGCGAGATGCGGTCACGTGTTCCGCCTAGCTCTAAGAGCGTGCCACGCGTCTCGGGCACGCTCTTAAAGGGGCAGTGGGAGCCAAAAAATGAAATGTGCTCCCATTGGCCCCTGTCATCCCACGTTCCCCAGACACTCACATTTTGGGGACGTGGATATGACGGGGCCAATCAAAGTAAAGTTTAGGGTATTTATACTTACCTCTCCCTTAACTCCCTGCCCTATCGTGGTTTCTGTTTCAGTTCCCTTTAGCGCTTGTTGTGTTCAGTTGTGATTTTCGTGCTTGACCTTGGCTTTGTTCTGACTCCGTTTATCTCTCTATCCCTGTTTTGTCTTGTTTGCCGGCTTACTGACTACTGTGTACCAGATCTTGGCTAGTTTTTGTTCTCTCTGTCTCTTTGTTCCCTTGACCTCGGCTTGTTCTTGACTCTGTCTATTCTCTGCTTTACGGCGAGTCCGGCCATTCTAAGGTCCGGTAAGCCGTATCTGCTCTATCTGTCGATTGTTGAACTAAATCCTGCGTGTAGGGGTAAACTACCGTGACAGCCAGAGGGCGGGGTAATCATGTCACTGGTGCTGCCCAAAGGTAGCAGTGATGCCTGGAAAGGGGTGCGTCTGCCCAATAACTGGCAGGGCAACCCAGCATGCATTCATGCCCTGAGCATGGCGCAAGTGCATGTAATTAAGTGCTACGCAATCTGGAAAAAGGTCTCCAAAAGTGGAATACCACTGCATAGGACCCACAAATCTGGACTGTCTTGCCGACATCAGAACTGTTAGGAGGCTTGGACATGTAAAGAATTAATTTACTTTAATCTTGACTATTCTTTGGGTGCGATAATAGATACAACAACCACTCATAAAATATGTACAGGTATTAAACAACACAAACATTTCATTTGACTTAAGCCACACTAATGGCCGTGGGAATTGCTAAATATGGTTTTTTTTTCAATCATTTATATACAAATTTAATCTAATAATCTTTTTAAAGAATTTTTTTGTTACAATGAATAGCACATTTTATATCGCTTACATCCTCAAATGCTCCCGAATATCCTGGTAGGATTCATTGTCACTTAATTGGAATCTATTTCTGTGCATCTTGTTTGGACTCACTGCTTTGCGGCTCCACAAACCCGATAAGAGTCAGAGCTCGGGGAAAATCATTTTAGGCAACTTGTTTATCTTGGTTTTTTTTAATAGAGAACAGACTGACGGAGAAGAAAGCACTGGGAATAATGGCTACTGCTCAAGTGGATAAATAACAAAAGATAAATAAAAATGCATCTCCCATATCAAAGCAAAGGGCTAACTGATCTTCCCTGGCATTTTCATACTCATTCAATCTATTAATTACTTTTTCGGCTTTGTGTTCAAATGCCATTGAGAAGTTAAATGTGCATTAGTATAAGCCTACATGTCTTCTTAACCCCTTAAGGACCAAAGTTCTGGAATAAAAGGGAATCATGACATGTCACACATGTCATGTGTCCTTAAGGAGTTAAAGGGAAGCGTTCTCTTCCTCGAATTTTTACATTTACTGGTTTTGCATCCAACAAATACATTATTTATGTGTGAAGTGTGAAAAATAAAATGATATGTACAATTCCTCTGATCTTTGTCCTGCAACTGGGCACCTCCATTTCCGAGTCCTACTACTTAGGAGAAAAAAATCTTTAAAGATGATTTCAGTTTGCTTATTCTGGCCCTTAAAGTTGAAATTAACGTTGAATTCTCACTTAAGTGAATAGCCCTAAGTGTTTCCATTTTATCTCCTTAATTCCAATGTATGCGTTGGCCGCGCTTGGATAGAACTGGATTGTGATGCCATTTGCTAAATATTTAAAGGATTATTCCAAACACCATGACCACTTCACTGATTTGCGGTGGTCATGGTGTCCGGCGTAATTATGTGCAGTGTTTTGCTACTATACGCTGAACATACAGAGTTTAATCCCTCTGCTGCCAGAGGTGTAACTCTGTCTCTGGCCACGTCATTGGGCGCCATTATCCAGCCTGGAACTAGAGTTTGAATCCCGGCATCTGACGCCACAGCATGCTAGTGCCAGACAGCCAATAGCGGCACCCCCTCAGCCTCATGCCGTACACGTCCTTTGTTCTCAGTGATGCCCAGGTAACTCTATGGCAGAAGAACTGAATCAATATTCAAGATTCAGATGTACATACGGCTGAATAAAATAAGTGAATTCAGTCTGAGATTCATCATGGTTCATCAGGTTTAGTCAGTTCTGAAGTCTTAATATAGTATTATTATTATTTTATTATTTATATAGCGCCATCAGATTCTGTAGCGCTGTACAATGGGATATATGTTTCTATATGTCATTATGCATACAAAGCAGATAGTCTGTGTTTCTCTGTTTCCGTTCAGTTTTTGCATAATCTTGTTCTTTATGAAAAGTTGGCTAGACATTGTTTCATTTGGTTTGTGTTTTTTAATGGCTTGTTTTAAACTTATCGATGTGTAAGGTTTTGGGATAATGTAAAATCACGGACTGACCTTTATTGTTGCAATAATATAATATTAATTGGATACTCAGCTGTGTGAATCAGCTGATGGATGAAGCGTGTGTGAAAACATCCAGAACTCAAGTTACGAATTAGTTGTGATGGAAAAAAAAAATAGTAGTTAGTTAATTAATACTGACTAGATTATAGTTCGCCATCAGAAAAAAAAGATTTAATGTTAAGCAGTTCCTACATCACTGAGTCACTTCTCTTGCTTTAATGGTTACTCTGTCATTTTATATAAAATTTTACTAACGAGGTTCCTCCTTTTTAAACCTCCAAATATTGTGTAAACTTACCTGGACGAAGCTCCCCTCGATGGTTTCCACATCCCCAGTTGACGTCAACTCATGGTCCAATCAAATGCTTATCACAGAGATTTCAGTACGCTGGTACTTGGAGGTTGAGAGGGAACACATGGAGGGAGGGACGATCATGGCTTGCCCTTGCAGACAGGACTCAAGGGAGAAGCTCAGTATGTCTGTTGCCAGTACGTTGTGCATGCTGATGACAGATATAATTTTTGCACAGAATTGATAATAGGCAGCCTTAGCAGGGGCGGGCTGGGCCGGGGGGCAGGGAGGCAATTGCCCCCCAGGCCGCCCTAAATTCTGTTAGGACCGGCCACTGCAGGGCCGGCCCTTTAAATGCTGCAGCCGCCTGAGCGCTCTGTGAAGAGCCTCAGGCGGCTGCAGCTGCTCTTCTCCTCCCCTCCCCTGTAGCATGGCCGAGCTGCTCGCTGGCCCGCGGTGCCCGGCCGGATTGATAGGAAGGTGCACACTCAGTGTGCACTTCCTGTCAGTCCGGCCGGCTACAGGACACAGAAACTCCGCGGAGTTTCTGTTTCCTGTAGCCGGCCGGACTGACAGGAAGTGCACACTGAGTGTGCACCTTCCTATCAATCCGGCCGGGCACCGCGGGCCAGCGAGCAGCTCGGCCATGCTACAGGGGAGGGGAGGAGAAGAGCAGCTGCAGCCGCCTGAGGCTCTTCACAGAGCGCTCAGGCGGCTGCAGCATTTAAAGGGCCGGCCCTGCAGTGGCCGGTCCTAACAGAATTTAGGGCGGCCTGGGGGGCAATTGCCTCCCTGCCCCCCGGCCCAGCCCGCCCCTGGATTTCACAATATGACCATTTGTTTGCAACTCACGCCTTCCATTGACATTCATTGAAACTTCACTCAAGCCAGCTCAAACTTGAAGGGCAATTTCTAAACTGCGACTGTGCCTTCATTGTTAATATCCCAGAGACATACATGCATCAAAATGTAGGTCTGGGTCTTGTGATTCTCACAATATAAAGCTCTTCGCTGTAGGATTTATAGTTTTTAAAATACGACCGTTTGAAGATGGCAACCGCCAAAATACTCTGACCTGTGCCAGGCTGCAGCAGCAAGTGATGTCATAGACAGGGCCTTTTGAACACCTGCTAATGTTTTTATAAATGTATGTTTTAATGTAACTGTGCAACAACATTGCAATTAAATGTGCTATGTAAATGATAACAGTTACTCCGCCCACTCCAGTTGTAGACTACTGGTGGAGGCAAGAACACTTCACACAATTTCCCCAGAAATTGTAGCTTTTCTAGTTATTCTTATTCTTATTATAGCCAAATTTGCCACCCTAACTCCTCCCACAGTTTTTACACTACATAGATGAAAATTTACCAAAACGTGCAGATTGTTCCCGATCGGATTGCTATTACTTTGTGGAACGTTTTGCCGAATGGTTCACGGAATATCGTCGTTCTTGTGGCGCAATTTGTCCCATAGGAATGAATGGCAAAGCTAGAGTGGGAGCTGGCAAAAGCTGAAAAATCAGGACATGATTTCTAAACTGTCACCACTTTTGCACTCCCTCATTTTCAAGCCCACCTACACAAATCTTATATCAAAACATTCAGCTATCCCTGCTGCCACTAAAAATGTCCACGGCTAAGCCATAATCCTGATAGTTTTCACAATATGACAATTTGTTTGCAACTCACACCGTTCATTGACATTCATTGAAACTCCACTCTAGCCAGTTCAAAATTGAAGGGCAATTTCTAAACTGCGACTGTGCCTTCATTGTTAATATTTCAGAGACATACTATGCATTAAAATGTAGGTCTGGGTCTTGTGATTCACGTTGTATCACAACGTTGTAATTAAATGTGCTATAAAAAAAATAATAACAGTTACTCCGCCCACTCCAGTTGTAGACTACTGGTGGAGGCAAGAACACCTCACACAATTTCCCCAGAAATTGTAGCTTTTCTAGTTTGTTTTTTCACTCTCCCCTTTAGAGTGACAAAAACAACAACAACTACTTATATTAAGAATAATAGTTTTCTTTAAAAATTGTACATATATTACCAATAATGATGTCGCGAACCCGAAATTTTCGGTTCGCGAACAGCGAACGCGAACTTCCGCAAATGTTCGCGAACCGGGCGAACCGCCGTAGACTTCAATGGGCAGGCGAATTTTAAAACACACAGGGACTCTTTCTGGCCACAATAGTGATGGAAAAGTTGTTTCAAGGGGACTAACACCTGGACTATGGCATACGGAGGAACTATCCATGGCCGAAACTCCACGGAAATTACACAGTTGATGCAGAGTCTGGTTTTAATCCATAAGGGCAGAAATCACTAACATTCCTAAATCACAATGAATATGGATTGACACCTGACGTATGACATATTGACACCTTGACATATGGATTGACACCTGTCCTCAGAGCCCCTGATGCACACGGACACAGAGCAGAATAGAGACTGTTCCCCCTACATAGGGTCACTTGGCAGATATGGATTGACACCTATCCTAAGGATCCCTGATACACACTGACAAAGAGCAGAATAGAGACTGTTCCCCCTACATACGGTCACTTGGCAGGTATGGATTGACACCTGTCCTCAGAGACCATGATACACACTGACACAGAGCTGAATAGAGACTGTTACCCCTACATAGGGTCACTTGGCAGATATGGATTGACACCTGTCCTCGGAGACCATGATACACACTGACACAGAGCAGAATAGAGACTGTTCCCCCTACATAGGGTCACTTGTCAGGTATGGATTGACACCTGTCCTCAGAGACCATGATACACACTGACACAGAGCTGAATAGAGACTGTTACCCCTACATAGGGTCACTTGGCAGATATGGATTGACACCTGTCCTCGGAGACCATGATACACACTGACACAGAGCAGAATAGAGACTGTTCTCCTACATAGGGTCACTTGGCAGATATGGATTGACACCTGTCCTCAGAGACCATGATACACACTGACACAGAGCAGAATAGAGACTGTTCCCCCTACATAGGGTCACTTGGCAGAGACCTCAGAGACCATGATACACACTGACACAGTGCAGAATAGAGACTGTTCCCCCTACATAGGGTCACTTGGCAGATATGGATTGACACCTGTCCTCAAAGCCCCTGATACACACTGACACAGAGCAGAATAGAGACTGTTCCCCCTACATAGGGTCACTTGGCAGATATGGATTGACACTGTCCACAAGGACAAGCTGCAGGCTTCCTGGCAGGGTCCATACAAGGTGGTAGAGCAGGTTTGTGATACCACCTTTGTGATCGGTGCGGTCACAGGCACGGGAGGCAAGCGCATGCTCCATGTGAACATGCTCAAGCCATACCACGAGCGTACGGAAGAGGTAACCGCGATCTGTGCACCTGCCACTGAAGATTATGATAATTTGCCACTCCCAGATCTCCTAGACCTAGA
Organism: Pelobates cultripes; assembly: GCA_933207985.1. Classification (NCBI taxonomy): domain Eukaryota; kingdom Metazoa; phylum Chordata; class Amphibia; order Anura; family Pelobatidae; genus Pelobates; species Pelobates cultripes. The sequence continues at coordinate 15,819,716 of OW240913.1, read as the reverse complement.
GGGCCAGAGCAGAGACCTGGGAGAAGTACAGTTAGGAGAACGGTTAGACCCCCAGGAGTGAACCCAGGTCCAAAGACTAATCCAGGACAAGGGGGCCACGTTTTCCAACCTACCTCCGTTAACCACTCACAAAGTTGAACCCCTAGACCAGACCCCCCTTCGCCAAACCGCCTATCGCATACCCGAAGCAGTTAAAGAAAATATTCGGAAAGAAATTGAGGAAATGATGCAGTTATTGGTGATAGAACACTCTGACAGCCCCTGGGCCTCCCCGGTAGTACTAGTACCGAAACGGGACGGCACGACCCGTTTCTGTGTAGACTACCGGAGGCTAAACGATAAAACAACCTCAGACGCCTACCCTATGCCCCGGAAAGCTCCTAGACAAAATGGCCAGAGGCCAGAACCTCACCACAATAGATCTGTGCAAGGGCTACTGTCAAATTCCATTAGCCGAGGACGCCATCCACAAGTCAGCATTTGTCACCTCGTTTGGCCATTTATCAGTTTAAGGTCATGCCATTCGGGATGAAGAATGCCCCGGCTAACTTTCAGAGGATGGTAGATCGGCTACTGGATGGGTTTCAGGAGTATTGGATGATATAGCCATTTTTAGCTGCTCCTGGCCCGAACACCTGACCCACATAGGAGCCGTACTAGACCGGATTAGGGAGGCCAGACTGACCCTAAAGCCCAGTAAGTGCCATATAGGAACGCGTAAAAACCTCCCCAAGATAGTAGTATGGGCCCCAGAGTGTGAACAGGCCTTCCAGCAGCTCAAGACGGCGCTCATTAAATCACCTGTACTTTCTGCTCCTGATCCAACTAAACGCTTTCTCGTCCATACAGACGCTTCTATGTTTGGATTGGGAGCAGTACTGAGCCAAGTCGGAGCAGATGGCGGCGAGCAACCCGGGGCTTATCTGCCCAGGGAAGTAGATACACTGCCATTGAAAAGGAGTGCCTGGCGGTGGTGTGGGCCCTCAAAAAGCTACAACCTTACTTGTATGGACAACCGTTTACCTTACTCACAGATCACAACAAATTTGGGGCACTGGGCGTGCAATCTAATGTGCCACCAGATAGGAGTGGTGTGTTAAGTAGTACTATTCTTATCAGTTTAATCCCTGTTACGTCCCCTATCAGGGGACGTGTATATGGCATCGATTTTAGGAACCGAGAGATGGAAAAAGATGC
>OW240913.1:15774944-15809167 GCA_933207985.1 Pelobates cultripes | reverse complement strand
AAATATAATATATGTCTATATATCATATATATAATGCCATACTAAGTGTATTTTTATATTATTATGTACTTATATTAATATAAAAATACACTTATAATTAAATTACACACGTATATATTTAATATATATAATAACTATATATATTGTATATATATATTATTATAAAATATAAATAATAAGTAATTTAAATTAAATAAAATTTTTTTTAAATAATAATAAAAAATTTAAAAAAAATTATATAGCTATATGAAATTTTATTCTAACTGTATTTTAAAATTAATATATATATATTTATATCAAAATACACTTAGAATGAATTTGTATATATATCTATGTATATAAAAATAAATAAAAATAATAAGAAATATACATATGTCCATATACAAAATTACATAAATAATTATATAAATATACACGTAGACTTCAAATATATAAATATGCATATATATTTAAATTCTACGTGCGTATTTATGTAATATTTTTACATAATTCAGTAATTTTATTGATTGCAATTTGAGGGACCTGCCTGCCAACCCAGGCCGAAATTCCAGAGAATTTAATTTGCTAGCACTGTATTTTACCCTGTAACGTTCTACGACACCCTAAAACCTGTACATGGGGGGTACTGTTTTACTCGGGAGACTTCGCTGAACACAAATATTAGTGATTCAAAACAGTAAAACATATCACAGCGATGATATTGTCAGTGAAAGTACTTTTTTTGCATTTTTCACACACAAACAGCACTTTTACTGATGATATAATTGTTGTGATACGTTTTCCAGTTTTTAAACACTAATATTTGTGTTCAGCGATGTCTCCCGAGTAAAACAACATGTACAGGTTTTATAGCATTTTTGAAAGTTACAAGGTCAAATATATGGGTCAAATATTTTTACATTGAAAATGGCCAGGTTGGTTACGTTGCCTTTGAGAGCGTATGGTAGCCCAGGAATGAGAATTACCCCATGATGGCATACCATTTGCAAAAGAAGACAACCCAAGGTATTGCAAATGGGGTATGTCCAGTCTTTTTTAGTAACCACTTGGTCACAAACACTGGCCAAAATTAGCGTTCAATTTAGTTTTTTTACTTTTTTCACACACAAACAAATATGAATGCTTACTTTGGCCAGTGTTTTCGACTAAGTGGCTACTAAAAAAGACTGGACATACCCCATATTGAATACCCTGGGTTGTCTACTTTAAAAAAAATATGTACATGTGGGGTGTTATTCAGAGATTTATGACAGATAATAGTGTTACAATGTCACTATTGATAAATTTTAAAAATGTATGTTTTGAAACCGCAATATCCTACTTGTACCTATAGCCCTATAACATGCAAAAAAAAGCAAAAAAGCACGTAAACACTAGGTATTTTTAAACTCAGGACAAAATTTTTAATCTATTTAGCAGTTTTTTTCATTCGCTTTTGTAGATGAGTAAAAGATTTTTCAAGTAAAAGTAAAAAAACATGTATTTTTTTCAATTTTTCATCATATTTTTTTATTTTTTTTAAATTAAAATACATGAGATTATATAAATAATGGTAGGTAAAGAAAGCCCCTTTTGTCCTGAAAAAAACAATATATAATTTGTATGGGAACACTAAATGAGAAAGCGGAAAATTACAGCCAAACACAAACACCACAAAAGTGTAAAAATATGCCTGGTCGCAAATGTACAACATCGCAAAAACAGTCCAGTCCTTAAGGGGTTAAAAGAAGAAAAACTACAATAGGACATAGTCTTAAATTAGAGAGGCAAAGGTTTAAAAATAATATCAGGAAGCATTACTTTATTGAGAGGGTAGTGGATGCAAGTGATAGAGGTTAACACAGTAAAGGAGTTTAAGCATGCGTGGGATAGGCATAAGGCTATCCTAACTATAAGATAAGGCCAGGGACTAATGAAAGTATTTAGAAAATTGGGCAGACTAAATGGGCTGAATGGTTCTTATCTGCCGTCACATTATATATTTCTATTCTGTACCATGAGGACTCTGGGATGATGGGGGTAGTGCCCTTATTTGTGTAGTGTCCTTATTTGGCCCATGTTTAATTTCAAAGTTATGATGTGATTTTGTCCATAAAGAAGAGTGGACAAAGGACCACATTCTCTTCACCTACTCTTCGCTCTTCTCTCCGGGTATGTCCCTGACTTGCTGATACAAAAACGACGACATCAAAGATCTCTCACTCTCTGTAACGTCATTAAGAAATACCATCTGTTAAGTATATTATTGTTTGCTTTTGGAGTAAAATAAATGCATATTTTTTATAAAGAATGTCAGATTGCGTATTTATACTTTTGGTTAATATGGATGTATATTAACACGGCGGGCCTTTAACCCAAGAAGAAACATAAAATATTTATTTCAATCACTCTTGAACATAAATCAAGATATTACAATAATCTAGGTATCAGGTCAAAATGCTTATAGATAAACTGTATGCGACAAGGTATGTTATTACACAACCTCCAACTGCGAATTTTAACTCATTTTTAGTTCAGGGTGTGTTTGACTCATCATTAGTGCATTTGAAATGAAATAAGTATAAAATACTGAATCTGCTTCACCTGCGTGAAACTGTAACAGATTTGCAAACAAACACTCTCAGATAAGAAGCTTTAATGACAGTCTTGTGCAAACACTGTCAGAGGTTAGAGGTTTGATAAAATTGCAAGTAAATGATTCATTGAAAGTTGAATGCTATGGAAACCAAGGCCCTTTGCGCAGATGTTCTCTAAAATATGAAATGACAATGCAGTACAGACTGTGTCTGCAATGAAAGGCAGGGGACTAGTGACACAATTCACAGTGATATAATGGATTAGATATATGCAAAATGTAGGACTGGAAACTGTCCCAGTCATTGCTGGCTGCAATTTATAAAAGACCATCTATAAAGCTGTAATATTGTATATCGAATTTTATATTTAGTTTGAAATAGAACAGAGAAGACAAAAGGATCATCAGGTTTTCATGAGACTCGCAGGTCCTTAATGCTGCAGATAGCAGTTGGTCTCGCAGGACCATGGTAAGGTTACAAACATCAAAGAAAATTACAAATAGTTGCATGTTTGGTAAGTTCTGTGAGTTTCACTTATCCAAACATGGTTTGCACTCAGCTAACAGTATTTCCTCATATTGTTGCTAACTAAAAAGAATATAAATTAACACAATCAATAACAAGTATGGAGATATTTAGAATCCCCCACTATACTCTCCAACTATGGTCTCATATGTATAGTGCTTATTATGATCCTTACGTACTGATCTCTAGGTAACATTTGGGAGACCTGGTGATAATAGGCGGTCAGATTCTACAACACGGTGGTCAGTGAAGTGACTGTTTTGGTCCCAGGTCAAGTCCTAATGTGTGTCCTGGTCGTTTCTCTACATTCCATCTTACATGAGTGATAAGCTGCTAGGTTCAAGTCAAGTGACTATCGTCTTTGTGTGTGAGTTTTTGAGGCAAATGTGGTGTTCATGTCAAGTGACTCGAGCTATGTCCTTAATGTTCATTGAGTCAGGGGGTAAGGCACCTGTAATGGGGTTACTGGATACCTGAGTGATTTAGCTACATCAATGCTGTAATATTGATCAATGATGAATACTCGGCCTGTTTCCTAACAGTGTCTCAAAGGGGTTCCAATGGCCTGTACTCCAGATGTGTCAGGCAGTAGTGGTTGTCTCCCACTCTTGTTTTGATGGGTAGAAACCAATTAACTGTCTTATCCACAAATCATAAGCCAAGGGATTTAATTGTTTTAATTGTGCCAAGCAGAGTCCAATTCTGCATCTGGTTTTATATGGACAATACAAATTTTTAAAATGTCAGTGAATTCTACAATGTACTTTGTTTTACGTGTGGGTCAAACATTGTTCATTACCATTATTTTTAATTTTATGCGCCTGACAAGTCCAGTTATTGTTGGTTGAAGGAAGTCAACAAGAAGCATGTTGTTGGTATAAGAACAGAGACTCTTCAGACCAGTAAAGGAAGATACCCAAAACACTAGCCAGAACCCGTATGCTGAAGACCTGCTGATCGATGATGATTTTTTATGTTGACAACTAAGCCCTGGAGGTATGCAGTCTCTTACATATTATACCCAGAGGGGACCAAACTAAAATCTGAAATAAAGAGTTTGACACTGTCCTCTAAATTCTGTGATGCTCTTATCACTCAGCAGCAGGGGCGAGTTAAGATGGGAGGACATAAATTTTAAATATTCATCTTAGAGAATAAAATGTATCCAATATTATAAAACAAATAACATCAGTACTGGATATGTCTCCAAAAGCTTTCTGTTGCTCTGTCCGTGGTGCCAAAAAATGATTGATGGATATAAGATGATTGATGGCTGGGGACAGCCTCTAAATGCTAATTTAATTGACAGACCAAGTGATATATACTTAATAAATCTATAATAATAAATATGTTGTTTTTTTTTACTGCTGTGACTTTTTCCTTCTATTGGTTTATTTTTTTTCAGTTAAATTTGAACCAACTGTTTGTACATATTTTGCAATATATGAACAGGCTAATTTTTGCAGCAGCATGGTTCTCATAAATAGTTTTTCCTGAAACGATTGCATAGACGAAAGGTCATTGGTGCCCGGTGCATTAATTTTTTGTGACAGCAAAGTAGTTCAGCCACTAACGTAAATTCCTAATAACACCTATGAAAGCCGGTGGTGAAATAAGGAGGAGCACTTGGAAAAATCTCTAATGAAAGTGTTACAAAATAAACCATAACATCTGACCAATGGGATATGGTATGATCCACAAGAGGACAACTTCTACAAACCGTTTCACCCAACAGAGGATGTACTGCCGTGCAGCAGCAGAAGAATGGTCTGAAATGCCAACAAGCTATAATAGTATGTAAAGTTAGAGTAAATCCAGTTAATAAATATTGTCTGCTAACACCTCTGGTGATTAAAGGTGTACCTCAAGGCTCCACAAAGACACCAGCCACAGTATGAAGATTTTTTTGAAAACTCCAGTGTAACTGAGGATCTTCTTCATTTTTAGCTGCCCTCTTGTAGTGTGACCCCGTTCCAATATTCATTTTAGTTCCTCTTTTAGAGGTTTTAGAATAAATGACCACACTTCCATATATTGAATGTATGGAAGGGTGGTCGAGGTTCATAAAGTAATTCTGCTTAATAATCTTATATCAAATGCAGGTTAACCAGGACATAGTTGAATAGTGGGATTATAGTAATATAATGTATATAAAGGGCAGAAAGTGCAGAAGTTGAACATACATCATAATGGGTAAACAACACACTGATAAATGCTATAAAAAAGGTAATAAGAGATGTATATTCTGAGTGAGATCCTTGATAGGTAGAGCTTCTGAACACAGCCATCAGCAGTAACACATAGAAAGGTAGATCCCCAGATGTTGTAGAACCTCAACTCCCATGATGCATCGCATGCCTTTAGAATGCCTTTAGAATGACAAAGCACCATAGAAGCTGTAGGTTTTTTTTTATTATTCTTTATTTTTGGTGCGCAGTGTCAGATACATGACAGGTGACAAAGTATAACAACGACTTATAAGTATAGGAAGAGTTGCTGCGCTTTTTTTTTTGTCAGAATTAAGCAGACTTAACACTCTCGACTGGGTACTTAAAACCATCAAGATAATACTAGACATTGTGAGAGGTAAGCAGAGACATGCCTTGAGTATCAGACTAGGTAAGACAATAGTATACCAACTGGCATGGCATAGATGCCGCATAACGAATGATATAGTCAAAACATAAAATGAAAACCACTGGTACTGCACTCTCTCATTTAGGATAGCAGAGCTGGAAACCAAAAATAAAAGTCTAACTTGAGAAATAGGGTCATTGCATAAAGTTGTGTTTAAGAGACAACCAGGTGCAAGGAGATGCCAGATAGTAAACTGGAGTCACTTAAGAGAAACAGGCAAGTAGCCCCTGTAGCCCAGAACATTTTCAGCCAATTCTGCAGCTCAGGGTCTCAGGGACGTGACTGCAAGGAGCCAGATCCACCAGATTCTGGGCAGGCAGTCAGGTTGTGAAGGCAGCTGAGGGCAAGGTGAGGCCCCTCTCCAGCTCCAGGTCTGACGGAGGCTGGCCTACTCATAACGTGAACTCGGCTTTGAGAGTTTTTCTTTCCATAGTGGAAGCCTCGGATGGCCCAGGAGTTCCACCACCGGCGTGTGATCTTCCAGCGAGGTGGTTGGTGCTGTGGAAAAGACCCCTGGTAGCCTTTGCTCTAGATAGGCAGGCAACAGAGGTAATTGGCGCTGGGGTATAGGCTGCACCGATGGGGGGCCTGCTACACCCCGCACTCTGATGCCCCCATACCTCCATCTGAGGCTGATGCTGCGTCAGGACCGTGCGCTACTCCAATTCTGCCCAGAATCATTGAAAAATCGAGTCTAGGCGCCTGAGAGACTGCTCCACCAAGCAAAGGTTATCTGCGCTGGATTGCACAGGAGGGTGCTTCGGAATGAGTGGCGCGTCCGCCATTTTGCTGAGAACCTTGTCTCTGATGTGTGTGCCAGTGTGCTCGTCTAGAAGCAATAGAGGTGAGTGCTTTGAGCTAGTGAGGACTGGGATGACCCCCACCGGTCAAGAAGGGGGGGAGCGCAGCAAAGAGTACTCAGAGTATTTGTGGAGCTTATACCGGGAGATCGGCTGCCTCTCCCAGGCAACAGGCCTCTAGTCGTGCTAGGCCGCATGACCTCTTGAATCAAATACCCCTAAGGATGGTGTAATCTGCCTATGAGGTTAACAGGCAATGCAGAGGTTGTCCTGCTGCCGGTTGTAGTTGGTTGCTGAGGATTTTGGGGGGTATTGTACATCAAATTTGCTCCATAACTCCGGAGCTACAGAGAAATGGGTCCATCCATCTTAGGCATCAGACCCCGCCCCCTGGAAGCAGTAGTTTTAAAACATCTGGGGATCTACTTTTAGGGCCCCCCTGGTAAATAAATTCCCACTGACAAGCAGAGTTTATTAATTATATCCATAATGTTGCTGGAAATAACAGGTACGTACTCTCGCAGCATTTTGGCACAGAACATTAAATAAAACAAATATGGTCATAAAGTCACTTCCTATACTCATGAACAAAAAAGGACGGGTATTTCCAGGTCCGTTAAACATGCTCCATTTTTATTCTTTCAGAGATTCAGAATATGTTCATCTCCTTCTTAACTGCTCACATCACAGGAGGGTGTGTGTAAAGCAGAATGTGGATGGGGAGTTAATTAACAAATCAAGAAAGCATTTGTTTCCTGCTGTTTTCTCTTGGGGTAATGAATGTAGCGGAAGCATTATCCAGCTCTCTTTACATGCGGCTAAATAGAACACCAAACATTTCACAGAATGGAACTTTTTGATCATTCTCTAAATTCCTCCCGGGACTATGTATAAAATATCACCCTTGTGTCATGTCTGTGACATGAAATGTATCTTCCTCGATTCATTCCTACATCATCGCTGCACTAAGCAGGCTTTAATAATGTCTGCCAGCAAAACAGGGTGCCCAGGGTTCACCATGTCCTCTCAGCATATAGCTGGGGCTCTCCTGTGTTTGTCAGTTGGTCCAAAGCATTTTCAGCTATTAGACCTCTATCTTCCTCCAACTCAGGAGCTTCAACATTCTGAAGACACACCAGTACTTCTACGGCCCTACCAATGGACAGTCTACCTCTGATGTGCTCAAGATATCAGCTAACCATTCCATGCACTACCCATAACCCTTACAATCCTGTACCCAGTAGGATAACCCCGATTTGAGACCAGGATCATGCTGTGCTGGGTTATTTCTGTAGTCTCCTGCTTATGTAAGATGTCAGAGGAAATACGTGAAAAGTAGCCACATCACACCTCATACACTATTATAGTAGTAGCCCCCACCTATTGCCTATGGGTGAGGATTGTGGGGGTCTTTATTATTATTAATATTTTTATTATTGATATTTATATAGCACCAACAGATTTTATAGCGCTTTACAATATTACGAGAGGGGGATTTAACTATAAATAGGACAATTACAAGAAAACTTACAGGAAAAATAGGTTGAAGAGGACCCTGCTCAAACAAGCTTACAGTCTTTATTAGAATGTACCCTCTTTGTTTTTGTTTTTAAGAGAGCCCCACCCAATAGCCAAAAGTGGGGGAAATGAGGTGGACAATGACCGATCCACGCCTTATTTTTTAAATTTTATGATGATGGGCACAGTGGGTAGTTGTGTCAGGTTCCCCTGGTATTTTACAAGAACCATACACAAAGGACGGGGTGTTTCTTAGTGACTGCCCAGTTGCTAGTTTCTAATTACCGTGAGCAGTCTCCGACTGCTTAATGTTCAGTAGACATGCCACCAACTGCAGCAATGCAGGTGGAAGTTTAAGGAAGGTATTATACACGGGGGTCATATTGACTAGAGCTCAGCTGTGGAAATGTTGTAATTCAGTTTTCTATTCCCTACAAACCAGTGTTTGGCGATTTCAGGGACAAACCAATAAATATGTGTTTTTTTTTAACACTAAGCATTTCGTTGAAGCCATGTCTCATTTTAAAGGAAGCTGCAACGATGTTATGCAGACTGAAAATAACACGCAGAGTTATGCAAAGCTTATGTTAATTTCCCCTTTACATTCCTGGGAGCTTTTAACAGCTTCACATCCACGACCTAAGGAAAATCAGTCATTTAATGAGACGCAGAGAATTCACTGCCATACTCGGGTTCACAAATGTCAAAATGCAATCCATCTACTGCTCTTCTCGCACAGTAATAAGCATACCGCCAGGGGAATTTAAATAAATGCCGTATCTTACTGCGTTAGTAATTACAAAATGACGGGAGTCAAAAGAGAGCAGTTAAAATGGCATCTTTAAAACAACGTTATATTATTTTAGCTGTATGTATCCTGGCATTATTTAAATGGAAAACACTACTTCAAAGATAGGAATAGAGTCACGGGTTAGAGCAAGAGGTCATGGATAGAGGCAGTGCTCCTCAACCCTCTCCTCAAGGCACACCTAACAGTCCAGGATTTATGGATTACATGGGTGTGTCTAAGGTAAAACAAAAAACGAAAAAAACACCTAAGACTCTAAGACACACTTGGGTAAATCCCCAATTCCTGGACTGGTAGGTGTGGCCTTGAGGGGGGGTTGAGGAGCACTGGTTAGAGGTACAGAGTTATAGGTTTGGTAATGCATGGGGGCTAGTAAATTAGGGATAGGATAGAGGTAGAAGATTATAGTTCCATCTTCTAAATTTGTTTGGCCAGGACCCTCTTCACCTGCTGCTTCTGTATATTAAACATGTTACGTTAGAATTACTTGCGTATCTTGTTTTACCTATTGTACCCAGTGGTGTATCCTGGTTTTGTGCTGCCCTAGGCATGACAAAACTCAGGCGCAACCTCCCCACCCCCTGCGCCACCCCACCCTTTCCGCCTTCCCTGCCTTCTAAATGCACACACACACGCATTCACTGACAGACACGCATACACTAGCTAACAGACAAACACACTCACTAACCGACACATACAGTCACTAGCAGACACACACAGTAACACACTCCCTAACAGACACACTTCCTGACATACACACACTCACTAACAGATACACACTCACACACACTAACAGACACACACACACTAACACACACACACACACACTAACAGACAAACACACACTCACTAACAGACACACACACTAGCACACACACACTCACTAACAGACACACACTAACACACGCACACACACAAACACACACACTAACACACTCACTTATTTTTTTTTTTTAAGGGTTCTCCCTTTCCCTGGGGTCCAGTGGCTGCTGGGCTGTTGGGCGGGCGGGTGGTGCTGGCGAGGGAGCACTGATTAGTGAGTCATATTCCGGAGCACTGATGTCATATTCCGGCTCCCGGCATCTCCCTCGCCAGCGTCGCCCGCGTTGCAGGTACATATTATCACTGAGTTGTGGGAGATTCATCATGGGTAATTTCACAAAGGAACATCAAATTAGCCAGAGAAAAAAATGAATTTATTCATCAACTCATCCTGTCTGACAAAGTTTAAATGGGCTCGTCAATAAGTTATCGTTTCTGGGGTACAGACTATACATGATAGGTCACAGGATAAGGTTAGCATAGCTGCCTACCAACACATGGAACTCTAACTATACTGGTACCATAAGGATTTGGTCACCAAACTCGGAATTACCGCAACTCACGCTAGGATTGCTAAGCTGTGACTATAAATAAGTTTATAGCAAAGAATTTTCCTAAATCAGCAATTTTTTCCTAAATTTACATTTTGATGTTACTATATGGGAGGCATGTATAGATGATATACAATGATATGTGCTTAACAGATATTGCTCTGCATTAGTGATGTCCCGAACGGTTCGCCGAACGGTTCGCGAACGGTTAGCCACGAACGGTTCGCCACGGACTCATCATTGAGTAAACTTTGACCCTGTACCTCACAGTCAGCAGACACATTCCAGCCAATCAGCAGCAGACCCTCCCTCCCAGACCCTCCCACCTCCTGGACAGCTCACTAAGAATGCAGCTTCAAAATGGATGCTGTCCAGGAGGTGGGAGGGTCTGGGAGGGAGGGTCTGCTGCTGATTGGCTGGAATGTGTCTGCTGACTGTGAGGTACAGGGTCAAAGTTTACTCAATGATGAGTCCGTGGCGAACCGTTCGTGGCGAACCGTTCGCAAACCGTTCGGCGAACCGTTCGGGACATCACTACTCTGCATTAATAAATGCCTGTACAGAAGATTTTGGAACAGCCCAAAGATCCCACCATGGCTTCAGTCTTCGACAATTTGGAACAAACATATGTGTATGAAGAAAAAACTTCCAGGAGCATAAGCTATGATTTGGGAGAGTTGGTTTAGCCAATGGCACCCAAATGCAGGCCACCCTCACTTCAATTTTGATAGAGTCTTAGGGAATAATGTTTTGTAGATATCTCTCCATGTAATGTTAGGAGTCTCTATTGTAGTTTCTGCACGGGGCTGTGTAGCGCTCCGGAGACAGTAATACCATATGGCGCCCAGATTTTCACAGGCTCTGTACTCTACCCCATATAATAACACACATTGGATATCTCACGCATGCCTGTTGTCTTTTGTTTCGTTTTATTTGTACCTCCTGCGAGTATTGCTTTTCATGTCTCTGTTTATTATTTATACTCTTGTACCAAAAATTCAATAAAAAATCATTGCAAAAAATAAATAAATGCCTACACAGATACTGAGTAGCAAAATATGAAACAGTACTGCAGCTTTATTAGGGAAAAGTTGAAATTCATAAATATATATTACAGAAATATAATTATGCTGACATCTCAACAAATGTTTTTTTCCCTTGTTTTCGTACACATATCTCTTTTAAAATACAATGATTAAGGAATGTGTCACATACACCACTAGCTGTTAAACTGCAGATGTAGCCTTAGGGGCTGTTGGCTTTCGTGCAACAAAGACACATTTTGGGAATTTAGTTTCAGCAAATAATGTAAGTCTGTCGGAGGAGCATTCTGTGATGAAATACACTAGGTGTGCATATTTAGTACAACAATGGAAGATTCATTTCTAGCATTAACTTGGTATTAAAAGTATAATTAAAATGAATCTCCAGGAAGCTTTTGTACAAAAATATGATATTGCATCGTGTAAAAAATCATCCTATTTGTTTCCCATGATGCTAGATAAATGTTTTCAGCAAAATCTCCAGAAATGACTTTCACCAAAATAGCACACCCTATTCTCAGCCTTTCAAAAAGATGAAAGAAACTAGAAAGATTATAAGAACTTTTTCATTTTACAAAAGGATATGTAACGGCTGGAGGTTTAACAGATAAATCTCAGATTATTTCTCTTCCGTCCTTCAAAATGTTCCTGGATCTATGTTCAAATGATCTACCTTACATGGGTGTGAATGATTGTAAAGTAGAATCAGTGTCTTCCAAACCTCTGTGTCTTTGTTTCATTGTATCCAGTCTTCTAGAATTGGTGGAAACCTTTGTACGCACTTCTGTAATGGGCAGTTTTATGTCCTGTGGTTGTGTCCAGCTTTGACTCCAGAGATTGAGTGACCTTTAAACTTAATAAGGTGGAGGTCTGTCTAGAAACAGTTTTTGTTGATTTACTGAAAGATTTTGTATAATATTTGCTCTACAGTAGTCTGTAGATTCAGGTGTAACAATAGAACAAAAGGCACTAACAAAATGCACTTGCAAGTACGTTTCTAAACATTAGGCACATTTGTGAAAACCAACTGCTGCGATCAGATAAAGGCAGCAGTCTATGATGTTGGACCCCATGGGTTGCTCAATAGAGTGTAGCATGAATGGTATAAAGTCCATTCGGATGTAGTTTTAAAGCAGAGACTGGGTGGGGACTTTGAGGAAGAGTGCTAGGGATGGAGACATTTAAGTGGAAATGGGGCAAAAAGCCTCGATACAGTGTCACATCAGTAAAGATACCTGGCTGTGGCAGATTAGAGCAATAATTGACGCTACAAGAGCCAAAGATAGAGAACGATTGCCATATTTTCTCCCACTATTGTAGTAGATTTCCATCTGAGTTCCTTCAATAAGAAACTCACATTAGCATTGGTGTAGGGGTTTGAGGATGTAGGTAACAAAATACATCCAGTAAAACTTACCTGAAGTAAACTAAGATGGCCGCTGGGAATCCTTGTCAACCATTATTTCGGCTTCTTTGAAGGTGAGTGAGTTTTTAAAGGGGCCTTGAGGACGTGTGAAGGATCTGTGTCCTTCATGTTCAAACAACATCCCTGGCTTCAGGCTGAGTCGAGATCTGGCAGCCAAACTTAGTAAGCACTGATTTCAAAAAGAAAAGTAGTGGATGGTGGGATTGGCGGCCATTGGTGTTTATTTTTTGGCAATGGATAGGTGTGTATTCAGTCAGAACGTTAGTAGCTCCCTGTGATTGCAGTCCTGCCCCTAATGCCCTTATTTTATATAGAGTTGGTTTGCTGACACCAATACCATGAGCATTAGAATAGCAATATGCTGCTGTTCACAGGCATTTTCAATGATTAAAATCAGTGCTGCTCAGTGACTGGCTGAAATGTTACTGGCATGATATCACGTACCAATTTATTTTATTCAAAGTGAGGGGAATTTCACAGCAATTGTAAAACAAATTTAGGAAACATCTGGGACACAAGAACACTGGAACAGCGCCTTTTTTACAGAACCATAAACATTGCAGTAAATAGTCCTTGGATACTCATGTATATAAGCAGCATCAATAATCCTTTCAAAGTAAATAAAAATAAAATAATAAGGACGAAATAGCCGAAAGCCTTAAGTGTGTTCAGGTATTTACTATTAGGATAGAACAGCAGTGTTTGGCAATGCAAGTAAGAATTGGCAATGCCTGTGAACACTGCAAACCTGTCTTATTTTGGCAATGCAAGCCAGGATTAATCCAAAACACTTCTGATAAAGTTTCAGCTACAAGACCGGACTGATTAAGCGTAAAAGTCTTATTATCTTCTTGCTGTGACTCCTGCCAACCCCTAGCAGACACTACCAGATCAAGTGCCATCTGGTCCTCCAGTGCATCCTACTAAGTCAGGCCCGCCACATGGAACTCGTCATAGGCTCGGAACTCAGCCATGGCCAGTGAAACTTTTAACCAGGTGGCGATCATACATTGTGCCGAGGATTGGGCGCTATTTCAACAGTGTACAGCTGACGGGGATACCTGATATGTGGGGTTTACTAGTGGAGAAATTGCTTTAGTTAACAACCCCCTACCAGGTGTATAAATGTATGTACTGTGACCTAATAAAGCCTTTTATCGACTGATGTTCGGATGGGTAAATATATCACTAAACACTCTTTGTGAGGAAGAGTGTTTGGGGGAGAAATTCTAGTTGAGTATTGGATCTTTGTTTTTGCTCTTAAGGTTTGCGGAGTGTATCATGCATTTATGTTTCTGTATGGTTGTTTCCAATGAATGCTATGTTCATATTTTTAAAATTAAAAGTGCTTGGTAATGAAGCTGGATTGAATGTGCTAAAATACATTATAAACATACTAAATCGTAAACGTATGCTTTTTTATTTTTTTAAAGCTCTTAATATTTCTTTTATTTTTTTAAAATTCTTTATTTTTCGTTGTGCAAGGAATAACAAGACAGCCTCCAGAGCCACAACAGCTTTTGCAGGCACATTAACGTTACTTACATACAAATTTGGTGGAGTATCTTGGTATACAGTGAAATGGCATATAATGCACAACAAAAGCTGTAAAGACAAAAAGAGCGAAACCTAGTGCAGGTTTCGCTCTTTTTGTCTTTACAGCTTTTGTTGTGCATTATATGCCATTACACTGTATACCAAGATACTCCACCAAATTTGTATGTATGTATGTGTTTTGATTTTTATGTGGATTGAGGGGTTACCACATTGGTGTTGTTAGTACTTGGTTTTTCATTGAAGCCACTGGCTACAACTCAGTATTTGTATTATATTGTACATTAACGTTACTGTCGTACAATTTTGTAGCATCGATAGTCTTAGCACGAAGTTTTGATAAATAGTTATAGTCAAACTTTATAACATGTTAAATTGTATGTTTCAGTATAAACGTGTATATATATGCCACATCACCATATGCCTAATCTATATCCACTTAACAGTTTTCCTGTGAGTTGGGCTGAGAAACGTTCTGCACATTTTTGGTGTAATGGGCTGGTAGGTCATAACGCATATATTAGCTGTGCTACTGGTGTGGGTAGCGGCTATGGCTATTGCTGCCTGGGTGGTGCATTTGGATAGTGTTTTAGCTCTGGCACAGAAGATTAGCTTATAGGCTCCCGGCCCTTTGCGTGTGATAGAGTGTGTTAGGTTTAGTGATAGTATAAGGGCTGGGTGTCTGTGATTCGTTGTTGTGTAAGCGAGTCGTAGTTCGGAGCGTGGTTGACTATGCTTTCCCAGGTCTTAGTTTATCTTGTCTGCTGATAGGAGTTTTACTGTGCTTTAGGGCTGGTCTAGTGACTAGAGTGAGTGCTCTGTGGGTTACTAAGCCCTTTAACCCCAGGGCATTAGGGGAAAGCTCTTAATATTTTTGAATTAAATGTATTTATCATTTCATGGCACCTATGAAAATCCTTAGATATCCACAGAAATCTGCAAGAGATCCATGAAAAGGGCTAACATTCACTGTTACAGCCTCTCCATGCAATCTGTCAATATGCAGAAATGTATATTCTTTCCTTGCTGTACAGAACTTTGGCGAGTGTTGGTTATATCACAAATGTTTTATTTAAGGTTTTAGTCACTAGACAGTGACTATTTTAGCAATTTAGCACATTTAGGGCTTTGCACTGTGGCCATCTACTCGTAGGGGGACCCGAGTGTCACCATCAAGGCTCTCCTTTCCCACAGTGATCATTTCTCTCAGTGCATAGAACAGTGATTGTAGCCCAGTGTTATAGCTGGTATAGCTGTCTAACCCAAACACTAGTTGAAAAGTAGTGAAGGGTGAAGAGGAATTGGTTTCACACTTTTATACCTGGAGCCTCAACAGGAGGTCTCAATGAGAACAATAGGATTGAGACATTCCTGGCGACATTTGTTTGGGGATGTGAACACCATTTGTTTGGGAATGTGAGCACAGGAAGCCTGTATTTTTACTGTTTTTTGTTAACTAATGCCAAGGTGCTTGGCCGCAAATTAATTTGCAGCCGGATGTCTTGGTACTGGATAACAAAAACAGTAAAAATACAGGGTTCCTGTGCTCACATTCCCAAACAAATGGTGTCACCAGAAAGCTCTCTGAGCATGCACTCTGTTCAAAAAGTGCTCGGATCATAGGTGGCTAGCCCGATTTAGGTGAAAGCCAATTTTTCAGCGAGCCACGGCTTTTCTCTGATCCAGCACAGAGTTCCAGGCCGCTGAGTGTAAATTCCCCATCACCGAAAACCACAGCCATTTTTATGGGTACATGGAGCTCCCTCAAGTCCTGGGATGGGGGGATGCCTCCCCGACTCCTCTGTCTTTCCTCTAAAAATCATAATCAACAACATTTTGTACACATTTTTGTGGTGGTGCGGGCTACTGGTTAGCCTCCCCTGAAAATGATTGCTAATATTGCATATTTTAAAGTAAATCTAACAAACAAAATTGTTGATCTAACAAAGATCTAACAAATGGAATAATCTTTTGTTAAAATTCTCAATATTGGGGCGCTAACCCTGGGGTGGTATCACTGGTGTGTTTATTCTGTTTAGTTTTTTTCAAAGATTTTTCTGGGCTTGCTAATAGAAACATAGAAACATAGAATGTGACGGCAGATAAGAACCAGTCGGCCCATCTAGTCTGCCCAATTTTCTAAATACTTTCATTAGTCCCTGGCCTTATCTTATAGTTAGGATAGCCTTATGCCTATCCCACGCATGCTTAAACTCCTTTCACTGTGTTAACCTCTACCACTTCAGCTGGAAGGCTATTCCATGCATCCACTACCCTCTCAGTAAAGTAATACTCCCTGATTTTATTTTTAAACCTTTGCCCCTCTAATTTAAGACTATGTCCTCTTGTTGTGGTTGTTTTTCTTCTTTTAAATATAGTCTCCTCCTTTACTGTGTTGATTCCCTTTATGTATTTAAATATTTCTATCATATCCCCCCTGTCTCGTCTTTCCTCCAAGCTATACATGTTAAGATCCTTTAACCTTTCCAGGTAAGTTTTATCCTGCAATCCATGAACCAGTTTAGTAGCCCTTCTCTGAACTCTCTCTAAGGTATCAATATCCTTCTGGAGATACGGTCTCCAGTACTGCGTACAATACTCCAAGTGAGGTCTCACCAGCGTTCTGTACAATGGCATGAGCACTTCCCCAGTGGTATATCCTGGTTTTGTGCTGCCCTAGGCAGGACAAAACTCAGGCACCCCACTCACTCCCCCACCCAACCCTTCCCCCCGCCCCACCTTCTAAATACACACACACACACAAACAGTCAGACACACACACAGTCAGACACACAGTCAGACACAAACACACACACACACACACACAGTCAGACACACAGTCAGACACACACAGTCAGACACACACAGTCAGATACAAACACACACACACAGTCAGACACAAACACACACACACACAAACACACACACACACAGTCAGACACAAACACACACACACAGTCAGACACACACACACACAGTCAGACACACACACACACAGTCAGACACAAACACATACAGTCACACACACACACAGTCAGACACAGGGCTGGGGGGGGGTAAATTAAAAAAAAAAGTGTTAATGTGAGTGATTGTGTGTGTGTGTGTGTGTCTGACTGTGTGTGTGTGTGACTGTATGTGTTTGTGTCTGACTGTGTGTGTGTGTGTCTGACTGTGTGTGTGGGGGGGGGGGTGGGGTTCTCTCTCTCCCTGGTGGTCAGTGGCTGCCGGTCGGGCTGATGGACTGGCTGCTGAGCTCCCTCGCCAGCCGCCCGCCCGACCAGCAGCCAGCGCCACCCAGCGCCCAGCATGTCTGTTAGCCTCGAGGCTAACTAGGCATTTGCCCTGGGCATTTTGGGGCGGCGTTTTTTGCCGCCCCCTGAAAAATGCCACCCAAGGCAAATGCCTTGTTTGCCTCGCGGCTAATACGTCCCCTCTTTCTACTGCTAATACCTCTCCCTATACAACCAAGCATTCTGCTAACATTTCCTGCTGCTCTATTACATTGTCTGCCTAACTTTAAGTCATCAGAAATAATCACCCCTAAATTCCTTTCCTCAGATGTTGAGGTTAGGACTCTATCAAATATTCTATACTCTGGGTTTTTACAACCAAGATGCATTATCTTGCTCTTATCCACATTAAATGTCAGTTGCCCCAACTCTGACTATTTTTTTAGTTTACCTAAATCATTTACCATTTGGCTTATCCCCCCTGGAACATCAACCCTGTTACATATCTTAGTATCATCAGCAAAAAGACATACCTTACCATCAAGACCTTCTGCAATATCACTAATAAAAATATTAAAGAGAATGCATCCAAGTACATGGATTAAATGCATAATGGATTAAATGCATTTGTCTTATCAAGCAAAGAGTAGACACATGCTTATTAATGATTAATATTGGAGCTATTAATACTTAGCATTGACATTGCAAATCATAATGCTTTTTCTTAAGATCAGGAGACTCAAAAAGCATTTTTTTTTTAAACGCTTGGTTTAACGAATTTCCATTTTTGAACAGGCCTTTTGTACTCCTGAGAGAAAAAAAAAACATTAGGAAATTCTTAGCGATGCCATGGACTAAATGTTAGTACCACCAGGGCCCGGGGGGCGCCAGATTTGGGACCTGGCAGGAGGTAAGCATTGTTGAGACAGAATGTGAAGATCCCTGTTGGATGGCCAGCTCGGTACAAATTCTGTCCGTTCCAAAGTATCTAGTAATAATTGGTGCGGAGGTGATATCTGAGTAAGACATGCATTTGTGATTTGAATTGAAGTAAAATTCTGTTGAAAATGTCCTTTGCAACAATGTAGGCAGATGTTGAATCAAAGGTATAATATGAAGGAGGAAAAAGTCATTGGGGTCAGGGGATCAGTCCCACAGACTGCATGTTTTGTCATTTTCTTTGCATCAGAGAAGTAGCTTGGGGCTACCTGACTGGTTACTCCAAGCTCAATAACCACTGCAGTGCCTGCAGTCTGTATGTACAGTGCTTAGATATGAAAGATATGTTTAGATATGAAGAGTTTAACCACTCTGCTGCAGGGTGTATATCTCCACCTCTAGCAGAGACATTAGGGGGTCAATAGCCATCCCGTCACAAGAGATCCAAGCTTGTCAATTCCTATTCTGTGCATATATCTATATACAGAGTTGCAATCATTGGATGCCAATATATGACAATGACATTGGCATTCTGCAGCTCTGGAAAAGCCAGCTGTCATCACAGCTAGGAAGAGCTCTCTATGACCCTCTCTGTTCAGCGGAAGCCAGGTAAGGGGGCATACTGTTGCAAAACAGTTTGCCCCATTAACGGGAAATGAGACCAGGGTACTCCAAGCATCATAACCACTACAGCAGGCTATCTTGCTTTAAGTAACCCTTTAAATAAATTACAAAATATGCCAAGGCAAGTTCATGTAATGTGATTTTATATGAAGCATGCTATAATACTAGATGCATGTTTAAAAAAAAAAAAAAAAAAACTTGGTGCCTTTTACATACATGGGGAAATTGTGAAATAACCATAGCTTCACTGACCTGGAGCTGACAATTAAAGTGGGGCTTACAGAATTTGAATTTGTGCATGTGCCTGACGCCATCTGCAGCTAAAATTTGAAGCCATTTATAAAATCTTTTTCACATGCATTATAATCCTGAAATTTCAAGTATATAAATTCCATCTTTACAAGCAAGCTGAAACACTGATAAATTAACTAGGGCCAGGGTGTACATGGTCAGACTTGTCCATAGAATCTAACCGGTGTGACACGGGGCAAGAAGGTTCCATGTGCAATGGGCCTAAGGCACATTTCCTTCCCGTCAGTTGTCAATATAAGCCCAGATTAAATACAGATTAGTATATTAACAGATAAAACTAATTTGATACTTTAGGTGTCATGTGTAATATTCTGCCCAGGGCAGGTAGGGCATCTGCAGTTCCCTGGAAACACACGCTGTGATAATACACCCACCAATTCACAGCAGTCGCAGATAAGAAAAAACAAAACAAAATGTCAGGTAGCTTGGGCCTATTGCCATGTTTGCAATACTGCATTAGCCTATACGTTAATCTGGCCCACACGTTGCGGGGAACATAAAAAGCGGTATGATTCCCATTTATGGAATATGTACTATTCTTAACTTGTCAAAATGAATGAGTACGTTGCAGTTATTCTGCTTTTTGCAGAATAGCAACTTTTTACTATATTGCCAATATGTTCAGTATACCCCACCTGATCTGCTCTGACAACAATTCCTCTTCACTTTTATAATGGCATTCTGCAGAGGTCAACCAGTTCCTCCCCATGGCCATACACTCCATGGAGGAGTCACAGCCAGGGAACCATATACCCATGCTCTCTCTTCTCACTGTTTGCAAAAGAGTCACTGTCCCCATGTCTCCTGAGGGAGAAGCTGTCTCTGTACTCTGTAAGGGAGTCACCTTCTATTCCTGTGTTCTGTGAGGGAGTTGCTGTCTCCCCATGCTCTATTAGGGAATTGCCTCGTCTCTATTTTCTATGAGGGAGTCACTCTCCCTGTGCTCTGTGAGGGAGTTGCTGTCTCCCCATGCTCTTTTAGGGAATTGCCTCATCTCAATTTTATATGAGGGAGCCACTCTCCCTGTGCTCTGTGAGGGAGTTGATGTCTCACCATGCCCTATTAGGGAATTGCCTTGTTTCTATCTTTTATGAGGGGGTCACTCTATTTGTGCTCTTTAAGGGAGTTGCTGTCTCACAATTCTCTATTAGGGAATTGCCTCATCTCTATTTTCTATGAGGGAGTCACTCTCCCTGTGTTCTGTGAGGGAGTTGCTGTCTCCCCATGCTCTATTAGGGAATTGCCTTGTCTCTATTTTTTTTGAGGGAGTCACTCTCCCTGTGCTCTTTGAGGGAGTTGCTGTCTCCCCATGCTCTATTAGGGAATTGCCTTGTCTCTGTTTTTTATGAGGGAAGTCATACTTTTAATTGGCTCGACTTATAAGTTATATTATCGCCTTTAGTTGAATGAAAGACCCTTTTATCACACCACTTAAATTTGATTCCTACCCTATATACCCTTGAATATAAATCAGCATCTTTTAATTATCTATTAAAGGTTAAGGTTAAACTTTGCTTATGAGCATTTTTCGGTTAGGTATCTAACCATATGTTATCTTCAAATCATGCCCCTTTTTGCCCTCAGACCATTGATATCACCACTCCCATTTCTGTGAAGGAGTCACTGTCTCTGTATTCTGTGTGTGAGTCTCTTTATCAGTACTCTATAAGTGAAGAACTGTCTTCACACTGTGAGGGGGACTCTATCCCCACACTCTGTGAGGGAGTCTCCATTCTGTGACGGAGTTGCTGTGAACAAACTCTGTGAGGTAGTCTCCATTCTATGTGACGGAGTTGCTGTGTACACACTCTGTGAGGGTGTCTCCATTCTATGTGACAGAGTTTCTGTGTACACACTCTGTGAGGGAGTCTCCATTCTGTGACGAAGTTGCTGTGTACACACTCTGTGAGGGAGTCTCCATTCTATGTGATGGAGTTGCTGTGTACACACTCTGTGAGGGAGTCTCCATTCTGTGACGAAGTTGCTGTGAACAAACTCTGTGAGGTAGTCTCCATTCTATGTGACGGAGTTGCTGTGTACACACTCTGTGAGGGAGTCTCCATTCTATGTGACGGAGTTGCTGTGTACACACTCTGTGAGGGAGTCTCCATTCTATGTGACGAAGTTGCTGTGAACAAACTCTGTGAGGTAGTCTCCATTCGATGTGACGGAGTTGCTGTGTACGCACTCTGTGAGGGAGTCTCCATTCGATGTGACGGAGTTGCTGTGTACGCCCTCTGTGAGGGAGTCTCCATTCTATGTGACGGAGTTGCTGTGTACGCACTCTGTGAGGGAGTCTCCATTCTATGTGACGGAGTTGCTGTGTACGCACTCTGTGAGGGAGTCTCCATTCTATGTGACGGAGTTGCTGTGTACGCACTCTGTGAAGGAGTCTCCATTCGATGTGACGGAGTTGCTGTGTACGCACTCTGTGAGGGAGTCTCCATTCGATGTGACGGAGTTGCTGTGTACACACTCTGTGAGGGAGTCTCCATTCGATGTGATGGAGTTGCTGAGTACACAGTCTGTGAGGGAGTCTCCATTCTGTGACGGAGTTGCTGTGTACACACTCTGTGAGGGCGTCTCCATTCTATGTGACGGAGTTGCTGTGTACACACGCTGTGAGGGTGTCTCCATTCTATGTGACGGAGTTGCTGTGTACACACTCTGTGAGGGCGTCTCCATTCTATGTGACGGAGTTGCTGTGTACGCACTCTGTGAGGGAGTCTCCATTCGATGTGACGGAGTTGCTGTGTACGCCCTCTGTGAGGGAGTCTCCATTCTATGTGACGGAGTTGCTGTGTACGCACTCTGTGAGGGAGTCTCCATTCTATGTGACGGAGTTGCTGTGTACGCACTCTGTGAGGGAGTCTCCATTCTATGTGACGGAGTTGCTGTGTACGCACTCTGTGAAGGAGTCTCCATTCTATGTGACGGAGTTGCTGTGTACGCACTCTGTGAGGGAGTCTCCATTCGATGTGATGGAGTTGCTGTGTACACACTCTGTGAGGGAGTCTCCATTCGATGTGATGGAGTTGCTGTGTACACACTCTGTGAGGGAGTCTCCATTCTGTGACGGAGTTGCTGTGTACACACTCTGTGAGGGCGTCTCCATTCTATGTGACGGAGTTGCTGTGTACACACGCTGTGAGGGTGTCTCCATTCTATGTGACGGAGTTGCTGTGTACACACTCTGTGAGGGCGTCTCCATTCTATGTGACGGAGTTGCTGTGTACGCACTCTGTGAGGGAGTCTCCATTCTATGTGACGGAGTTGCTGTGTACACACTCTGTGAGGGAGTCTCCATTCGATGTGACGGAGTTGCTGTGTACACACTCTGTGAGGGCGTCTCCATTCTATGTGACGGAGTTGCTGTGTACACACTCTGTGAGGGTGTCTCCATTCTATGTGAGGGAGTTGCTGTGTACACACTCTGTGAGAGAGTCAGGGGCGTACCTAGAGCATTTGGCACCCGGGGCGGATCCTGTGCTTGGCACCCCCAAAAAAAAAACCTGTAAAAAATGTTAAAGGTTTTATTTCTTTTATTTTTACAATTTGTAAACTTTGCAAAACCGCTGTCAGCCCCTCCTACAAAACCCTTGTCCTGCCCTGCCCCTCCTACAAAACCTCTGTCCTGCCCCTTCTACAAATCCTGTACTGCCCCATCTACAAAACCCACGCAACCCCCTTCCACAAATCCCCTGCTTATCCCCCCTTATAAAGACTCCTGTCCCAATACAAAACCCCCACCCCCTTCTACAAAATCCCTGCAGCCCATTTACAGGCAGACACACACATTTACAGGCAGACAGTCACACACTCAGTTACAGACAGACAGTCACACACAGTCACAGGCAGACAGTCACACATACACATTTCCTCCGTGCGGCCAGTTTATCAGCTGTTTGCTTGAGTGAGCTGTACTGGCCGCACGGCACCCTAACTACCATGGGACACTGTGCGGCCACAGCTCACACAGCCCCCTCCAGCCAGGGCCGGTACAAGGATTTTTGCCGCCCAAGGCAAAAGTAAAGTTTGCCGCCCCCCATGTGACATCACAATGCCCCAGCCATATAATTTGCCATGTTAACTAACGCCAGTGCTACAGTGCCGCCGTGTTTACATTACCGTGTTTACAAGGCCTGCAGGGACAGGCTATAGACACCAGAACCACTACATTAAGCTGAAGTGGTTCTGGGGACTATAGTGTTTCTTTAATGTGAGGTAAATTAGAGCTTAGTGCCACGAATAATATACTAGATTGCCTACTTACAACCAGATGAGGATGATGATGAGCTCTAGCTGCAGTCTAGCTCCACTGGTCTGGTGCAGAACAGGCTCTCTGGAGGCGGTTTGTAACTGTGGTCACAAAAATCAATGTTCTGGGAGAACGGGAAGCAGCTGCATTTTTTGGGGGTCCTTTACACAGCTCAAGGTCTGGGTCCCAGGGTCCACCTTCATGTTCCACCAATGAGTTTGTTCACAGGGGGTGGAGTGTGTAGGGGATGTCCTGATATGTGTGTAAGGAATGCATTGTGTGAAATTGTGTTTGTATGTGTAAGGACTGCAAGGTGTGTTTCTGTGTATGTATGGAATGCATTGAATGTGTGTAAGGGGTGCATTGAGTGTGTGTAATGAATGCATTGTGTGTTTCTGTGTGTGTAAGGGATGCATTGTGTGTAACGGTTGCATTGCTTGTGTATGTGTGTCTGTGTGTTTTTCTGTGTGCAAGGGGTGCATTGTGTGTATGTGATGAATGTCAATCTCTCCTCCCGCTCCAATTTCCTTCTCCTCCTCCCAATTTCTTTCTCCCAATTTCTCTTTCTCCCCCTCCTAATTTCTCTCTCACCCCCCTCCTATTTTCTCTCACCCCCCCCTTTCTCTCTCACCCCCTTCTTTTCTCTTTCTCACCCCCTTATTTCTCTTTCACCCCCTTTATTTCTCTTTTCTCACCCCCCCTTATTTCTCTTTCTTCTCACCCCCTATTTCTCAAATTTCCCCTATTTCTCTTCTCACCCCCCTTATTTTTTCACCCCCTTATTTCTCTCTTCACCCCTAGAAGCAGGTTTATCCTAGTATAGGCTGGGCGGGTACATGGAGTTTGTTTTCTGTACCAAGCCGATTAACAGGAAGTGAACACTCAGTGTGCACCTTCCCAGTTATCCGCCGGGTACAGGAGACAGCTGCTCTCTGTACCTGGCCGGACTATGCTGTAGTGAGGGAGCTGACAGGAGCGCCCTCCTGTCAAAGGCCTTCTCCTCAGGCTGGCGCCGGGCGTAAAAGTGTCCGCTTCTCATGGACGCACCGCTTCGGTGGTGCTGCAGCCGCTTGAGGCTCTTTCTACAGAGCGCCGGGCGGCTGCAGCATGGGGGGCGGGGGCTGGCCATGGCACCCCCCACCCGGCTGGCACCCGGGGCGGACCGCCCCCCCCGCCCCCCCCTTAGTACGCCACTGGAGAGAGTCTCCATTTTATGTGACGGAGTTGCCATCTCTCCATGCTCTGTGAGGCAGTCACCATTTCCTAACGCTCTGCAAGGAGTTGCCGTCTCCCTATGCTCCGTAAGGATGTTGCCACTTCCCACGCTTTGTGAGGAAGTCACCATCTCTCCATGCTCTGTGAAGGAGTCGCCATTTCCCAAAGCTCTGTATGGAGTTGGCCTCTGCCCATTAACTGTGAATGTCATAATACTATTAGCTGTTACTGCAATAATATACACATATTTGTATTCCGCGATGTCTCACGAGTAAAACAGTACCCCGAATGTACAGGTTTTATGGTGTTTTGGAAAGTTACAGGGTCAAATATAGCACATCACATTTTTCAGTTTTTTCACACATGGTAGCCCAGGATTGAAAATTACCCCCCATGATGGGATACCATTTGCAAAAGTAAGCAACCCAAGGTATTGCAAATGGGGTATGTCCAGTCTTTTTTAGCAGCCACTTAGTCACAAACACTGGCCAAAATTTGTCATATTGTTTTTTCTGTTTTCCCGGCACGGTAGGTTTAAAAAGTCCCATCCTCCCGTGCAGCTAAAGGGGTTAAAACCCCTTCTGCAACTCACCTGAATCCAGCGCAGATGTCCCTTGTTGCTGGGTCAGGCTCCTCCCACACTCCTACCCTGCTGACGGGGGAGACCTAATGTGCATGCACGGCGATGGTCTCGCTTGCATTAGCATTTCCCCATAGGAAAGCATTATTCAATGCTTTCCAATAGGGAAAATCTGACGCTGGAAGTCCTCATGCAGAGCGTGAGGACGTCCAGCGTCAGATAATGGACCCTTTTCCATTCTGGAAGCGCCCCCAATGTTTAATATTGCAGAACTAAATACAAAAGGGACACAGCACCCAGACCACTTCAATGAGCTGATGTGGTCTGGGTACCTACAGTTTCCTTTTAATATCACAGTATGTTTTATAAATCTAGTTTAATATCACAGTGTGTTTTATAAGTCTAGTTTAATATCACAGTGTGTTTGTTTTATACAGTTAGTTTAATATCATAGTGTGTTTTATAAGTCTAGTTTAATATCACAGTGTGTTTGTTTTATACAGTTAGTTTAATATCACAGTGTGTTTGTTTTATAAAGTTAGTTTAATATCACAGTGTGTTTTATAAATCTAGCTTAATTTCACAGTGTGTTTGTTTTATAAAGTTGGTTTAATATCACAGTGTGTTTTAGAAATCTAGTTTAATATCACAGTGTGTTTGTTTTAGAATCTAGTTTACTCTCACAGTGTGTTTGTTTTAGAATCTAGTTTAATCTCACAGTGTGTTTGTTTTATAAATCTAGTTTAATATCACAGTTTGTTTTATAAATCTAGTTAAATATCACAGTGTGTTTCTTTTATAAAGTTGGTTTAATATCACAGTGTGTTTGTTTTAGAATCTAGTTTAATATCACAGTGTGTTTGTTTTATAAAGTTGGTTTCATATCACAGTGTGTTTTATAAATCTAGTTTAATATCACAGTGTGTTTGTTTTAGAATTTAGTTTAATATCACAGTGTGTTTTATAAGTTTAGTTTAATATCACAGCGTGTTTGTTTTATAAAGTTGGTTTAATATCACAGTGTGTTTGTTTTATAAAGTTAGTTCAATATAACAGTGTGTTTTATAAGTCTAGTTTATTATCACAGTGTGTTTGTTTTATAAAGTTAGTTTAATATCACAGTGTGTTTGTTTTAGAATCTAGTTTAATATCACAGTGTGTTTGTTTTATAAAAAGGAAAATTTGCTTCATACTTACCGTAATTTTCTTTTCCTGATAATTATTCATGGCAGCATTTACTCATGGGTTAGCTCCTCCCCTTACAGCAGAAAGGACAGGAAATAGAACTCTGAAACTGGTATAAATAGATCCTCCCCCTTCCTATCAGGCAGTCTTAGTAACTAGCTTCACAACTCTTATAGTATATGGGTGGGAATGTAATGCTCCCATGAATAATGATCAGAAAAAGAAAATTACGGTAAGTATGAAGCAAATTTTCCTTTTTTCCTGACATTATTCATGGCAGCATTTACTCATGGGGAATACCCAAGCAGTATATATAGAGGGAGGGACAGAGTTCAAAAACAGCAAATAGCTATAAAACCCATTATAGAGCGGCATAAACCTTAGAAGACTCTAAAAAAGCCAAACAAGACATCAATAGGATGTTGTCATACATTCTGCTCAGACAAGTTAAATAATCTAGAGGCTGCAAGGTCAGCAACCTCCTGGCATTCAATATCTGAAATATCCTAAATAAATATAGAGTCAGATAGGAATTAAGGCCATGATAGCATAAGTTAGAGAAGGATAATGCCATTTTGATATAAAATTTAAAACCAAATTGATGACCTCATCAGATCAGAACCTTGACAAAAGGCACAACAGAAGGTTGGATGAGAACAGACACACCATGCTATTAAACATGGCGAGAATTACACTGAGAATCCCACAACTCTCTGGATGTAATTATTAATGACGATTCACACTGCTTCCTCTTGCCTTGTGAACTACTTACCTGTGGATACAGGAAACAAATCAATACCTGCCTGTCAGAAAGAGGCAGAGCCTAGTAGAGAAATAAGTGTAATTAAAACACTGCAATAATTAATATATATACACATATATATTGCAAAAATCAGACTCACAACAATACCTCACACAGTGGATGAATTGATACAGCAATGATCAGGCACAGGAGAGGTATAAACCAATGACATTACTAGGCAAGGGCAAGAAGAATCATATACAGATTAGTTAAGGAAAGAAAAAAGAGACATAAATTATAAGTAGGCCAATCACGTCAGTACCTACATTCAAAGAAACATTATAAATAGTACAGATTATGCCAAACAGTATAATCAAATTTATTAGAGACAGTTGTGTAACATAAGTAGGAGATATGGAATCGGCAGGATACTGATGAGAAGGTGGTAACCAGAGGCACATGATCCATTGTGGCAACCGACACATAATAAGCATGATAGTAGAAGATATTCAGTTATCCTTATGAGAACAAACAACCGCATACTTACTCTTACCTTATCTTCAGATAGTGAAGAAGTACTATGGCAGAGCCTATGGCGATAATAAGCAGTTTGTATTATCTGCAAGATATCAACACCAATACAAGTATATAATCCATAAGTATTAAATCAATGCAATGTTAGGAGTGACCAGAACTTATACCGATCTAGGTAGAGAGACCATGAAAAACATATCAGTCAAATGTTTGTCATCAACAAGCTGCATTACATTATATTATGTAGGATGAATCAACCACTTAAAGCCACACCTCGGTTGCAAATTCCAGATATAAGGACCCCTAGAAGAATCCACATGAACATCAGAAGAGAGGTCTGTAATGGAGTTACCTGTTAAGGGATTTCCTCTCTTGTTCTGGTAGCAGGTGAATTTTACTTGAAATAGTAAACCTGGTAGAATGGCCTGGGGACTAGAAAGACCTTCCAGTGTCAATTAAAATACTTGCAATACAAAGTATCGAAAACTTACCTGGATCATATGAGCCTAAAAGAATACATTTAATTGCAGAAAGGAAATTATAATATTCCCTTTCACAACAGGGGAATCTTGTCAGAAATTTCTGAACATTAAATTCCTTAAGAACCAAAAGCATGCCACCCCTGACATATCCTAAAGGGATAAAAGAGAATACTGCATATAAAAATTAGTACATTCTCCAAATTATAAAGATTATGATTTAAGGAAAGGTACTCAGTTCTAAAGAATATGTTAAACCAATTCCAGAGAACTGAGTTAAAAACTTAATAAAAAGCACAAACCAGACCAGAAGTAGTGAATTCTTCAGAGTAGAAGTTTGCGGAAAAATAAAATGATACTTAAGTTAAGACCAGGAGAGAAACAAGCCAATATGAGCAGCTTTTTAAATCAGGTAATGGCTTCAGAGTTACCTACTTATGAGAACGATTAATAGCCCAATTTGTGCTCCTGCAACCAGCATGATCTACTAAGCTGTGCATCAGTAACAGCATATATCTGAAGGTAAAACACTGCCACCAAAACATTCCTTATCTTGATAAGAGAGGAGAGGATACTTGGCAATAGAAAAACTTCTCAGAAATGGTCTCATGTATAAATACATAGGAGTGCACACAAAAAAGGCCTTAATTTTGTTAAACAGTACCATGCTCCATTTTGGAAATTCAGGTCTCCTTCTCTCCTGGGAGAGGCACTCAGACAGGTTCAGTAACACCTGCAATCCATCTGAAGTGGTAAAATGTGTTAATTGCTTATCCTGAAACACCTGTGGGAGAAGGAATCTAATACAAAGCCAAAAGCAGTATGTGTCCTTATCTACTTCATTTAAAAACCTGAAATAGAAAATCCACAGTAGGCAATAGTTACTTACCCAGTACAACAGTGCATTTGCTAGAATTGGGCAGTGTTACATTTCAGCGCAAAACCCAGACCTTAGATCATTTGTATATATTAAATCTACCAATGCCGTGTATAAATTAGGGTTATCTAATACTACCAACCTGCATACAGATTATATGAATCACATACATTGTGGATGTTTCTAACAGCATTTTATACACAGATATATCAGTTACATATACTGAGTCTGTTCAAATAGTAATAGCCTACCTCTGCTATATACAGTGACACTATGCCTGTACACATATTAACCCCTTAAGGACACATGATATGTGTGACATGTCATGATTCCCTTTTATTCCAGAAGTTTGGTCCTTAAAGGGTTAAGATTATATGAGTGAGATACATTGAGGCTGTTTTCAACAGAACTTCATGCACATATTACACCACTCATATATACTGAGGTTGTGACTAATAACCCACACAAAAAACCTGTATTAGATTGGACTCATAGATGATGTGTCTTATATCATTCACATATATTGTGTTTCCACTAATACATCAATCATATAGTGAACAGATCCACTGAAGCAATGTCCACACCAGCTTACCTATAGAGCATGTAGAGGGCATATACTGAGGCTGTGTTTTCAGAGCAAATAAAGAAAAACAAACTGAGCAGAGACTTCTGATCAACTCATACGTAGACAATATAGTGGGTACATATACTGAGGCCGTGTCCTCATAGTAACTCATACACAGAGCATAAAGCACATATATAAACTGAGGCTGTGTCCCCATAGTAACTCATACATATGGCCTATAGTGGACACATATACTGAGGCTGTGTCCTCATAGTAACTCATACACAGAGCCTATAGTGTGTACATATACTGAGGCTGTGTCCTCATAGTAACTCATACACAGAGCCTATAGTGTGTACATATACTGAGGCTGTGTCCCCATAGTAACTCATACACAGAGCCTATAGTGTGTACATATACTGAGGCTGTGTCCCCATAGTAACTCATACACAGAGCCTATAGTGTGTACATATACTGAGGCTGTGTCCCATAGTAACTCATACACAGAGCCTATAGTGTGTACATATACTGAGGCTGTGTCCCCATAGTAACTCATACACAGAGCCTATAGTGTGTACATATACTGAGGCTGTGTCCTCATAGTAACTCATACACAGAGCCTATAGTGTGTACATATACTGAGGCTGTGTCCCCATAGTAATATACACAGAGCCTATGGTGTGTACATATACTGAGGCTGTGTCTCATAGTAACTCATACACAGAGCCTATAGTGTGTACATATACTGGGCTGTGTCCCCAAAGTAACCCATACACAGAGGCCTATAGTGTGTACATATACTGAGGCTGTGTCTCCATAGTAACTCATACACAGAGCCTATAGTGTGTACATATACTGAGGCTGTGTCCTCATAGTAACTCATACACAGAGCCTATAGTGTGTACATATACTGAGGCAGTGTCCCCATAGTAACTCATACACAGAGCCTATAGTGTGTACATATACTGAGGCTGTGTCCTCATAGTAACTCATACACAGAGCCTATAGTGTGTACATATACTGAGGCTGTGTCCTCATAGTAACTCATACACAGAGCCTATAGTGTGTACATATACTGAGGCTGTGTCCCCATAGTAACTCATACACAGAGCCTATAGTGTGTACATATACTGAGGCTGTGTCCTCATAGTAACTCATACACAGAGCCTATAGTGTGTACATATACTGAGGCTGTGTCCCCATAGTAACTCATACACAGAGCCTATAGTGTGTACATATACTGAGGCTGTGTCCTCATAGTAACTCATACACAGAGCATATAGTGTGTACATATACTGAGGCTGTGTCCCCATAGTAACTCATACACAGAGCCTATAGTGTGTACATATACTGAGGCTGTGTCCTCATAGTAACTCATACACAGAGCCTATAGTGTGTACATATACTGAGGCTGTGTCCCCATAGTAACTCATACACAGAGACCTATAGTGTGTACATATACTGAGGCTGTGTCTCCATAGTAACTCATACACAGAGCCTATAGTGTGTACATATACTGAGGCTGTGTCCTCATAGTAACTCATACACAGAGCCTATAGTGTGTACATATACTGAGGCAGTGTCCCCATAGTAACTCATACACAGAGCCTATAGTGTGTGTACATATACTGAGGTTGTGTCCTCATAGTAACTCATACACAGAGCATATGGTATTACATATATATATATACTGAGGCCGTGTCCTCATAGTAACTCTTAGAGCATATAGTGGATACATATACTGAGGCTGTGTCCTCATAGTAACTCATACATACAGCATATAGTGGGTACATATACTGAGGCTGTGTCCTCATAGTAACTCATACATAGAGCATATAGTGGGTACATATACTGAGGCTGTGTCCTCATAGTAACTCATACATAGATCATATAGTGGGTACATATACTGAGGCTGTGTCCTCACAGTAACTCATACATAGAGCATATAGTGGATACATATACTGAGTCTGTGTCCTCATAGTAACTCATACATACAGCATATAGTGGGTACATATACTGAGGCTGTGTCCTCATAGTAACTCATACATAGAGCATATAGTGGGTACATATACTGAGGCTGTGTCCTCATAGTAACTCATACATAGAGCATGTAGTGGGTACATATACTGAGGCTGTGTCCTCACAGCAACTCATACATAGAGCATATAGTGGATACATATACTGAGGCTGTGTCCTCATAGTAACTCATACATAGAGCATGTAGTGGGTACATATACTGAGGCTGTGTCCTCACAGTAACTCATACATAGAGCATATAGTGGGTACATATACTGAGGCAGAGTCCTCACAGTAACTCATACATAGAGCATATAGTGGATACATATAATGAGGCTGTGTCCTCACAGTAACTCATACATAGAGCATGTAGTGGATACATATACTGAGGCTGTGTCCTCATAGTAACTCATACATAGAGCATATAGTGGATATATATATACTGAGGCTGTGTCCTCATAATAACTCTTAGAGCATATAGTGGATACATATACTGAGGCTGCGTCCTCACAGTAACTCATACACAGAGCATATAGTGGGTGCATATACTGAGGCTGTGTCCTCACAGTAACTCATACATAGAGCATATAGTGGGTACATATACTGAGGCCATGTCCTCATAGTAACTCATACATAGAGCATATGGTGGATATATATATATACTGAGGCCGTGTCCTCATAGTAACTCTTAGAGCATATAGTGGATACATATACTGAGGCTGTGTCCTCATAGTAACTCATACATACAGCATATAGTGGGTACATATACTGAGGCTGTGTCCTCACAGTAACTCATACATAGAGCATATAGTGGGTACATATAATGAGGCCGTGTCCTCACAGTAACTCATACATAGAGCATATAGTGGGTGGCCATTACACTGAGGCCATGTCCCCTCATAGTAACCTCATACATAGAGCATATGGTGGACATATATATATACTGAGATAGTCAGTCCTCATAGTAACCTTAGAGCATATAGTGGATACATATACTGGAGGCTGTGTCCTCATAGTAACTCATACATACAGCATATAGTGGGGTACATATACTGAGGCTGTGTCCCTCATAGTAACCTCATGCCATTGTGAGCATATAGTGGGGTACATATACTGAGGCTGTGTCCTCATAGTAACCTCATACACAGAGCGCCATAGTGGGTACACATACTGAGGCTGTGTCCTCATAGTAACTCATACATAGAGCATATAGTGGATACATATACTGAGGCTGTGTCCTCATAGTAACTCATACATAGAGCATATAGAGGGTACATATACTGAGGCTGTGTCCTCATAGTAACTCATACATAGAGCGTATAGAGGGTACATATACTGAGGCTGTGTCCTCATAGTAACTCATACATAGAGCATGTAGTGGGTACATATACTGAGGCTGTGTCCTCACAGCAACTCATACATAGAGCATGTAGTGGATACATATACTGAGGCTGTGTCCTCATAGTAACTCATACATAGAGCATGTAGTGGGTACATATACTGAGGCTGTGTCCTCACAGTAACTCATACATAGAGCATATAGTGGGTACATATACTGAGGCAGAGTCCTCATTGTAACTCATACATAGAGCATATAGTGGATACATATACTGAGGCTGTGTCCTCACAGTAACTCATACATAGAGCATGTAGTGGATACATATACTGAGGCTGTGTCCTCACAGTAACTCATACATAGAGCATATAGTGGATATATATATACTGAGGCTGTGTCCTCATAGTAACTCATACATAGAGCATATAGTGGGTACATATACTGAGGCTGTGTCCTCATAGTAACTCATACATAGAGCATGTAGTGGGTACATATACTGAGGCTGTGTCCTCACAGTAACTCATACATAGAGCATATAGTGGGTACATATACTGAGGCAGAGTCCTCACAGTAACTCATACATAGAGCATATAGTGGATACATATACTGAGGCTGTGTCCTCACAGTAACTCATACATAGAGCATGTAGTGGATACATATACTGAGGCTGTGTCCTCATAGTAACTCATACATAGAGCATATAGTGGGTACATATACTGAGGCTGTGTCCTCATAGTAACTCATACATAGAGCATATAGTGGATACATATACTGAGGCTGTGTCCTCATAGTAACTCATACATAGAGCATATAGTGGATATATATATACTGAGGCTGTGTCCTCATAATAACTCTTAGAGCATATAGTGGATACATATACTGAGGCTGCGTCCTCACAGTAACTCATACACAGAGCATATAGTGGGTGCATATACTGAGGCTGTGTCCTCACAGTAACCCATACATAGAGCATATAGTGGGTACATATACTGAGGCTGTGTCCTTACAGTAACTCATACAAAGAGCATATAGTGGGTACATATACTGATGCCGTGTCCTCATAGTAACTCA
>OW240913.1:15761979-15774844 GCA_933207985.1 Pelobates cultripes | reverse complement strand
GAGGGGGGAAAGAAATTAGGGGGGGAGAGAAATTAGGAGGGGGGGAAAGAAATTGAAATTAGGAGGGGGAAGAGATATTAGGAGGGGGGGAAGAGAAATTAGGGGGGAAAGAGAAATTGAAATTAGGGGGGGGAAGAGATATTAGGAGGGGGGAAAGAGAAATTAGGGGGGGAGAGAAATTAGGAGGGGGGTGAGAAAGAGAAATTAGGAGGGGGGAGAGAAATTTAAATTAGGAGGGGGGGAAGAGATATTAGGAGGGGGGAAAGAGAAATTAGGGGTGGAGAGAAATTAGGAGGGGGGTGAGAAAGAGAAATTAGGGGGGGAAGAGAAATTAGGAGGGGGAAAGAGAAATTAGGGGGGAGAGAAATTGAAATTAGAAGGGGGGGATAGAAATTGAAATTAGGAGGGGGGAAGAGATATTAGGAGGGGGAAAGAGAAATTAGGGGGGGAGAGAAATTAGGAGGGGGTGAGAGAGAAATTAGGAGGGGGGGAGAAATTGAAATTAGGAGGGGGGAAGAGATATTAGGAGGGGGGGAAAGAGAAATTGGGGGGGAGAGAAATTAGGAGGGGGGGTGAGAAAGAGAAATTGGGAGGAGGAGAAGGAAATTGGAGCGGGAGGAGAGATTGATATTCATCACATACACACAATGCACCCCTTGCACACAGAAAAACACACAATGCATTACACACACACACACATACACAAGCAATGCAACCGTTACACACAATGCATCCCTTACACACACAGAAACACACAATGCATTCATTACACACACTCAATGCACCCCTTACACACATTCAATGCATCCCATACATACACAGAAACACACCTTGCAGCCCCTACACATACAAACACAATTTCACACAATGCATTCCTTACACACATATCAGGACATCCCTACACACTCCACCCCCTGTGAACAAACTCATTGGTGGAATATGAAGGTGGACCCTGGGACCCAGACCTTGAGCTGTGTAAAGGACCCCCAAAAAATGGAGCTGCTTCCCGTTCTCCCAGAACATTGATTTTTGTGACCACAGTTACAAACCGCCTGCAGAGAGACTGTTCTGCACCAGACCAGTGAAGCCAGACTGCAGCTAGAGCCCATCATCATCATCCTCATCTGGTTGTAAGTAGGCAATCTAGTATATTATTCGTGGCACTAAGCTCTAATTTACCTCACATTAAAGAAACACTATAGTTCCCAGAACCACTTCAGCTTAATGTAGTGGTTCTGGTGTCTATAGCCTGTCCCTGCAGGCCTTTTAATGTAAACACGGCGGCACTGCAGCACTGGCGTTAGTTAACATGGCAAATCATATGGTTGGGGCATTGTCATGTCACATGGGGGGCGGCAAACTTTACTTTTGCCTAGGGCTGCAAAAATCCTTGTACCGGCCCTGGCTGGAGGGGGCTGTGTGAGCTGTGGCCGCACAGTGTCCCATGGTAGTTAGGGTGCCGTGCGGCCAGTACAGCTCACTCAAGCAAACAGCTGATAAACTGGCTGCACAGAGGGAATGTGTATGTGTGACTGTCTGCCTGTGACTGTGTGTGACTGTCTGCCTGTAACTGAGTGTGTGACTGTCTGTCTGTAACTGACTGTGTGACTGTCTGTCTGTAACTGACTGTGTGACTGTCTGCCTGTAAATGTGTGTGTGGGGCTGCAGGGATTTTGTAGAAGGGGGCGGGGTTTTTGTATTGGGACAGGAGTCTTTATAAGGGGGGATAAGCAGGGGATTTGTGGAAGGGGGTTGCGGGGGGTTTGTAGACGGGGCAGTACAGGATTTGTAGAAGGGGCAGGACAGAGGTTTTGTAGGAGGGGTGGGGCAGGACAAAGGTTTTGCAGGAGGGGCTGACAGCGGTTTTGCAAAGTTTACAAATCTTTTAAAAAAAAGAAAGAAAACCTTTAACATTTTTTACAGGTTTTTTTTTTTTTTTTGGGTGGAGGGCGTGGGGGGGGAGGTGTGCCAAGCACAGTATCCGCCCCGGGTGCCAAATGCTCTAGGTACGCCCCTGTCTGTAGTAAGCATGTATGTGTGTGTCAGTGAGCTTGTCTGTAGTAAGCATCTTTGTGTATACCAGAGAATTTGTCTGTACTAAGTTTGTGTATACCTGTAAACTTGTCTGTGTTTGCCAATGATCTTGTGTGTGTCAGTGATATTGCCTGTCTGTGATCCTGTGTACAATAGAACTTGTGTGCTTTTGTCAATGAGATTGTCTGTGCCTGAATGTGAGTATGCTGTGAGTATGCTTACTGTATAATTACATTTTTTACCCTGAATTACTAAGATTTATAATTAAAAAAGGTACATACCAATAATAAAGTATATATATATATGTATGTCAAATATCCCTTTATAACATTTAAAATATGGCTACGTCTTGCTACCCCAGATTGAGTAATTTTAATTCATAAACATAGATTTTATATATATATATATATATATATATATATATATATATATATAAAATCTATGGAAAAAAATGTATGCCAGCCTTATAAGTCATTGTGCGTAGTGTTTGTGTGTGTGTATGTATGTATGTGTGTATGTCATTGTGCCACGGTAGTGTTTGTGTGTCTGTATGTATATATATATATATATATATATATACACACACACATACATACACACACACATACATACACACATACAAACACTATGCACAATGAATTATAGGGCTGGCATACATTTTTTCCAGGGCTACTTTGCATTCTCAGTCTGCCTTGTCCTTTACTAACAAAAGGTAAGGATGACATTTTCACATGAAACTTCTCATTCCTAAAACAATCTGAAATCATGCCATTAATTCCGCAGTCACCTTGTCATTCATGAGCTGGTGGTTTAATGGAGTCCATGTGCTCATTTTGGTTTGTAACTTGGCTCCATCTGTGTTCTTCGGTGCTGCAAACGCCATAACTGTTTAAATACCACCAATGCCACCTGGAAAGAAAAAAACAAAACAAAATTACAAATCAGGTCAATGGTAAATCATTTATTTAATCAGTGAAAGTGTTTACAGAGCGAGCATGCACGCCTTCGCTAAGTTTATACAAGTAGAATATTTTCTTTTCCGTGCAGACAAAAGAGGAATTTTGCTGGGTCATCCTTCACTGATTTCCCAAGCCGTAACAGTAACTTATCTCAAGTGACATGTTTGGATATATAACAACGTGTAATCACGAACATGGTTTATGTAAATTTACTGAAATGTAAACAAGGGCATAGTGGCAATCTGGCCATTTTATCAACAAATTTGCAATTTTCATTTAATTTTCTATAGTTTGGTTTTTAGTAAATAATCCATTTGGGGGTTGGCAATACATTGAAGCCACTAGAGGTACTTCCTGGATGAGGTCCTACAAAGATTGCAGGACTAACCTCTGGCGCCTCCATGCTCTGCATGTAAACAATAGACACTCCCCTTAGAGATGTATTGAGACTGACGCAGCACAGCAATCGCCACGCAAGTACACTATGGGGAAGCATTGGACCGGCTGAGATCATCATTATTGTTGATCTTAGCCAGCTGAGGAAGGGCAACTACCAATACTTCCAATACCGCAAGACAGAGCAAATTTTTTTCTTCCTTATTCTTGTTTTTACGTGCACTAATAGACTGAGCCTGATTAAAGAAGGGCACTTGTGTTTTCTTTATAACTTTGAGGGATATAAAGAATCTATTTTTGTATAACTAAATGGCTAAATGCACATGTTAAAGGGTTAACCTTGCTGACAGCTCTTCCTGGGTAAATCAGCAGCTGTGGTTTGTAACGTGAGACTTTATTTGTAGCAAGGAATGCATTGGAAAAGGCCGAACTGTGTGTGTAACATCCATTACAGACTCTTACCGTGCAGTCTCTACACCATTTAATTGCTCTTTGAGCCTGGTAACAAACACACCAGCTGACAGACAACATGTTCAGCAAGCTTCTTCCTCCCCCCCCCCACCCCTCCTCAAGAGACCACTCCAGATGGATTAACCTTGCATTTGTGAGACCTGCATCTGTCAAAAGATCACCATATCACCATAGAAAAAGAAACCACACTGGACAGCGTTAACAAACCACCAGAAGAGGGCAGTGCATACTGACCTTTCACATATATGTATAGCATTAAGTAGAAAATTGGACATATTCTAGAACGCAGTAAATCAGCACCAAACTACACAGGAATGAAAACTATTTCTTTGTATAGTCCACCACCTAGTTTCTCCACAAGTGGTACGTGTACTCCAGGGGGTATGCAGATCGCATGCAGAGGGTAAGCCAAAAGCAGGCCGGCTGGCCACCTCGGCACCCACAACAGTAGTAGGGCAGCTGAGGGAGAATGGAGGCGGAGAAGCAGCTGGACTCTTCATCATCTTCCAGCACTGCTCCCTGGCGCGCCATGCTGTGATGCCCCGGCAACACAGCATGTGTTTTTTCAGACTCAGGGACAATAGTTAGAATGTTATAATGCAATCAGAATGTTACTATAGGTCGGGGAGTTAGAATGCTATTGTGACAGACTGCCTGGCACCCCGACCGGGTACCTCCATCAATCGCTGCTTCCTAGTACTTGCGAGCACCATAAGCACTGCAATGGAAAACCGTAAACCCCACAAACCGCCGCAGCTTGGTTGGGGTCTTGCTGTCCTCCACCCACTCTGGACCCAAGACCAGAATCCAGCTCCCAGTGGGTAGACCTCTACTAGTCCACAGAGCGAAGCAGGCTGCTCTTATAAGAGTAAGTGTTGTGATCCAAGGGAGTATAATGATTATAGCAATCCCCAGAGTGAATATAGCTCTCCAATCCCCCAAACATGAGCCTAGACTTCATGAAGGGTGAAACAAATCTCAGTTTAATGGTAGCCACAACTGGCCTTACATGCAGGTCCCCATGCAAAGGGCACTCCCCCCTGGACCTGTGACTAAACCACAGTAGAAATAAATGCACAATCACATTGGCTCTCATGTCCTGGACACTCCCATACAGATAATCCCTACTCTGTGCCTGGGAGATAATTGGATCAGGAACTGTAAAAATCTAATTATCTCCAAGCACAGAAAATACATAAAAACCCCACAAAAGTTACATCCCCCAATAGCCCTGATCTGGGTGACCAACATATCCAAAAGTCACCCAGATCAGATCAGGAATTTCCTGGAAGTCATAGTTTTGACTGCAATTAGTCTTAACCATTCGGCTCCAGTAAAGAGTGGTTCCAGGGCCCCAGCAAAGCTACGGCGACTGTGGGCAGAAGTGCTGCAGTTTGTCCCCTGTTCCAGCTAGGAAGTGGTCCTTGGCGGAGGTACCCAGTCAGGGTACAGGGAGCTCCGTTACAATTACTATAGGTTATGATGTTATTATGCAGTCAGAATATTATTATAAGCTGGGGAGTTAGAATGGTATGATGCAGTCAGAATATTATTATAGGATGGTTAGTATAATGGGTGGAGCGCAGCTATTTTGACATGAAATTTGCAATATGTGAACCCGCCAGCCAATTCCTCCATGCACTATACAACACAGAGGAACATAGCAACGATTGACACAGGTAAGCAAACTGATTTAAAAGCCAGAGTAGTGCTTCCTGCTCAACAAAGCTTATTATTTAAAGCCAATAAGAGCAGTTTATCAGAGCCAATTAAAATGATCTTACTGCTAATGAAGATGCTGCTCTAGTAAATCCAATAATATCATTAGAGTGGTTTGGGCAGTTTATCTTTTAACATAAGTTTAAAATCCTTAATAGGTCAACTTGGTGTAATATGAAGGAAATGCATAAAATGTATTGAAATATATTAAAAAAAAATTAAAAATGCCAATCACTGAACTTCCCATGTGTGCTGCAAAATGGCAGCCTATACAGGGACCAGAATGTAACTAATCCGTGCCATTCGACTGCTTTTCAAATTATGCTGAGCGCATTCCGTAAACCCCTGACTAAAGGAATTATAAGACATGACGTTACCAATCCAAAATTGCTCAATTCATGAAAATGAATGAATGAAGTTGTTGTGCAAGCTAACAGAAGTAAGAGCGCTGCTTCAATTTGCTTGTTGAATAGCTGTATTCTTGTTTTGTTATTTTTTTATCAATGAAATTATTTGCCACTCGTGTGATTGAAGCACAGACAAGCCCATTAAAACACCAATAAGAGTTCCTGCTTTGTGCTCTGGTTGGTTACCTGATCTCTTCTCCCTATACCTGCAAGCACACTGACCGAGGAGAGTTGCTCGGAGATGTCCTGTAAAGGAAGTCAGTTTAAGGTTACAGCAAGGTTTAGGATTAGGGAGTATGCTGCAGCACGAGGAGTTTGGAAATGTTGGGTTACAGTTAGGGTTCAGTTTAGGGACTAACATTAAAGGGAAATTCTAAACACCAAAAACACTTCATCTTAATGTAATACTGTCTATAACCTTGTTTCTGGATCCCTAATACAAGTAATATTATTAATGAGTAGTAATAAGGTAATACTGTGTATTACCCTGTTCCAGGATCCCTATCATAATAATAAGGTATTACCTTGTCTCAGGATCCCTATATTAAGTACTAATAATAATACTAATAATAATATTGTCTATTACCTTGCCTCAGGATTCCTATATTAAGTAATTATAATAACACTATAATAATAATAATAATAATAATACTATTACCTTGTCTCAGCATTCATATTAAAGTAATAATAATTATAATATATTATATAAGTATCCCTATAATAAGTAATTATAATAATATTAATGTAATACTGTCTATTACCTTGTTTCAGGATCCCTATATTAAGTAGTTATAATAATAATAATAATAATAATAATAATAATAATATAATACTGTCTATTACCTTGTCTCAGGATCCCTATAATAAGTAATAATAATAATACTGTATGTTATCTTCTCTCAGGATCCCTATAGTTAGTAATAATGATAATAATAATAATAATAATAATAATAATAATAATAATGTCTATTACCCTGTCTTAGGATCCCTATATTAAGTAATAATAATAATACAATAACAATAATAATATAAAACTGTCTATTACCTTGACTCAGGATGCCTATTTTAAGTAATAATAATAATATAATAATAATATAATAACACTGTCTATTACCTTGTCTTAGGATCCCTATATTAAGTAATAATAATTATAAAAATACTGTCTATTACCCTGTTTCAGGATCCCTATATTAAGTAATAATAATAATAATAATATAATAATAATACTGTCTATTACCTTGTCTCGTGATCCATATATTAAGTAATAATAATAATAATAATTATAATAATACTGTCTATTACCCTGTCTCAGGATCCCTATATTAAGTAATAATAATAATAATAATAATATTATTATTATTATTATTATTATTATTAATACTATTACCTTGTCTCAGGATCCCTATATTAAGTAATAATAATATAATAATAATACTATAATAATACTGTCTGTTATCTTGTCTCAGGGTCCCTATATTAAGTAATTATAATAATAATAATAATAATACTGCCTATTACCTTGTCTCAGGATCCCTATATTAAGTAATAATAATAATAACAATAATAATAATAATAATAATAATATAATAATACTGTCGGTTACCTTGTCTCAGGATCCATATATTAAGTAATAATAATAATAAAAATATAATAATACCTCTATTACTTTGTCTCAGGGTCCCTATATTAAGTAATAATAATATAATAATAATAATAATATAATAATACTGTCTATTACCTTGTCTCAGGGTTCCTATATTAAGTAATAATAATAATAATAATAATAATAATATAATACTGTCTGTTACCTTGTCTCAGGGTCCTATATTAAGTAATAATAATAATAATAATAATAATATAATAATAATATAATAATACTGTCTGTTACCTTGTCTCAGGGTCCCTATATTAAGTAATAATAATAATAATAATAATAATAATAATAAGAAGAAGAAGAAGAAGAAGAAGAATATAATAATAATAATAATATAATAATAATAATACTGT
Organism: Pelobates cultripes; assembly: GCA_933207985.1. Lineage (NCBI taxonomy): Eukaryota > Metazoa > Chordata > Amphibia > Anura > Pelobatidae > Pelobates > Pelobates cultripes. Next base: position 15,766,851 of record OW240913.1, on the reverse strand, counting down.
GTTAGCTTGTCTCAGGATCCCTATATTAAGTAATAATAATAATAATATAATAATAATAATAATACTGTCTGTTGCCTTGTCTCAGGGTCCCTATATTAAGTAATAATAATAATAATAATAATAATAATAATAAGAAGAAGAAGAAGAAGAAGAAGAAGAAGAATATAATAATAATAATAATAATAATAATAATATAATAATAATACTGTGTTAGCTTGTCTCAGGATCCCTATATTAAGTAATAATAATACTGTCTGTTGCCTTGTCTCAGGGTCCCTATATTAAGTAATAATAATAATAATAATAATAATAATAATATAATAATACTGTTTTACCTTGTCTCAGGGTCCCTATATTAAGTAATAATAATAATAATAATAATATAATAATAATAATAATAATAATAATAATATAATACTGTCTGTTACCTTGTCTCAGGATCCCTATATTAAGTAATAATAATAATAATAATAATAATAATAATAATAATAATACTGTCTCAGGGTCCATATATTAAGTAATAATAATAATAATAATAATAATAATGTAATAATACTGTCTATTACCCTGTCTCAGGGTTCCTATATTTAGTAATAATAATACTATAATAATAATAATACTGTCTGTTACCTTGTCTCAGGGTCCCTATATTAAGTAATAATAATAATAATATAATAATAATAATAATAATACTGTCTATTACTCTGTCTCAGGATCCCTATATTAAGTAATAATAATAATAATAATAATAATAATATAATAATACTGTCTGTTACCTTGTCTCAGGATCCCTATATTAAGTAATAATAATAATATAATAATACTGTGTTAGCTTGTCTCAGGATCCCTATATTAAGTAATAATAATAATAATAATAATATAATAATAATATAAAAATACTGTGTTAGCTTGTCTCGGGATCCCTATATTAAGTAATAATAATAATAATAATATAATAATACTGTGTTAGCTTGTCTCAGGGTCCCTATATTAAGTAATAATAATAATTATAATAAAATAATAATAATAATATAATAATACTGTGTTAGCTTGTCTCAGGGTCCCTATATTAAGTAATAATAATAATATAATAATATAATAATATAATAATACTGTGTTAGCTTGTCTCAGGGTCCCTATATTAAGTAATAATAATAATAATAATAATAATAATAATAATAATACTGTCTGTTACCCTGTCTCAGGATCCCTATATTAAGTAATAATAATAATAATAATAATAATAATAATAATAATACTGTCTATTACCCTGTCTCAGGGTCCCTATATTAAGTAATAATAATAATAATAATAATAATACTGTCTGTTACCCTGTCTCAGGGTTCCTATATTTAGTAATAATAATAATAATATAATAATACTGTGTTAGCTTGTCTCAGGATCCCTATATTAAGTAATAATATAATAATACTGTGTTAGCTTGTCTCAGGGTCCCTATATTAAGTAATAATAATAATAATAATAATAATAATATAATAATACTGTGTTAGCTTGTCTCAGGGTCCCTATATTAAGTAATAATAATAATAATAATAATATAATAATAATAATATAATAATACTGTGTTAGCTTGTCTCAGGGTCCCTATATTAAGTAATAATAATAATATAATAATAATAATATAATAATACTGTGTTAGCTTGTCTCAGGGTCCCTATATTAAGTAATAATAATAATAATAATAATAATAATCTAATAATAATATAATAATACTGTGTTAGCTTGTCTCAGGGTCCCTATATTAAGTAATAATAATAATCTAATAATAATATAATAATACTGTGTTAGCTTGTCTCAGGGTCCCTATATTAAGTAATAATAATAATAATAATAATCTAATAATAATATAATAATACTGTGTTAGCTTGTCTCAGGGTCCCTATATTAAGTAATAATAATAATCTAATAATAATATAATAATACTGTGTTAGCTTGTCTCAGGGTCCCTATATTAAGTAATAATAATAATATAATAATAATATTATAATACCGTGTTAGCTTGTCTCAGGGTCCCTATATTAAGTAATAATAATAATAATAATATAATAATAATAATAATAATAATAATAATGTCTATTACCCTGTCTCAGGGTCCCTATATTAAGTAATAATAATAATAATAATAATCTAATAATAATATAATAATACTGTGTTAGCTTGTCTCAGGGTCCCTATATTAAGTAATAATAATAATCTAATAATAATATAATAATACTGTGTTAGCTTGTCTCAGGGTCCCCATATTAAGTAATAATAATAATATAATAATAATATAATAATACTGTGTTAGCTTGTCTCAGGGTCCCTATATTAAGTAATAATAATAATAATAATAATAATACTGTCTATTACCCTGTCTCAGGGTCCCTATATTAAGTAATAATAATAATAATCTAATAATAATATAATAATACTGTGTTAGCTTGTCTCAGGGTCCCTATATTCAGTAATAATAATAATAATAATAATAATAATAATATAATAATATAATAATACTGTGTTAGGTTGTCTCAGGGTCCCTATATTAAGTAATAATAATAATATAATAATAATATAAATACAATACTGTATTTAGGTTGTCTCAGGGTCCCTATATTAAGTAATAATATAATAATAATAATATAATAATAATACTGTCTATTACCCTGTCTCAGGGTCCCTATATTAAGTAATAATAATAATAATAATCTAATAATAATATAATAATAATAATATAATAATACTGTGTTAGCTTGTCTCAGGGTCCCTATATTCAGTAATAATAATAATAATAATAATATAATAATATAATAATACTGTGTTAGGTTGTCTCAGGGTCCCTATATTAAGTAATAATAATAATATAATAATAATAATAATAATAATATATGTATAATAATATAATAATACTGTGTTAAGCTTGTCTCAGGGGTTCCTATATTTAGTAATAATAATAATATAATAATAATATATTAATAATAATATAATAATAATACAGCCATTACCCTGTCTCAGAGTCCCTATATTAAGTAATATATAATAATATGTAATAATAATAATATAATAATACTGTATGTTAGCTTGTCTCCAGGGTCCTATATTAAGTAATAATAATAATATAATAATATAATAATACTGTGTTAGCTTGTCTCAGGGTCCCTATATTAAGTAATAATAATAATAATAATATAATAATAATAATAATACTGTGTTAGCTTGTCTCAGGGTCCCTATATTAAGTAATAATAATAATAATATAATAATTATATAATATAATAATAATAATACTGCCTATTACCCTGTCTCAGGGTCCCTATATTAAGTAATAATAATAATAATAATCTAATAATAATACTGTGTTAGCTTGTCTCAGGGTCCCTATATTAAGTAATAATATAATAATAATAATATAATAATAATACTGTCTATTACCCTGTCTCAGGGTCCCTATATTAAGTAATAATAATAATAATAATAATCTAATAATAATATAATAATAATATAATAATACTGTGTTAGCTTGTCTCAGGGTCCCTATATTCAGTAATAATAATAATAATAATAATATAATAATATAATAATACTGTGTTAGGTTGTCTCAGGGTCCCTATATTAAGTAATAATAATAATATAATAATAATATAATAATACTGTGTTAGGTTGTCTCAGGGTCCCTATATTAAGTAATAATATAATAATAATATAATAATAATACTGTCTATTACCCTGTCTCAGGGTCCCTATATTAAGTAATAATAATATAATAATAATAATAATAATAATAATAATAATAATATAATAATATAATAATACTGTGTTAGCTTGTCTCAGGGTTCCTATATTTAGTAATAATAATAATATAATAATAATATAATAATAATAATAGTCTGTTACCTTGTCTCAGGGTCCCTATATTAAGTAATAATAATAATATAATAATAATAATAATAATAATAATATAATAATATAATAATACTGTGTTAGCTTGTCTCAGGGTTCCTATATTTAGTAATAATAATAATATAATAATAATATAATAATAATAATATAATAATAATAATAGTCTGTTACCCTGTCTCAGGGTTCCTATATTAAGTAATAATAATAATAATAATATAATAATGATATAATAATACTGTCTATTACCTTGTCTCAGGGTCCCTATATTAAGTAATTATAATAACACTATAATAATAATAATAATAGTCTGTTACCCTGTCTAAGGGTTCCTATATTTAGTAATAATAATAATAATAATATAATAATACTGTGTTAGCTTGTCTCAGGGTTCCTATATTTAGTAATAATAATAATATAATAATAATAATATAATAATAATAATAATAATAATATAATAATACTGTGTTACCTTGTCTCAGGGTTCCTATATTTAGTAATAATAATAATATAATAATAGTCTGTTACCTTGTCTCAGGGTCCCTATATTAAGTAATTATAATAACACTATAATAATAATAATAATAGTCTGTTACCCTGTCTAAGGGTTCCTATATTTAGTAATAATAATAATAATATAATAATACTGTGTTAGCTTGTCTCAGGGTTCCTATATTTAGTAATAATAATAATATAATAATAATAATATACTAATAATAATAATATAATAATATAATAATACTGTGTTAGCTTGTCTCAGGGTCCCTATATTAAGTAATAATAATAATAATAATATAATAATAATAATAATACTGTGTTAGCTTGTCTCAGGGTCCCTATATTAAGTAATAATAATAATAATATAATAATTATATAATATAATAATAATAATACTGCCTATTACCCTGTCTCAGGGTCCCTATATTAAGTAATAATAATAATAATAATCTAATAATAATACTGTGTTAGCTTGTC
>OW240913.1:15615110-15761879 GCA_933207985.1 Pelobates cultripes | reverse complement strand
ATAATAATATAATAATACTGTGTTAGCTTGTCTCAGGGTTCCTATATTTAGTAATAATAATAATATAATAATAATAATAATATAATAATAATAATAATATAATAATACTGTGTTACCTTGTCTCAGGGTTCCTATATTTAGTAATAATAATAATATAATAATAGTCTGTTACCTTGTCTCAGGGTCCCTATATTAAGTAATTATAATAACACTATAATAATAATAATAATAGTCTGTTACCCTGTCTAAGGGTTCCTATATTTAGTAATAATAATAATAATATAATAATACTGTGTTAGCTTGTCTCAGGGTTCCTATATTTAGTAATAATAATAATATAATAATAATAATATAATAATAATAATATAATAATATAATAATAGTCTGTTACCTTGTCTCAGGGTCCCTATATTAAGTAATAATAATAATAATATAATAATATAATAATACTGTGTTACCTTGTCTCAGGGTTCCTATATTTAGTAATAATAATAATATAATAATAATAATATAATAATAATAATAATAATATAATAATATAATAATACTGTGTTACCTTGTCTCAGGGTCCCTATGTTAAGTAATAATAATAATAATATAATAATATAATAATACTGTGTTACCTTGTCTCAGGGTTCCTATATTTAGTAATAATAATAATATAATAATAATAATAGTCTGTTACCCTGTCTCAGGATTCGAAGGCGGCCATTATACAGTTCCAATTGCGTCGTTACTATGGAAACAGAACACACCACGCCCCCAAACTGGCAAGCGACCACCCTGTCCTCGCGCTCATTGGCACTTCCTGTTGTCATGGTTACCATTCATGGCGGCTCCGCCCCCACATCCTGGCAGTTTTTACTGGTTCCCGAGCCCCGCCCTTAATGAGCTCGCGACATGCGCGCGTGCCCGGGGGATGGAGGGCGGGGACTACAGCCTGGGCGGGGTTCTGCAGACAGATTGTCTCGGATTATCCCAGCAGGCAGGGCGCGGTCTTGATAGAAACCAGTGAGGGGCGGGGACTACAGCCTTAGAATAGGGGTGGGACTTTGTAAGACTGATAATGGGCGTGCCTAGCTTTCAGGAGGCGGGGTCTGGTCTTATCATTAGAAGGAAGACAGGGGTTTGTCAGCCAAGAACTGTGAAACGGAAGGCGTGGCTACTTCTGCAGGCTCCGGGTATTGCACTGTGCCAAGAGGCGTGGCCTGTCCTCCAGGAGGCGTGGTTACGTGCTGCCAGGAGGCGTGGTTTGTTCCCTGAGCTGTGCTCAGAGCTGGGTGCCCGCAGTGTGTTCCAGCTGCCGTGAGGATCGCAGGCTGTGAGGGGAGCGCGCCCAGCCAGCCGGGGTGAGAGAGACAGACAGACAGAGAGTGTGTGTGTGATATACCGTACTATATAATATATAATAATATACTGTGTGCGCAGAACCAGCCGGGGTGAGAGAGAGAGAGACAGACAGAGAGTGTGTGTGTGATATACCGTACTATATAATATATAATAATATACTGTGTGAGCAGAACCAGCCGGGGTGAGAGAGAGAGACAGAGAGCTGTCCGCATAGATATAGTGTACAATATACCGCGCAATATAATATATTATATATACCATGCATAATGACATTATTATATTATACACTGTGACATTATAATATACACTGTGACATAATATGATCTTATTATATACTGTGACATTATATTATGTACTGTGACATTATATTATACACTGTGACATTATAATATACTGTGACATTAGAATATTATACACTGTGACATTATACACTGTGACATAATATACAGTGACATTATTATATTATACACTGTGACATTATAATATACTGTGACATTAGAATATTATACACTGTGACATTATACACTGTGACATAATATACAGTGACATTATTATATTCTGTGACATATGATCTTATTATATAGTGTGACATTATATTACATACTGTGACATTATAATATTCCTTGACATTATATTATACACTGTGACATAATATGATCTTATAATAAACTGTGACATTATATTATACACTGTGACATTATATTATACCGTGACATTAGAATATTATACACTGTGACATAATATTATCTTATTATACACTGTGACATTATAATATACTGTGACATAATATGATCTTATTATATACTGTGACATTATAATATACCGTGACATTATAATATTATACACTGTGACATTGTAATATAGTGTAATATATTATACACTGTGACATTATACCGTGACATTATATTATACACTGTCACATAATATGATCTTATTATATACTGTAAAAAATATACAGTGACATTATATTATACACTGTGACATTGTAATATACTGTAATATATCATACACTGTGAAATTATAATATACCGTGACATTATATTATATACTGTGACATAATATGATCTTATTATATCCTGTGACATTATAATATACTGTGACATTATAATATTATACACTGTGACATAATATACTGTGACATACTGTGACATTATAATATACCGTGACATTATAATATTATACACTGACATAATATACTGTAAAATATTATACACTGTGACATTATAATATACTGTAATATATTATATACTGTGACATTATAATATACTTAATATATTATACACTGTGACATAATTTACTGTGACATTATAATATTATACACTGTGACATAATATACTGTAATATATTATACACTGTGACATTATAATATACTGTGACATTATTATATTATATACTGTGACATAATATACTGTAATATATTATACACTGACATTATTATATTATATATTGTGACATAATATACTGTGAAATCATAATATACTGTAAAATATTATACACTGTGACATTATAATATACTGTAATATATTATATACTGTGACATTATAATATACTTAATATATTATACACTGTGACATAATATACAGTGACATTATAATATTATACACTGTGACATAATATACTGTAATATATTATACACTGTGACATTATAATATACTGTGACATTATTATATTATATACTGTGACATAATATACTGTAATATATTATACACTGTGACATTATTATATTATATACTGTGACATCATATACTGTAATTATTGTACACTGTAACATTATTATGTTATATACTGTGACATAATATACTGTAATATATTATACACTGACATTATTATATTATATATTGTGACATAATATACTGTGAAATCATAATATACTGTAATATATTATACACTGTGACATTGTTATTTTATATACTGTGACATCATAATGTACTGTTACAAATTGAGTAAGGAGCATTCAGTGGGTACGCAATACTGGAATATCTCATTACATGAGAAACCAAGATATAAAGTCATATCCTATTATAAAGTAACAGCCAGTACAATTCTGGATGTATATATAAACGCCAAATCCGTAATGTATTAACATACTGTGACATTATATACTGTAATATATTATACACTGTGACATTATTATATTCTGTGACATCATAATATACTGTACTATATAATATACTGTGACATAATATACTGTACTATATAATATACACTGTGGCATTATATACTGTAATATATTATACACTGTGACATTATTATATTCTGTGAAATCATAATATACTGTACTATATAATATACTGTGACATAATATACTGTACTATATAATATTATACACTGTGGCATTATAAACTGTACTATATAATATACTGTGACATTATATTCTACGACATTATTATACATTGTGACATTATTATACACTGTGAAATTATCTTATGATATACTGTGACATTATATACTGTGATATTATCTATCTTGCATGATGCCATCATATAATATACTGTGACATTATTTTATATCCTGCATGATGGCTTCACATAATGTACTGTGACATTATTATATAACCTGCATGATGGTTTCATATAATGTACTGTGACACTATTATATAACTTGTATGATGGCTTCTTATAATATACTGTGACATTATTATATAACTTGCATGATGCCATCATATAATATACGGTGACATTATTATATACCCTGCATGATGCAATCATATAATATACGGTGACATTTTTATATAACCTGCATGATGGCTCTATATAATATACTGTGACATTATTTTATATCCTGTATGATGGCATCGTAACATATACTGTGACATTATTATATAACCTGCATGATGCCATCATATAATATACTGTGACATTACTATATAACCTGCATGATGCCATCATATAATATACTGTGACATTACTATATATCCTGCATGATTCAATCATATAATATACTGTGACATTATTATATAACCTGCATGATGCCATCAAATAATATACTGTGACATTATTATATATCCTGCATGATTGCTCCATATAATACACTGTGACATTATTATATAACCTGCATGATGCCATCATATCATATACTGTGACATTATTATATAACCTGCATTATGCAATCATGTCATATACTGTGACATTATTATATATCCTGCATGATGCCATCATATAATATACTGTGACATTACTATATAACCTGCATGATGCCATCATATAATATACTGTGACATTACTATATATCCTGCATGATTCAATCATATAATATACTGTGACATTATTATATAACCTGCATGATGCCATCAAATAATATACTGTGACATTATTATATATCCTGCATGATTGCTCCATATAATACACTGTGACATTATTATATAACCTGCATGATGCCATCATATCATATACTGTGACATTATTATATAACCTGCATTATGCAATCATGTCATATACTGTGACATTATTATATATCCTGCATGATGCCATCATATCATATACTGTGACATTATTATATAACCTGCATGATGGCTCCATATAATATACTGTGACATTATTATATATCCTGCATGATGGCTCCATATAATATACTGTGACAATATTATATATCCTGCATGATGCCATCATATAATATACTGTGACATTATTATATATCCTGCATGATGGCTCCATATAATATACTGTGACATTATTATATATCCTGCATGATGCCATCATATAATATACTGTGACATTATTATATAACCTGCATGATGCCATCATATCATATACTGTGACATTATATAACCTGCATGATGGCTCCATATAATATATATCCTGCATGATGGCTCCATATAATATACTGTGACAATATTATATATCCTGCATGATGGCTCTATATAATATACTGTGACATTATATAACCTGCATGATGCCATCATATAAATATACTGTGACATTATTATATATCCTGCATGATGGCTCCATATAATATACTGTGACAATATTATATATCCTGCATGATGGCTCCATATAATATACTGTGACATTATTATATATCCTGCATGATGGCTCCATATAATATACTGTGACAATATTATATATCCTGCATGATGGCTCCATATAATATACTGTGACAATATTATATATCCTGCATGATGGCTCCATATAATATACTGTGACAATATTATATATCCTGCATGATGGCTCCATATAATATACTGTGACAATATTATATATCCTGCATGATGGCTCCATATAATATACTGTGACAATATTATATATCCTGCATGATGGCTCCATATAATATACTGTGACAATATTATATATCCTGCATGATGGCTCCATATAATATACTGTGACAATATTATATATCCTGCATGATGGCTCCATATAATATACTGTGACATTATTATATATCCTGCATGATGGCTCCATATAAATATACTGTGACATTATATAACCTGCATGATGCCATCATATAAATATACTGTGACATTATTATATATCCTGCATGATCACTTTTATGCAACACAATAATCATAATGTAAAGTTACAAGGATTTCACACAGTGTCAAAAAGTTAGTGCCGGATCAGACTGGGTGCATTTTAGGACAATCATTGTAATTGTTATGTTAATTATATACGAGTAGTTCATAAAATATAACTTTGAGTAAAAGTAGAATTTACATTATGGAATTTAATAAGGAGCATTTTTATTTTATTTTTTACTTTTGTTCAAATCTAAAAATGATTTTTTTTTTTCATTTAAAATCTTTTATTGATTTTCGTCATTTCAATGTCATAAACATGAAACCGATGGGGGTGGGTTACAGAATGAAAGCAGGGAGGGGAGGAGGGGGTCCATACCAAACTTTTACATCAAAGTTTACAATCACATTTATTGAGATCTTTTAGTTGAGTCCTATACCTACATACACTTTTTCTACGACTCCTAATTTTGCCTATTCTTTCGGTTTTGTCTCTATCGTGTTGCATTTTCTCTCGTCCGTCTACCTTTACCTAGTGATTGACCCTAGGAGCTTGTCATGTCTAGTGGCTTGGTTGTCGGGGGTCTTCCGCTTTTCTCACATCCCACAGCCTCCAAGCTTCCGTGACCGTGGTAAACATTTTTTTTTAAATAATCTTTTTGTCCATTTTTTTTCAAAGCCAGTATAATGTACAATTATTGTAAGTAACATAATTGTGTGCCAAGAAATCAAGCCCTTAACTCTTTGGATTGTAAAATAAAATCCTCTGATAACTGTAGCCAAACTTTATCACTGGTGTTGTTCAAACATGTCTTTATTAAATCCTTTGGTTCAATGCGCTTTTAAAGTGGTAAATGAGAAATGCATCCAGCTGCCATGTTGGCTCACCCTAAACTGAAGCCATCGTGTCATTAGGATGCACTGGTTAATCATTTCCCATGATGCTGACCCAGCCCCCCTCTCATTGGTGCAAGCTTTTCTCATTTTTTGTTTTGTTTAATTTTTCCAACTTATTGGAGGCCAAAATTGGCCCCATTGCATTATGTTTTTCAAATAGGCAGCTGTCCCATAGAAAACTTTAGAATAATTGTAATTATTAACCCCTTAAGGACCAAACTTCTGGAATAAAAGGGAACCATGACATGTCAACATGTCATATGTCCTTAAGGGGTTAAATATTATTTAAGTCTGCCAAAGAGGACATCTGCGCAGAATGGTCAAATCCTAATTTTTTTACAAAATAAAAATGGTGGAGATATGCTAGGAGTCCTGTGACTGATCAGGCTAGAACTCTCAGTCTATTAATGCCGCCCTGATTGCGTGTCATTAATATAATCTGGAAGTTAATATAATGTGTTAATTCCGCAATACCAGCGTGGCTTTGAAGTGAAGTGTCTCTTTGCGTTTTCTATAAATTGCCATTCCCAAACGTGTACGGTTTCCAAAAACAGAACAATTTCAGGAATCGGTAACATTATTAGTCCACTGATCTCTGATTGTTTCTTTAAAACGTCATAATGACTATTCCTCATGCACCTGTATACTTTGTTTACTAATCCTTTCGTCATGATTCGGTTTCTCAGTGATCCACAAAGACTTTTTTCTTTAAAAAAAAAAAACCTCCTTTGCATGTAGCAATTTGTAATGTGATCCTCAACGCCAAGGCAGCCAAATATCCATTTATGTGCTGTGTTTGGCCTGATTAGCCCCTCGCTACTATCCATTGAGCAGAACGATGAATCTCGTACCAGTATCAGTGAAAAATAGCATACCCTCCTCATAAAATATCATTGCTGACATTGTATAAACCAATGGTTCTTAAAAGGACATTCTAAGCACCATAACTACTGCAGCTTTTTGTATTGGTTATGGTGCAAGGAGACTTTGAGCACAGACCCCAAAAAGTTTGAGAAAGTAAATAATGTGGTTGGTCTAAAAACGTGACCCAAAACCTCTCCCCTCTGCTTCCGCTGAGATAATGCAGAATTTTTACTTCCACATTATTTGCACAAATCTGTCTATGCTTAGATGGCAATGATAAGCTGCCGGCGAGGGCATTGATAATATTTGCTGCTTCCCTGTTTCTGTCATTTGTGACTCAAATGTTACCCTACAGCTTTGTGTCCCTTTGTCAGCCACAGGAATGGGAGGGATGTTTGCCATAAAGTAACATCTTGATAATACAGTATAATCTGTCAACACGCTTTATTCCATAGTGAAGGGACAGCGAAGGATCACTGAGGATCACTGTCACGTTTATGGTCTCGTATTGAGGCTTTCTAATAGACCGCCATGCTATCGTCTCCTATGGCTGGGAAATAAAGCTTAGTGAAACTAACATGACTTGCTGAGAAGGTCGTGTCCCGGTGCCCAGACACTTGTCTTTCTTGCTTGCAATTCTTCCCACATGGCATATAGATTCTTTACATTTATTAAATAAATCAATAAAAAAATTTTTTTTTTTTTTTAATATGATTTCTGGAGACACGTTTTGAAGAAGCTGTTCCTTGAAATAGTTTATGCTGCTTATTATTTAAGTAGAAAAGGCCCGAGGCTCTTCGAGCCATAGATGAATCAGTTCTGTAGTGCTTGCATGTCGACAGACCATCATCACCCTGATGTCATTCATCATTTGTACAATTGGACATCAAAATGTACGTTGCACTTTGGTGTAAAGCCTGGAGCTGCCGCTGTAACCCTTTAATTGCCAGAGGAAGATTGGAGTAGGGCAAAAGTCTTCCTGTCAGAACTAAAACATTATTAAAGCTACATTATAAGCTGCAAAATCACTTTAATTCTGTTTCCTTAAAGCAACACATTGGGCATCATAACAACTTAATTGGAATGACGCTGTTTTGATGTGCGTCGGCCCCCAGTGGCCAGAGTACCTCAAGGGGTTAAACCGTTAACAAATTGTTTGACCCACAAATTTGAAATCCTCGGCTTTTAGCTCTTCCTCCCAACTTCCACTGCAGTCCGAGGCTTGAAACAGGAAGCCTTGGACAAGAGCATCAGCAGTTTAGGAACAGCTTAATCCCGTGAGGTAAAACGGCACCCGGGGACTGCCTCACACCATAACAACTTAATTATGATGATGTTATTATGGTGCCTGGAGTGCCCATTTAGATGGATGAGATTTAAAATTCACTTTAAAAAAGAGCTCTAGAAAGACAAATGTAATATTAGTTAATCTAATATTATTATTATTATTATTATTAATAATAATATTAGACTAATTTAATATTATTAAAGAAAGTGGGTGTGTGAAGTAGTTGGGGTACACAAAATAAAGCGACTACTTGCTAAATATTTGGAATTTAGAGGCAAACTGTTCAGGACCAGGACATTGTGATTTACCTTATATATTAAAGTCTCATAGTATCGTTCCATTTCTTCTTTTTCATGTTGTATTTTTTTATCCCCTTCTCTGCTTCCAGTTTAGGAAGACATCGTGAGCACTAAAGAAAGATGGAGACTGTTGTTTGGGAGTGTGGCTAAATAAAGGAATAATGCAGCTAACACGAGCGCAAGATGATTGGCATTTTAAACAGCTTGGAATTGGAGAAGAACTCTACCTGATTTACAAGCATTTAAAGAGCTCTCTGTGATCAATGCAAAGGGGAAAGAACATCGCGATTCAAGCTGTCTGTGAGCCGGCATCCCGTGATTCCACATCATGGCCTATTCCTGGATTTCACGCTATTTCTGGATATTTCTGGCTCTCATTGAGCACACCTTGGCACACAGTCTCTTTGCTTGTGAACCGATTACATTGAGAATGTGCCAGGATCTTTCGTATAATTCCACATTTATGCCCAATCTTCTCAATCACTATGACCAACAGACGGCAGCGCTAGCAATGGAGGTAAGGAATGGATATATGATAATATGACTTAATTCTTTCACAGAATGTCATCATTCTATACCAACAGGGACATTGGAAAGTGTCCTGAAGTCTTCTTCTGTCCTAGTTATAGTCGTTTCATGGTCCTTGGAGAGCTGTCTGTGATTTATTGTCTTTGGGTCTGGATTTGTCATTGTTTAAAACTTTTTGTTTGAATAAACTTGTTAAATCTGGCGCTGCTTAAATGGTAGGTTGATTTTGAGCTGATAGAACACATTGCATTGATGCTTTTTATAGGAGGACATTGAGCAATGATCTAAAGGTTAAAGGTGAAGAGAGAGAGAGGTAATGTTTTACAGAATTCTCTGAAATTTTAATGGATTTTGTATAAAATGACACTAAAGCCACAGATGGCTAACAGTTATGCGACCTATTCCTCCAGAGAAATGACTAGGCAACAAATTAACGCCAGCCCTCAAAGCTTCTACATTATACAAATATTGCATTAAAAAGATGCAAAAATAAATATATAAAAGTGGCCAACCTATAAATTTGCAACTCTGCAGCCTCTCCAATGCTGAGAGTTTTCAGCCAATCCTGTCCTTTTCGATGTTCTGAATAGGAACACTGAGTAGATCCAAAAAAAACCTTTAACCTCCAACATGCATGTCTTTTACATATACTATAGTTATGTAATGAATTTTTCCCTGGGCTGTTTTTGGGTTGTTGTTTTTTGTGCTTTATGAAGTCTTATTTATTAACGTCTGTTACACTGCTGCCCAGCAATTTAGTTTTCTTTGCTTTTCTTTGTAATGCAAATGGCTCAGTTGAACTCGTCTGCCTTTTTCCCCAGCCTGGCCCACTCCCTTGATACCGGGATGACCCGTTTTATTTTCTGTCTATTGTTTCCTGGTATGTCTGATGTTTGAAGGAGCTTTTTTATTTTTAGCCTGTTAGAGCTTTAGGACATCTCTAATCAAAGTGTAATAAAACAATTCACTTTGTGTGTCTTTGCAGCATTGTCTCTTACCTTGAAGCTAGGAGTGTTTGTTGGAAACCATGATTAGAGACATACAGTGCTGCTATATAATCTGACTATTTGTATGGCTTTCATTCTGGTTTGGACTGGCCGGAACCTGTGCACCTGCAAAAATGATCAACTAGCCAATGGGGGGCAAGTGGCTAGTTCGGACACTTGGTGGACTCACACTATGTGCGTTTCCTTGGTAGGGAGCCATTACAGCATAACGGGTTGCAGACCGCTCTTGTAAGTGTTCATTTAAAGGGAGTTAATAAAAATTTTTTTAAATCAAATCATCGTGCAGAAAATGCATGAAACAATGCGTGCAATAACAATAAATTTAATAAAAAATAAATCCATTTCCCATTTCTGCATTTGCTGTAAATGCTCAGGCTTTGCATCTTCTGCAATTGTGGTTTTTGAGAGTTAATTTTTGGTCGTCCGCTTCCTGCTGTAGTGATGACATCATGTACAGCTGTATTACTGGCGCAAAGAGAGCACTGCTGGTTTGGGTGAGCTTACAGAGCACAAAAAAAACTGATTCATTCAAACACGTTCAGCCTTGGGTTTTTGTAAAACCCTTTTTTTGAGTCTGTCCAATCATCCACCTTATGGCCTTCAAAGGGTTAATCAAACCCATAAATTAGCATACTTCTGCATATGCAATGCTTATTACAGGCTGGTCATTCAGGCTGGTCATTCAGAATAATTTTATCAATCACTTAACATAAAAGTCGGCTCATCATAGGGGCAGGCTGGGAAAACTGGAATGTATGAGTAAAATATCCTAAACGAACGAGAACTTCCACTGACAAAACATAATGTGTATTCTATGTAAATACTGTGTTATGTTGCTACCCATTACATGTATAGCATTGCACAGGATGTAGATGATTAACATAGGCCTTTGTAGAGTACGCCATGGGTTAATGAATTGTGTATCCTCAGAGCAGTCATTGTTTATGTGGCCAATTTTCTAAGTTTCCCCATGGGAGGAACGTTAATGCACAGATGGAAGGAAATCGGAGCATCCTTGCACCTGTGTCACTAGTAATCCTGAGCTGGGTGCGGCTGGGGGCTGGTCAGAATACAAGGACAAGGCCTCAGTCACGAGGGGTTATTAACCAGGCATAATATTTTGGGCTACATCCGGAAACGCTGAAAGTCAAACCTGGACTTACCAGAATCAGCCAATCTCTGAATTTGGGACCATTGGTGGTCATTGAGGTTTGGTTTAAGACCCATATAAACGTATCTATTGCTGAAACAAATTTACCATGTGGCCTTCTTACACAATAATTGACAAACGCAGATGTGTCACATAAACATAAACATGCATACATAAAACTCTAGGCCCAAATGTCTATCAGGGTTATTAATTAAAGTGTGAATTGCCAGAGATTCAAATCAAATTCCACATTGTAGGCCTCAATATTTAAACTGAAAATCTGATTGGGAGAATATTTCTTGAATCTGTGAAAATGCCTAAAGATCGCATTTCCGAGTACATCATGCATTAGCGCCGCTCCAGTAGCTCAATGTATGGATGCAATGCGCTGCGCTATAATTCTATTAGAATGTGAATTGTGGTTGGCCTTTTGGTACCGAGTTATTCTAGATATCGAGTTGCATTTGAACCTGCTCAACCTTGTGTTTGTAACTCTGTAAACCCCATTCATTAGAAAGCTGTTAACCCTTATGTGTGTTTGTTCCTCTGTATATTTTGATTTATGAATTAAACGGCTGGATGCCTTGCCCATCCCCAGGCTGTTTGATCAGTAAAATACACTGTATTGTTTGCTGCTGGCTGGACATAAAACAAGGGGAAACCAGGACTTGCCAGATATGTGGATTTAATGGCTTTTGTTCTGTAAAACCTTAAAACAAAGTAATCGTGCAATTATTTACCATTATTATAAAATAACGTTAGACTAATTAGGCAGTTCATTATTAAGAATGCGTTGCAGCTCTGCTCTCTATTTGGGTAATTCCTAGAAGGGCATTTCTCCTGCCCCCTATTTATAGTTCTGCTGCACTTTGCAAATGTAGGAGAGCGGCCCATTAAACTGACTATTAATTGAAATATGGGCTACAGGGCACTGATCAACTAAATATTACATTACAGGTAATTACATTTCACAAGTAGATAAAATATTGGTAGTATGCCATTTTTATAACATAAAATATAATTCCAATTTGATATATTTTGATGAGGGTTTATGGCCAAGTTGGTTTAGTTTTTTATATATATAAATAACTACAGCTGGCTCCTGAAAAGGTACAAACATGGCAGTTCATGCAAATACATTTTAATTCTCCCCTAATACTTGCCTGAAAGTGTGCCTGGCTCTAATGGTGTTTTCAATTAAAGCAGCTATGCCACCTGAAAAGAAAATTAAACATTTCATGAAATTTAAAGGAACACTATGGTGTTAGAAATATGCAAGCACCTTAGTTTTCCCCATTGGGTTAATCAGTGCTTTCCTACGGGAGATTTGAAGATGCTGGATGTTCTCATGCGCATTGAATCACTGAGTCAAACTTTGTGAAAGAGCAGGAACATCTCTAGTGTTTGTCTGGAACAGAGTTACTAGATGTAGACTTAACCATGCAATATAACACAGTCTTAACCATGCAATATGACGCAGTCTAAACCATGCAATATGATGCAGTCTAAATCATGCAATATAACACAGTATTAACCATGCAATATGACGCAGTCTAAACCATGCAATATAACGCAGTCTAAACCATGCAATATGATGCAGTCTTAACCATGCAATATGATGCAGTCTTAACCATGCAATATGACGCAGTCTTAACCATGCAATATGACGCAGTCTTAACCATGCAATATAACGCCGTTTTAACCATGCAATATGACGCAGTCTAAACCATGCAATATGACGCTGTCTAAACCATGCAATATGACGCCGTCTAAACCATTCAATATGACGCCGTCTTAACCATGCAATATAACGCAGTTTTAACCATGCAATATGACGCAGTCTAAACCATGCAATATAAACATTGCTATTTCTCAAAAAATGCAATGTTTAATTTTAAGGGGACAGGGGCATTGCACTTAGACCTTCAACGAGATTAAGTGGTCTGGTTACCTATGGTGTCCCTTTAAGTCTTTATGAAATGCTCATGAAGACCTGAGATTCAAATTCCAGTGCAGTCAAAATCTATCCTAAAATGAAGTAGGGGCTACTTTGTGTAATGATAAATTCTCAAATTAACAAAACATGACAATAGGTAGTGCTACTGCCGTCAAGCTTTGTCACTTCCCACAGCTGGCGCAAGCACTGTCTGTGAGACTAAGGCATTATATTGCTCATTACAGAAGATTCCACAGTCCCACATGTGAACGCGTACAGCTCCGACATGGGCATCTGGCGGATGAAGCACCAGGAGCTGAAGGTTGAAGATGGCGGCACCTGTGTCTGGTGACATTGCCTGTGTGATATTGCCCCTTGGGCACAACAAGAGGCAATGTCAGCATCGGTGGTCTTTGCATAATAACAGATATTTTCCTTCAGTTGGGCTCATGTACTTGATTCCATTCTAAAGCAAGCAAATTATAGATGCTAAAGCATTTTTAATTGTATCAAATGAAAGGGATACTGTAAGTGCCAGGAATACAAAGCTGCATTCCTGGCATTATAGCTACCTGGCGCCCACCCCCAGTTGGTGCGTAAATGGTTAAAACCCTTTATTTACTTACCTTACCCAAGAGCCAATGTCCATTGGCACTGGGTCGCGACTCCGCCTCCTCTTCTGTCCTGCGATGAGCAGGCGCTAATGTGCATGTGTAGACAGCCACTAGAAACAGATTTAGTGCTGCAATGTCAACATTGTAGCACTAAGTGCAATAGGGACACTGTACCCAGACGACTTCCATAAGCTGAAGTGGTCTGGGTGCCTACAGTGTCTCTTTAATCTTGGTTAAAGTAAAATATTATTTACAAAAAAAATGGCAGCATCCGTAATGCCACTCAGTCAGCAAATTAAATTTGATATTAAGTACATCAATAATGTATCCTGGAATAAATATACAAACTGATATTTGCTTTGTACTTATTATTATTATTATTTTATTATTTATATAACGCCAGCAAATTCCATAGCGCTGTACAATGGGTGGACTAACAGACATGTAATTGTAACCAGACAAGTTGGATGCACAGGAACAGAGGGGTTGAGGGCCCTGCTCAATGAGTTTACATGCTACAGGGAATGGGGTATAGTAACACAAAAGGTATAAGTAGGGGTAATGACATAGGTTGCTAGAAAAGTATTCACTGAGAACTTAGTAGGTTATTTTTGACAGTGGCAAGAGAGGAATCATATAGGGGAAGGGGGAATCCAAACCCTGCTAAGTTTAAATGATGTGCTTTCCTGAAGAAGTGAGGTTTTTGAAGGTGTGGAGACTGGATGAAAGTCTAACGGAGAAGGGACGGGAGTTCCCCAGAAAAAGTGCAGCCCTGGAGAAGTCTTGGAGGCGAGCATCAGGTGTGGGAGTACGGACAGAGGATAGACGTAGGCCTTCGGCAGAGCGCAGGGGCCTCGACGGGACATACATGTGTATTAGGGAGGATAGATAGGTTGGAGCAGCATTATGTAGGGACTTGTAAGCAAGCACCAAAATCTTAAATTGAGCCCTATATTCACAAGGTTATAAACTAAATCTTGAAATGTCAGGCATTCAAAGTAGATGTCACATTTTAGTCGAAAATTGTGAAATTCTCCTATGCGGCTGTGCTATTATTTCATTTTTTTTTTTTTGGCCTGATATTTGAAATTAACTTTTAATTTCTTACAATTCACTCTTTAGTGAATGACTTCGTGTTCATATTAGTATTATGATTTATTCAATCATTTGTGAGTTGCATATTTTCCCAAACTGACTATTTTGCAATGAACAACCCTCTCCAAAAAACTTATTTCGTCTTAAAGTATATAAGGGGTGGAACCCAGTATAGGCACAGCTGTGCTACTTCCCTAAGCTCTGCATTGTGCTCCAGAGTGACGTTCTCTTCACTCTCTCTAGATCAGAAGTGTAGTCCTTGTGCAAAGAAAAGGTTTTCTGCACAGTTTGCATTTTATTTACCATTTTTCTGAAATGTGAAAGTTTTTTTTTTTTTTTTTTTTTTTAAGACTTTAACCCCTTAAGGACACATGACATGTATGACATGTCATGATTCCCTTTTATTCCAAAAGTTTGGTCCTTAAGAGGTTAACACATCTGTACTCTGCTTTCCCACATCTAGTTTAACAAAAAACTAAACTTTTTCACATGATTGTTTTGAAATCGGGGGTTTAACTTTTTACTGCTTCAACGAACTCTAACAAAGTCTAGCGTGACCACTCTAACCATAATTAATGGCTTCTTTTTCAGTGTGTCGTGTGAAGGAGTTTCTAGGACTACAAAAAAAAAAATTAGAAATTCAACTAGCAATTTATCAGATCTTTTGGAAAGAGTAAGTTAGTAAATATTTGCTCTCCAAACCACATCGGACACAATATTTTTAGATTTTGTGCTCATATGGCTCAAGTTGTCTTTCACTGACAGTCTTTTCCATTCACGAAACAATTGTAGACACTATTTATGTTGTGAGATCTTGCCGTAGCTGGGTGTAACCAACCGACTGATCCAAAAGACTTTGAAATGGGGGAAAAAAACATTAAATAAACAGGAATTCTCATTTTTCGCCTTGAAGGCAACCTATTCTAATTATTCGCTGCCAGTGGCTACTTACAAAGACAGTTGATTCATAGGCCAAGATATTTGACACTGGTTAATTCGCTGAACAGTACGTTGACATCTAAAGAGAATTGTTACAGGGTAGATAGAACAAACAAGAGACTGCACAAAAAGTTGCATTTATTTGAAGGACAGAATATCCAAAACATTTCGGGTATTCCCTTTCTCAATGCACCATGTCCCTAAATTCTCCAAAAGCAATTAAAAAATAAATAATAGAATTGTTACATTTAGAACTCAACAGTGAAACTGTGGAAAAAAAATACATTTTCTATTAATTATAATTTCTCTTCAACTGCAATCTTCTTACTGTTAAAAAGCCCCACTTGTCTGTGTCCTCATAGCTTTTCTAAAGGAAGAAGACCTTGCATTAAATTTACTAAACTATACACTGTGACAAATTGTAAACCAAACTGAAAAAGTTTGGCTAAAAAAGGAGATATTTAAAGAAAGAAGAAAAAATCCCCCTAATTTTGATTCTGGCATGAATTTATTCTTGGACACATTCATCATCACATTTGTAGAAACAATGTTAAACGCGAATTTGCACTCGTTTTAGGCGTTAACATGTAAAAAAAAAAATAAAAAAAAAAATTCTGAAATAGTGCTAGAATTAGGTTAGTTGAATTACTCCTGAAATTAGGTTTCTGTTTGATAATTCTGGTCTCACCGGTTTGCTCATTGCAGAGTTTGTTGTGGCTGCACCTGCCTGTAATGTCCGTGTTAGGACAGGGTAATGTCTCCACAGCTACATCATCTTTTTTCTGTACATTCTTAGCTTTGCTTTGTTCTAAAAACAAATTACCCACTTGTCTTCGGAGTCTATCTTGTCGTGTGGCTGTATGTTTTCTGTAGCAATCTTGGACTTTTGCACTTCCTATTTTTCCCTTTTCCACGTGACTGCTGGACCGTTCTGTTAGATCTTTTCTGTAGCACTGTTGGACTACTGCTAGATCTTTTTCATAGCACTGCTGAACCATTGATAGGTCAGCCAAATCGGTCTTCTAGATCTTTTCCATCATACTAGTGGAATTCCTCCAATCCTCTTCTGTAGGATTTTATGTATTTCCACCATATTTTTTTCCTAAAGTGTTCCCTTTGCTGGATCGGTCACCCTGATGCTGTCCATATCTTGTCTGATCTGTTCCTTTCATGTCGGGTTCTAGTCAATAAAAGCAAGTCGTTACAGATTTTTTCCAAGTCTGCTATTCCTTAGTAAATAAACCCTTTAGATCATTAATAGGGTTATTATCTTTTCTGTCAATACTTTATAGTCTTGGGAATGAAGGCTCTTGGATGCTCCATTTTACTTTGAATTCTAAGAATCATTGAAAATTATTGTTTTAATTCTTTCTTCAATACACGCATACAGACACCGGTAACTTTTTTTACGTTCTCATTCTTGTTTCTCATCTGTATCTTTAATATTTTGCTGTTAATACAACTTACTTTGAAAACTATTGTAGTAAATAGCCATCACACATGCAACATATCCCAGCAGATTGACCTATAATATAGGTTTTGGTTCCGGAAAGTCTCCATCCTAGTAAAACGAAGGATGTTTCAAATAGAACAAGTTGGAAAAAATATAAGTCACAAAACATGAAATCTTTATTTATCCTTCAAAAAGAATGAGATGTTTGGGAGCCACCAATTCTCACCCATGTTAGGAGGAGTTCTGTACAGCGTTCCCTTTTTTCCTCTTTAGTGAAAGGGCTTATTGAGGGGGAGATGTTTAAGAAGGAAGCCTTTTGTTTGGTTAGCTTCCCTCCTTTGGTGATGAATTGTACTTGCCTGTCATGCTGAGCCTAGTCAGAGGTCCCCGAGTCATTGTGGAAAAGGATGGGGTGTGAGGTTTCTTTTGTTCTCGATAGGAGAATCAGGCTTTGTGTCTTCACATCTTCCTTGCTTCGATAATTCCCTTCTTTGTGTAGCCCCTAATCAATACCAAGAGCGCGCCTAAAATCGGTAGGAAAGTGTTATGTCCAACTGACACAAATAGTGATGGATGTAACCTATTCAGCACAAGTGGGATTGCAACCCCTTTCTGAGTCCTCATGCTGCCAATGAAACACTTTCTTCAGCTGAATTACTCAACCTATCGTTCCTGTAAGTTTTCTTGTAATTGTCCTATTTAGTTACATCCCCCCTCTCATAATATTGTAAAGCGCTACGGAATCTGTTGGCGCTATATAAATGGCAATAATAATTAGCGTCTAGCTTTGGAGCAAGCAAGGTTGCTGGGCTTAAAATAAACCACCAGGTAGTCATGGCTTCAAGGGAAAAAATTAAAGGACCACTATAGGCACCCAGACCACTTCAGCTCAATGAAGTGGTCTGGGTGCCATGTCCCTCAGGTTTTAACCCCTCAGATGCAAGCATTGCAGTTTCAAAGACACTGCTATGTTTACATTTGGGGTTAATCCAGCCTCTAGTGGCTGACTTCTGGACAGCCACTAAAGGCGCATCTGCGACGCTGGAGGCATATTTAGCCTCCATTGCGCAGAGCGTCCATAGGAAAGCATTGAGAAATGCTTTCCTATGGACACTAGGAGTGCGCTAGCGGCACCTGCCTGCGCGTTCGGCTCCGCTGACGTCGGCGGGGGAGGAGAGGTCACCAGCGCCAAGGGAGCCCTGAGCTGGATTAAGGTAAGTGGCTGAAGGGGTTTTAACCCCTTCATCGTCACAGGAGGGGGACCCTGAGGGTGGGTGCACTATAGTGGGGTGGGGACACTATAGTGATCCTTTAAGAAAAACATGAATCAACCTATTCAGTTCTGGTATAGATCTCTATTAGTTTGACAGGGTTTTCAGAATGTGTTGTTTTTTTTTTCCCTTCGTGTCATTTGTGACTACTAAAAAACATATATTGAAAGATCTTTGTAGGACCAGGATTGGCCGCAGCCACTTCCTGGTCACTGCAGAACCTGAAGATTTGAAGAAGATGGTGGACATTCTTTGGGAAGAAAACCCAAACCACACTTACATTTTTTTTTTTTTGGCAAAATAGACTAATAAATGGAATCAGCCACTTCCTGTCCTAAAAATGCTTTCAATTATTCTTGTCCTGCAGCATTCATCTGTAAAAAGCATCCTTAGTTAAAGGGCATCTCACATTAAAGTCCGGTTTTAATAACAGGTGAATGTGACTGTATAATTTGTTTATTTAGTTAACTGCATGGTCACCCATAATCTCTACTTAGTAAATTGTGAGAGACATCAGCCACCTAAAATCATTTCCTTAATCGCAGGGTAAATATCCTGCCGCCCACATGCAGGGTGGTTTACTGGTGTCCTTTAGCCAGTGCAGGTAATCATTTAAAGACAAGGTAACGCCAGCAGCGTTTTACAATGATCCATTAACTAACAAACATACAATTATCTGCTTTATAGAACACCTTCTCTCCATTGTAGGGAAACAACTCGGTATCTTAGCTGCCATACCACAGAGATTACTAGAGATTGCTTTACGTCTGCATTAGGAAAACACGCTGTAGAAATGTATATAAATAACAACTAATTAGTTTCCAAAATATTGTTTTTTGGAGGTTTTTTTCTTGGGCGGGGAGGAGATTCTCTGCTTTTCTAATGCTTCTCAACACACTGATATGCAAAGTGTTCTTAAATGTCTAAATAAACAATAACATTAACTTAATGAAGCAGCAAAAGTAAGCACTGTTTGGGGGTGCAAATTATCACATTGACTGCAAGCCTCTTCCTTGTATCTACTACTGTTTCAGCTTTTTGATTCCTTACTTTTTAACTTATCATAGCATCTGCGACCAATTGTAGAAATGTGTTCTTAAGAAATGGTAAAAACCTATTTATAAATATTTAACAACAGGTTTTTGCAGGTTTGTGTGTGTTTATCTGAGAAAGGTAGCTATAAATGGGTAGGTACGTAGTTAGACAGATATAGGTGTAATGGCTTACTAGCTATAAATGGGTAGGTACGTAGTTAGACAGATATAGGTGTAATGGCTTACTAGCTATAAATGTGTAGGTAGGTAGATAGACAGAAATAGGTGTAATGGGTTACTAGCTATAAATGGGTAGGTAGGTAGATAGACAGAAATAGGTGTAATGGGTTACTAGCTATAAATGGGTAGGTAGGTAGTTAGAGAGATATAGGTGTAATGGCTTACTAGCTATAAATGGGTAGGTAGGTAGTTGGACAGATATAGGTGTAATGGGTTAGTAGCTATAAATGGGTAGGTAGATAGACAGTTATAGGTGTAATCAGGGCCGGTGCACGCATTTTTGCTGCCTTAGGCAAAAAAAATATTATATATATATATACACAAACACACAATGCCCCATACAGACACACCCTGACCCATGCAGACGCACAATAACCATACAGACGCACACTGACACATACAGACACACAATGCCCCGTACAGACAAATATACACAAACATATTGACTGAAGCACACTCGCACATTCTCTGACACACATCTTACCTTCAATGCTGTTTCTATGTCCTTCCATCTTGCCTGCAACTGGTGGCCCCACTACTTCTTTTTTTTCTGCACATTTTCTGACATGCTCTCGCCCACTGTCTCCACGTACAGGGGAAGCGGCGGGAGCGAGCCATTGAAGCACCCTCGCGCTGCTGCCGTCTTCCGCAATGGATGAATGGGAGTGGGTTCTGGGTGAGCGGGATGTATATGTTTTACCTGGCGCTAGTAAGCAGCAATGTAAGTGTTCCCTAGCGCCCGGGCAAAATGGCCAACGACACGCTGGAAATAAGAGGGGCGGCCGCAGCGGAAACTTGATAGAGCGGCGGCACAGACAATCATAAAGTAGTAGAGTCGGCACCCCCCTTTCAGAAGCGCCCTAGCCGGCCGCCTAATTGGCCTATAGGAAGCGCCTGCCCTGGGTGTAATGGGTTACTAGCTATAAATGGGTAGGTAGGTACATAGACAGACAGACAGACATACAGATATAGATGTAATGGGTAAGTAGCTACAAATGGGTAGGTAGGTAGATAGATATAGGTGTAATGGGTTAGTATCTATATATGGGTAGGTAGGTAGACAGATATAGGTGTAATGGGTTAGTATCTATAAATGGGTGGGTAGGTAGATATAGGTGTAATGGATTACGCCATAGGGACAGGAGTTAAATGGCAATCTGACTTTGTGTGTCATCCCAAAATGGAGGAGCAACTACTAAACTACTATTGCATTGCGTTTAGTATTTATCCTATGTGTACTATACAAAGTTAGAGCTTCGTGGATCTAATAAACAATTACTTTTTTCTTAAATTATCCTATAAAATTATTATTATTTATTTGCTTGTTTAAATGTTTGTACTAATTGCAGTAGCATTTTCTAGTATCCAAGCTTGTATTACTAAGTGGTTAGATCAAACCAAGTCTAATTATTAAGCACCTTTTGTGCAACGAGACACCTGCTAATAACACTGCAGAGTGAGACTGTCCCAACTGCATGTGCTGTTTACTAGGCCCTGCATTGTAATCACCTGCCCTGGGCAAGGAAGGTGCTATTAATGCAGATAACATCATGATACGGGCAGAGATAACAGGGGAGACAATAACAGCAGCTCTAGACAGTCACAGACATTACACTCTGCTTGTTAAGCAGGAGTCGTACTATAGAGACAGGTCAGACTGCCCGTGTCTCATCTACAAACCAACCAAACCTGCTTCGAGCCTCATGATGACCAAAGCTGGGGATGTCTGTCTCCTCTGTACTCTAATACACTCGTTTAGGGATTGAGAGATTACACTGTAAAGCAACTGACAGTCAGACAAATTGGTCACACCTTGTGTTTTTATTTCTGTCTTTTGGAAAGATTTAGAGTAAATTGGGGTCTGAGGCCGCTGGAGCAATGGATAAAATGTGAACAGGACAATGTGCGTCAGACATTTTTCTTAACAAATATTTTGCTTTGTCATTGAAATAACCAACATCTACTAATTTGAATTCAATTTTGACTTTTTCTTTGAAATATGTTGGTGATTTTATTATGTTACCTCCCCCTAGCAATTCCATGCGCAATATGTCTTATTAAAGTGGCAGCGAGAGGCACTGCACACTCACTCTGCCCTCAGTGTTAATAAATAAAGACCTCAGACCATATTGCCATTTTATTAGTAATTAACAATACACCCATTTTAGTGTGCATTTCCGTTAAAGGTAATTTTGTACCCCTTACAAAATGCCATACTACTGTTGCCAACTTAATCTATACTTGCTTAATACACTACCATGTCACGTTTAGGCAAAACGTTGCTTTTTTAATTTGCAGAGTTACATACTGTCATCTTTTGTTCAGTTACTTAATGTAAATTACAATCCGGCATCAGAAACTGATAAATAGCAATTTAGGATTTTTGGCTGAAATTGTACCGTTTTCCTAGAGGTAATGATATAATACTCATGGACAATTATGCTGGCCCCTCTGTCCTGCTCAAGCTAAGTCTTCTGGGTTAGCCAGACAAGAGACGGGTGGCAATGATTGTCTGAGAGTGTCATCTGAGCCAATTTAGAGTAAAAATTATGTAACTTGTGAATGATTTTAAAAGACTAGTCCTTTAGTCCTCGAAAACACTGATTAAAGGCGAGATGTAGGTAATATTCTGTAACTTCTGTAGATTAAAGAGCAGATTTTTAAATAGTTTAGTAGTTTTAGAGTTTGTAGTATATACAATGAATTGAGGCAGTGAGTCTAATTGGAGGAAAATATTGCAAATATATATATATGAGATGTTAATCATTTGTCTTATTTTGTGAATATAATGTGTGTTAAAATTATAAGGGGGGAAAATGGAGCAGAAACTCTGCGAGAGGAATGACCGTGGTGGAAAGCGGGATGTACACTTACAAAAATGGCGCATGCGCACAAAACTGCTGCAAATGTGAAAATGAATGTGACAATTTTTATACATAAACCCAATATGTATTTCACCTCTGGTTTTTATATTTTTGGTTTGTTTTGTTCTTACCCCTGGCCTTTGTGCCAGTTTATCTATCAGCTTGAATTATTTTACATACAAAAGCGACTCTTACTAGCCAAAATGCCATTTACGTTTGTATTGTAACTAATTTCATCAAAGAGAATTTCTTGTGACACCCATCATTAAGCCATTTACTCATCATTACACTGATTGCTAATTTCATATTGTCTTTTGTGAATATGTTGTAAGAGCTACACAAATTATGTTTGTTTTGGATTTTTGGAAACCAAATTAGATGCTTTTTATTTAGTGGTTTCATCTTTTTTTTATTATTAACATTGTAAAATGTTTGAACAATTGTCTTTGCTGCAGATCATGCAAATGTAGCTTTCTTAACAAACGTAATGTTTGTGGCAAAAGACTAGCAAATAGCTTCACCTCATAATTTTGGAAATATTAATAGGTCATACTTGGGCGGGGGGGGGGGAGTAGATTTTTATCTATTTGTTCCCACTTATGCACTAAAACCAAAATGTATTTTTTTATATACAGTATTTTTTTTTTTAAGCCAGATTACAATACGAGACACTTTCCCTGCAAATATTGCAAAAATGATTAAATATACCAAAAGCAATTAAATTAAAAATCTTTTTTTTATTTTATTTTTATTGTCAAATGAAAAGAGGGCACAAGACTGATGAAGGGAATGTGTAGAAGCAGTTTCTGGATTAAAGCAAGCTTCCTGACGGCGTTTCTGCTTTTAAAGGGGAATCCTTTTGTGTGCGAATCCCCAGTGCTCTGCAGAATGGTGGTTTCTATGGTTACGCGGCCCTTTGTGGCCTGACAAAAGTTGGCATTCGGATTCTCAGAAGCCAAATCTGGCCTTTGACTTGGGTACCCTTTTCACATCCCTCGCTAAGCTTGGCCTGCTGCAATGCATGGAGGGGTGGCTGTGGGGGGTTCCCATGGCTACCGAGAGGGAATTGTATAGGGAGGAGGTCTGAATAGGGAGTACAAAGACTTGGTTAATTTGAATCTGAACAATCTGGGCAGACTGCATGTCCCTCATCTTTGTACCAGTTTGCAACTAATAATTTCGACTGGACGGTTTGTCCTTCCATTTGTTTTCACGTCTTCAATGGTGACTTCTTTTAACTTTGCCAGGACAAAAGCTGACAACCGCCAAGGCGTTTAAAAACAAAAAGCCTCGTTTGTGACCTTTCATAAGCAAAACCGTATTCTTTTGCAGTACGTTGCTTGGCCTTCCAACCCTACACAGTTATGTTTTTTGATCAGAACCTCTGTTAATTAGTTAGGGATTTGATAAATAATACCCCGAGCCAATATTTACGTAGCAGGAATGATGGGTGGCGACGAATGCAGAATTGTCTTTTAGGGCAGATTCATCATGATTTTACAGGAAACCTTGCTGCGTGTATTGCTGCCTGGGCTTGTTTGCACGGTTTCTATTCCATAGGGATTGTATGGTTAGTCACTGTATTTAGCTCTGGGCTGGAGATAGAGGTCACGCAAGGCTCTCTGTCAGGGGCTCCTGGTTTTTCCGCGCCCCTGTCGCTGTATGCAACACTGACGTCACTAGCCTTTAGGATTGGAGAGAACCATTTTATTGTTTCCTGGATTTAATATCCAGCATAGGTCCATGGTGTATTTTGAAGCAAATAATAAGGGATTTATTCACTAAACTGTGAGCTATCGCAGTCTTCAAGCCAGGCTTTTTTGGCCTAAAAATGTAAATGTTCTTGTTAACTCTCCACCGCTCCCATTTTCATTCCCATTCTAGTGAATTCGCTGTGTATTCAAACTGTGAATACTGATGGAATAAAAACAGACCTGCGAAAGCATAAGGGTTACACGGCATTCTTTTTTCCAAATCCGCTATTACAGACTACATTTTGTGGTTTTCATTTAGCCTCGAAATGCAAATGAAGCTTGTTAAATGTGAGGTTTGAGGAATGTTTGCTCCGGCATTACATAGAATTATACCTTGTAAACGTAAAGTCAAGAATATTTTCTCAGAATCTGTATTATTCTTTATTTGTACAGTGCTGAAAATGATAGAGATGCAAACATAGAAAATCCTCAGATTTATATAGCGCCAACATCGCAGTAGCGCTGTAAGAAAGGTGGACACATGGCATTAAAGTCACTCATCCTGCCTGAGGTTGTTAGTGAATCTCTCCAGAAAATATGTGCTGGGTTCACTTTAAATAGTTCCTGGAGATAGTCTGAGCACGTTATATAATTAGTGGATTTGTATACACCCAGAGGATAAAGACTTTATTTTGTGCCAGGTAGATATATAAGTAATTGATCAGTAATTGGACACTGAAATGCAGGGTGAGGCGGATTTAGAATGCTCCACTCATTGCTTAATGCAAATAATTGCAACTTTACATCATTAATCCTATAAGGACCTGTGATTGTCTGCATCTTCAGCAATCTGCTCCTTAGTATCAGCTGGAGTTTTGCCCTGACACTCAAAGGGTTAACGATCCTGTTGGAGTATTCAGTGACACATTAAAGCGTTAATGATATGGCTGTGCAATCCATTGTTTGAATCACTGAGTGCAGGCTGTTAATACATTGACTGAAAGCCATTGTGTGAAGCTGGAGGAGCTGCACATTAGGGGGTTAATTCGTTGTACAGAGCTCTCATAGATTGCAAGCTAATTCCAGCAGGGCCATCTATATACTGTATGTCTAATATTCCCAATTTATAATTGTAAACCCTCCTAAATATAATGGTGCTTTATAAATGTTAATAATAGGAGAAAAACACATTACAGGGTTAATCAATTGTAAAAACTAGAGCATATGCTGTTTCTGTGCCAGCTCACCCTGCATTTTAATAGGAGGAGGTGCAGGGTTTGTCTAGTTACAGTGAAGGGTACCTGGTACCTTAGAATAATTGCTGTCTGATACATTTCTAGTAGACCTAGTTAATCAAAGTGATTGTAATCTGCATATGAATTAAAGGGACACTCCAGGCACCCAGACCACTTCTGCCCCTTGGAGTGGTCTGGGTGCCAACTCCCACTACTCTTAACCCTGCAAGTGTAATTATTGCAGTTTTTTTAAACTTGCAGGGTTATCTCCACCTCTAATGGCTGTCTACTAGAGGAAACCTGTGCTAGAGGATCGCTGGACGTCCTCACACTATGTGAGGACTTCCAGCGTCGCTCATTTCCCCATAGGAAAGCATTTTCAATGCTTTCCTATGGGGAGCGCTAATACCGCGCATGCGCATTGGGTCTCCCCACCTGGTGGGCGGGATCAGTCTCGCCCACCGGCCGACGGAATCAGAGGGAGGAGCGACGCGGAGGAAGAAGCCGCGACGTGGGACATCGTCACTGCCTCAGGTAAGTTACTGAAGGAGTTTTCACCCCTTCAGCAACCGGGGTTTGGGGGGACCTGCAGTGCCAGGAAAACAGATCCCTTAAGTGATTTACATATGAATAGCCAGGGTGGGAGATACTGAACACAAATCTTCAATAGTCTGAGACATACAGCATATACATCCCCTATATACTGAGACACAGCTTATAGACCCCCTATATACTGAGATACCGCGTATACATCCCTTATATACTGAGACAGCTTATAGACCCTCTATATATTGAGATACATCGTATACATCCCCTATATACTGAGACACAGCATATACATCCCCTATATACTGAGATACAGCGTATACATCCCCTATATAGTGAGACAGCTTATAGACCCTCTATATATTGATATACATCGTATACATCCCCTGTTTACTAAGACACAGCATATATATCCCCTATATACTGAGACACAGCTTATAGACCCCCTATATACTGACATACAGCGTATACATCCCCTATATACTGACATACAGCGTATACATCCCCTATATACTGAGACAGCTTATAGACCCTCTATATACTGAGACACAGCGTATACATCCCCTATATACTGAGACACAGCTTATAGACCCCCTATATACTGACATACAGCGTACACATCCCCTATATACTGAGACACAGCGTATACATCCCCTATATACTGAGATACCGCGTATACATCCCTTATATACTGAGACAGCTTATAGACCCTCTATATATTGAGATACATCGTATACATCCCCTATATACTGAGACACAGCATATACATCCCCTATATACTGAGATACAGCGTATACATCCCCTATATAGTGAGACAGCTTATAGACCCTCTATATATTGATATACATCGTATACATCCCCTGTTTACTAAGACACAGCATATATATCCCCTATATACTGAGACACAGCTTATAGACCCCCTATATACTGACATACAGCGTATACATCCCCTATATACTGACATACAGCGTATACATCCCCTATATACTGAGACAGCTTATAGACCCTCTATATACTGAGACACAGCGTATACATCCCCTATATACTGAGATACAGCGTATACATCCCCTATATAGTGAGAGCTTATAGACCCTCTATATATTGATATACATCGTATACATCCCCTATATACTGAGACACAGCATATATATCCCCTGTATACTGAGACACAGCGCATACATCCGCTATATACTGAGACAGCTTATAGACCCTCTATATATTGAGATACATCGTATACATCCCCTATATACTGAGACACAGCGTATACATCCCCTATATACTGAGATACAGCGTATACATCCCCTATATAGTGAGAGCTTATAGACCCTCTATATATTGATATACATCGTATACATCCCCTTTTTACTGAGACACAGCATATATATCCCCTATATACTGAGACACAGCTTATAGACCCCCTATATACTGACATACAGCGTATACATCCCCTGTTTACTAAGACACAGCGTGTATATATCCCCTGTATACTGAGACGCAGTGTATACATCCGCTATATACTGAGACACAGCGTATATATCCCCTGTATACTGAGATACAGCGTATACATCCCCTATATACTGAGAAACAGCGTAAAGATCCCCTAAATACTGAGACACAGCGTATAGATCCCCTGTATACTGAGATACAGCGTATACATCCCCTGTATACTGAGACACAGCGTATAGATCCCCTATATACTGAGACACAGCGTATAGATCCCCTATATACTGAGACACAGCGTATAGATCCCCTGTATACTGAGATACAGCGTATACATCCCTTGTATACTGAGAAACAGCGTATACATCCCCTATATACTGATACACCGTGTATAGATCCCCTGTATACTGAGACACAGCGTATAGATCCCCTGTATACTGAGACACAGCGTATACATCCCCTGTATACTGAGACACAGCGTATACATCCCCTGTATACTGAGACACAGCGTATACATCCCCTATATACCGAGACACAGCGTGTAGCTCCCCTGTAAATACAGCGTATAGATCTTGAGGTCCCCTATAGTCTGAGACAAAGTGTGTAGCTCCCCTGTAGATACAATGTTTAGATCTTGAGATGACTGACACATTACATATAATTCCTACAGACTGAGACACAGTGTATAGATCCCCTATAGACTGAGACACAGCGTATAGATACTCTCTTGACTGAAACGCAGCGTATAGATCCTCTATAGAATGAGACGCAGCGTATAGATCCTCTATAGAATGAGACGCAGCGTATAGATCCTCTATATACTGAGATACCGGGTATAGATCCCCTATAGTCTGAGACGAAGCGTGTAGCTTCCCTTTAGACACAGCATATAGATCCCCTAGAGTCTAAGACAAAGTGTAGTTCCCCTATATACTGAGACACAGCGTATAGCTCTCCTATATACTGAGACAGTGTATAGATCCCCTATATACTGAGACACAGCGTATAGATCCCCTATATACTGAGACACAGCGTATAGCTCCCCTATATACTGAGACACAGCGTATAGATCCCCTATATACTGAGACACCGCGTGTAGCTCCCCTGTAGATACAGCGTATAGATCTTGAGCTGACTGACACATGGCATATAATTCCTATAGACTGAGACACGGTGTACAGATCCTCTATAGATTGAGACACAGCGTATAGATTCCTTATAGACTGAGACATGGCATATAATTCCTACAGACTAAGATACAGCATATAGATCCCCCATAGACTGTTACAGCGTATAGATCCCCCATAGACTGTTACAGCGTATAGATCCCCCATAGACTGTTACAGCGTATAGATCCCCCATAGACTGTTACAGCGTATAGATCCCCCATAGACTGTTACAGCGTATAGGTCCCCTATATACTGATACAGCGGATAGATACAGCGGATAGGTCTGATATAGACTGATACAGCGGATAGATCCTTTATAGACTGAGACCCAGCGGATAGATCCCCTATAGACTGATACAGCGGATAGGTCCCTTTATAGACTGAGATTCAGCATATAGATCCTCTATAGACTGAGACACAGCGTATAGATTCCTTATAGACTCGGACACAGTGTATAAACCCCCTATAGACTGGTGCACGGCATATAGATCCCATGTAATGGATCACATGGATTTGGTTATTTCTATAAATGTACGGCAGCCGTTTTTGTCGGTATTTTAGGCCTGGGGTTCAGTATATTCCCGGTATTTATTTCACAGCAAGCAAAGTTTAAAACAAATGTTAATATGCTAAATAGACATATTCATCCAAATTGCAGATTTACGTCAGGATTTTGTATACCCTGCGAAATTCCTTTATGTGGCTGGTGTCTGTACCCAGGCCTCTCTGATTCTCTGCCTATTTTTCTATAAATTCAAGGAAAATAAAGCACTATGCATGTGACCAATTGGGTTGAAAAATAGATTGCATTGTATGTGCAGAGCCAACATCGGGGACACACGTTTCAGGGGCAGAACTCCTTCCTTGGTGCAAATGCCCAAGTGTGTAACCACATTTGGGAGTCCTGTTTACAGCCTTTTCCTGTATGCCGCCAGCGGGCTCTGTTTTGGCCACGGTGCTCCCATACTTTTGATATAATCTTTCCATACTAAAGTAAGGTTCTAGACATTCCTTTCAGAAGATTTCATTCCTTTACATCGCCTTCAAACAGATAGCCCTGTGTGCATCAACCTCTTACTGGCCATTGTGTCAGTGGAAGGATTTAGGATTTCTTTCATTTTAGATTTATCCAGATAAGAACAATAGATTTAACCTTTCCCTTTTCTCA
The DNA here is from genome assembly GCA_933207985.1 of Pelobates cultripes. Taxonomy (NCBI): domain Eukaryota; kingdom Metazoa; phylum Chordata; class Amphibia; order Anura; family Pelobatidae; genus Pelobates; species Pelobates cultripes. The sequence continues at coordinate 15,731,348 of OW240913.1, read as the reverse complement.
GTTGTGATCCCTTCAGTCTGCTCAATGGCTGAAGTTTAGAATAAATTAGCTATTTTATAACCTTTTCAATGCCAGCTCTTCCTCCCTCCCTTGGAGAAGGGCTATTTTATTTCATGAGTAATGCCAGCTGGGCTCCTGGCTACCGGCACAGACAGCTAAATTTATATCTATATTAAGGTGGGTCAACCCTCTTCTTTGGATTTCCATAAGACCTATGGATATTGATTGATTTATGAGCTGTATGCATACATCAAATCAGTCTATACACTGACAGTGCTATCTTTTTCTTTATTCAGGAAAAGGGTTTCTCTGAAAATTACACGGGGCGTATTCACTAAATGGCAAATTGTAGCAAATTGAAATCCAAATAGCCAGAGGAATGCTAATATTCGATTTAGAGAATGTTTGAGGCTCAGCGATTATGCCATTTGCCATTCAGATTGTAATTTGGGTACAATTAGGAATTTTTGCAAATAACCGCGGACAGCAAGTGTCACGTTTTTATTTAAAAATAAATAAAGGATTATTCTAATATTGCTATTTAAGCCTCTATGTGAAGTATAGTTTAAATTTGCTTTGAATTCCAAACTATTCGTACGTTAGCGATTGAGATCTGTATCTGAATAAAGCTACAGAAAAGGATTTGAAGGGAGGCAGATGCAGGCTAAGATCATCGATTGAATATGTTGCCTTCAGGTAGGTATTCATTTGATCTATACATTGTAATGGTGAAATTACTACAAAGGCTTTTGTGCCTTTTGGAGCCATGTTTGTAGCCTTTGCCTCTATGGCAGCAGCATTGGACGTACACAAGGAAAACCCAATTTTTAATAAAAGGTAAATCTAAGAAAACAAACAATTCAGGTTGTAAAAATAAACTGTAAAAGTTAAATGCTTGTTTAGTTAAGCTCACAAACAGACATCATTACTTATTTACTTTACAGAATTGTGTAGACCAGGGGTAGGCAACCTACCGCACTAGTGCCATGCACGGCACTCCAGGTGTCTTTGCACGGCACTCAAGGCTGCTACAGCCAAACAGGCTCTGGCCTATGAGGAGTCCCAGTGAAACTTCAGATATCTGCTAAAATGAAAAGGTGGTCAATTTATGCATTGCAGAACATAGAGGAAGTGATCTCAGATCAGTTCCTCCCAGCACTTGTGAATGGGAATCCACACTGGAGTAGAGCAGCCTGCAGTTGCTGTTGCAGCTCCTGTCCTTGACCTGTACCTGGCCAGCCTGGTCCCCATTGGAACCCAGGGAAGCCACCCACACTGCTAGATATCCACAGAAATGCAGAATAACCCTCTCCTAATACAAATAACACAAACAGCCCACAAACAAACATACACACAATCTGCACAAACGTAACCCGCTAACAAACCACATACATGCACACAACCCCACATGCAGCCTCTCACATGCAATACCCCAAACAGCCCCCACACACTACCAAACACACAATGTGACATATCCATCCACACACACAATTCCACAAGCAGCCCCCATACACAGCCCACATTCATATGTATCATACAAAATACCATAAACTACTAATGAACATATACAATATAATAGCTCATATACGCACAAATACAACGATACAAAGCAATTACAGTAAAAATAACACAAGCAGAATATGGCAGCATACACACCTCAATTTAAAAAAAATAGGACCGGCACGCTATAGGTCATCACAATCCTATATCGGCACAGTGCTGCTAAAAGGTTGCCTACCCCTGCACTAGAATATGTTTTAAGAGAGCTTGGACGATTCAGAGAAATCACATGCGCATGTTGCTTTTTGCAGCGTACGTATTTTACTTTTTAATGAGCTCTACATTTTGGGGGAAATTTTGCTATTAAAATTAATTGATGGAATTTTTTTGTAAAATTCTACGTGTACTCTAGCAGTTAAAAAAGTAACGGTCACTAGTAAAATGTTTGCACAACCGAATAATTAGCCAAACGTTGGCTGTGGGATGTGTTACTTAGTAGTTTTTAGTGTGTCACTGTTCATGCACGTCACGTTATTAGTTTAACCCTTGTGGTGCTGTACTGTACAACTAAAGAAATGGCGCATGCGCTTTTAAGGCATTTCATTGTGAATGTAGAAACACGACTCCGGTGGTGTGGGCTGCTGTAGGTTTTTACTTACCTCTACTGTTTTATTCACCCCAATAAACAATGAAATTACATGAGAAGTGAAGGTTATTCTTTAAAACAGTAGATTTGTTCTGGCTGCTTCGGCCCTCACTGCAGCTAAAGGCAAAGGTTTGTAAGCATTTGTGTGTATTTTCTTTGTATAAACAACTCTTGGCACCCAGCCTTAACAAAGGATTTGTTTGACATTTTTTGTTTTAGTACAGAAAGTTGATCATACACTTTAATTCCTGCATACACGGCATTAAATCCTAAAGACAACCAAAAGCTACTATCTGCCAAACGTCTTAGAGGTTTATTTATTATAAACAATACATTTCGCACCAGTCTACTAAACTACACTGACCGCTGATATGTAGACATGTTTTTATTAAGGGTTTATTAGGGTAGTGTCCCTTTAATACAATTTCTCCACAATTCCCTTTTTAGTGACTAAAGCTCATTGTGGTTTGTTTCCGGCTATTATATGAACACTGTTTCTTTCACCGCCTGCTCTTTTCCCCTCAAACTGTATCAAATGCTTTGTCTGTGTGCCCTGTACTTGGTATTAATATCACCCAAAATAACACTAATTAAAGGTGTACATAGAGAATTGATTGATTGTTAATTATGTAGATTTAATGGACAGGATGTCCTGGTATTTACGGTGCTGAATCCGTAAAATAACACTGAGGTGGATCTACGCTGAATATTTATTATATATCCAGTCTGTAGGTCACTGAGTGCAAATTTCGATTTTTCCATATGTGTAGAAAATGAAAGGTTTGCCTTGTTATGTACTATGCCTGTTTGTCAGCCTGTTTGTGTCCAGGTTGGACATAGTCAAATTTTAGGCTTTTTGTCTAAGGAGACGCTGAGGGAATACTTTTTGGATTTTTTCTCATGAGTTGAAGTATGGGCTCTGTATGACCTTGACAAGAGACTCTGCTGGAAAAGATAAACTGGCAGCTGTCAGGTCTCCAACAGTGTAATGACAAACAGTGGGGGGTCTATACCTCAGTTCCTCCCCCCCTCCCATATGAATATCCAAACACAGACCTGCAGAACTGTTTGGAATAGTAACAGCTACACCCCCTTCTGTTGCTGTGCCAGTGTGTTTCACACAGAGTGTAGAATATCTCTGTTTTTTTACCGATGTCCTCTATAGCAGCACTGAATTCTATCTAGATTCCTAATAACCTCCTGGTTACCTGGCAGTTTGTATTTATTGCTATCATGTAAAGCATGTCCAAAATCACTGATGGCTTCCTCTACTTTTGGTCAGAAATCCCTGTTGCCCTCACCCCCATAGCTTGTTCAGAATTTACAGTACTTGAGTAGTTATTGCCTTTTAAATACCTTTATGCCATATACGGTCAAAAAGTATTAATGCCTTAATCCATAGCTGGTCCAGATCTGTTGATGCCTTCCTCATTTACTGGTCCACAGTTCCTGATTCCTTCCTCCATTGCTAGTCTAGAATTGCTGGGGAATTCCTCCATAGCTAGTCTAGAATTGCTGGGGAATTCCTCCATAGCTAGTCTAGAATTGCTGGGGAATTCCTCCATAGCTAGTCTAGAATTGCTGGGGAATTCCTCCATAGCTAGTCTAGAATTGCTGATACCTTCACTCTAGCTAGTCTAGAATTGCTGATACCTTCACTATTAGAGATGTCGCGAACCGTTCGCGAACGGTTAGCCGGTTCGCGGCGAACTCCGGTCAGCTGACACATCCCGGCCAATCTCCAGCAGACCCTCCCTCCCAGATCCTCCCACCTCCTGGACAGCATCCATGTTGAAGCTGCCTTCAACATGGATGCTGTCCAAGAAGTAGGAGGGTCTGGGAGGGAGGGTCTGCTGGAGATTGGCCGGGATGTGTCAGCTGACCGGAGTTCGCCACGAACCGTTCGTGAGAAGTTCGCAGACGGTTTGCGACATCTCTATTCACTATAGCTAGTCTAGAATTGCTGAAGAATTCCTCCATAGCTAAGAGAGAATTGCTGAGGCATTTATCCATCGCTGATCCAGAACTGTTTGTTTGCTTTCCTCCACGGTTGGTCTACAATTCCTGATACCTACACCATAGCTAGACTAGAATTTTGCTTCAATTACATAATAATAACCAATACTCCAAACACCAAATGAGCAGAAATGATTCGGATTTGTTGGCATGATCCGTACATTTTTTACACAAAAGTATTGCACTATAGCGCCTTCTTATCACTTCTAAGAGAAAATGATGAAACTCCTAAAGACCTACACGTGTGTGTTGCACCTGTCTGCAATAGAAACACAAACAAGGGGTTTTCTGGATTTTTTTTTTTTTTTTCAATTCTTTATTTTTGCAGTGCATTTAGTTAACACAGCGTGCATGTGGTACCCCAACGGCAATCCACATGCTTTTCAACAATATTTGCAACAGTAGGGTACATGTTAAATCTTGCACTATTTTATATTAATCTAAGATTTAGCAAGATCAGTCCTGTTTCAATTTTCTAATATATATTTGCAAGAACACTGGTGAGACAGGAGAGTAACATTGGTAGGGTAATTGTCAAGCATAGCATATGGCATATCCTCTTACTGCTATGAGGTGGATGCTCAATGTACTTAGTCATGGTATAGTAAGGGGTACCGTGAGCAGGAGCTGACTGGTTCGATCTGTCTAGGCTGGGACGCAGGTGTGCGGTGGGACAGACAGGCTGGCCAAACGTGGGGATTTATGTGCATGGTACTGTCGCTATAAAATAGGTTAAGCCTGTGCGGGTGGTCGGCTGTACCAGTCGGGTGTGGGCATAGGTCGTCTGATCGGTATGTGAGTGGCCTAGTTGGTGCGGGGATGTATTGGCAACGTTCGGTGAGTATTGTGGTGGAGATAGGGCAACTTCTCTGGGTGTCGTCCGGGAGTCAATCCGATCTTCTGGGTTCAGGTCGTGGCCCCAGCTCGGGGGGCTGAAGCTGTATCCCTGGGTATAAAGTCACGGGTGGCCGCAGGATCCCAGCCATGAGGGTTTGTCGGGCCCAGCGAATCCGAGGGCAGGCCCAGTGCCTGCAGGTGGTGTGTTGCATCCAGGTCTCGTATGGTAATGGTGGTTTCACCGCGTTTGATCAGCAGCGTCCGAGCCTGGCTCCATCGGTAGCTGATAGTTTTCTTGCGTAGGAGGGAGGTTAGAGGTCGGAGTGACCGTCGCCAGGCGAGGGTTCCCCCGGAGAGATCCGCAAAGAAGGTTATGGACATCCCTTCAAAGTTGTATGGTGTTTGCCCTCTGATGGCTGTCATCACGGCTGCTTTGTCCCTGAGACCCTGGAATTGCATCACTAGGTCGCCTGAGGCTGTGGGTGGTGCCTTGGCTGGTTTTGGAAGTCGGAATATGCCTTCCAGAGGCACTGCCTTAGCCTGTTTTGGTGTGAGTATAGCTGCTAGGAGTCGTCTAGCAAAATGGGGGAGTTCCTCAGGTGGAACTGTCTCGGAGACTCCTCTGAGTTTTATGTTCTTCTGTCTCCGCTTGTCTTCTAGGGTGTCGAATCTGCCTTCATAGGCAGTGCCCTGTTGTGTGAGCTCTTCCACCCTTTTTTCCAGCTCTTTAATTTGTTGTGTATGGTTTTGGGTTTTGTGTTCTACCTCACTGAGGCGGCCCGTCAGGCCTCGCAGATCCTCCCGAATCAAGGCCACGTCCGCCGAGATTTTCAGTTGGAGGTCCGCCATGATCTCCCTGATGGCCGTTAGTGTCACTGGGCCGGTGTCGGGTGTCCGGTGCAGGGGTGCCGCTCGTTCTGCCGGTTGCCGCACCATTGCTGGCGTGAGGCTTCCCTCTTCTTCCTCCGATGCCCCGTCGGAGAAGTCAGAGCATCCTCCGAGGAGGGACGCCATCTTACTCTCTTTTGCGCCATGTGCCTGCCGCCAGAGGTCTCCGATGCTGTGTCCCTGCCGGGGTCGGTCGGGCTTTAGTTTTTTGGTTTTCTTGCCCATGAGGTATACAGTGGGGGTTACTTGGGTGTTGTTTGGTTGTGGGTCACCTCTATTTTTAGGGGTTTTGTCCGTAGTTTGGCCGGAGCTCAGAGGCCATGCGACTGTCCGCTTCTGTGGTTAGGCCACGCCCCCTTTTCTGGATTTTTTAGCATGTGTGAGAACTCAGAAAGCTTTCATTGCACATTTGTGTTTTTGTTTTTTGCTTTTCCATATACGGTAACTTACAAGCAAAGCAAGTGCACCTTCTTTTGATGGTGAATTCTACATCCCAAAATGCTTTGCATACACTGCGTGCTGTAATACCATTTTATATCGTGCTTGTAAGCAAATGTTGGGTTTTTGTTGTGTGCAGTTTTGTTAAAAGAGCGAACGCACAGTGCCCATTATTAAAGGGGTTGGGAGTGTCTGCATTGAGATTTTAGTTTTAGGGCAATTTAACATGGTAATTAAATGCTTATATTTTAAATATGAGGCAAACAATCTATATATCTTTTTGTTTCAGAGGACAATAGGGCAAACCAGTAACACATGTCACATAGTGAAGCCATTAACATTTTAAATATTTTATGTTGTGGCTCTTAAAGTACCCACTGGTACTGCAGCTTTACATTCCAATTTTTATATGCATTTTGCTGTTTGACCTTTGTCTAAGATCTTACACATGTAATGTATTCAGGAGTGAACAAATTTGTAATCTCAATAATGATTTCAAAGACTGTCAGACACTCCGTTTTCTTTGCCTCGGGTCAGAGAGGAACGCTGGGATAGTTCCAAACTAGACCATACTTTTTCAATGACTCTCACTTATGTATTTTAAGAGTCTTAAGCGTTTTTGTCTAGACAGAACGCACTTGCATACGAACCACTCTGCTTTCAAATAATTTTCGTACCGATAATGTGCTTTATTTTAACTTTTTGCTGCCAGATTTTTTAAAGAGAAAGTCAGTTTTCACTTGTTCTATGTATTAAACTCGACCTTTCATCTACAATTGAGTGCGTGGTAAATTTTGGGTAAGTATTGAATTGTAATCAAACCAGTATATTCTCTAAAGTGTGAACCTGTGCCTTTCACATGTCTATTTCATGTTTTGTAAAGGAACACTCCGACCCCTATAACCACTTTAGCATATTACGTTTTTATTGGGGCAGGTGTGTGTGGTGCCTGTCGCGACTACCCTCCAGTACTCACACCCCATAATGATTTAAGCTAATTTAAGCCAGCGGGTAGATGATATTCTCAGCCAATCAGTGAGCTCAATGCTATACTTCATTGTGGTGGCCTAGCGGAGTAGGATCAGGATAGGGCAGACAGAAACCCGGGGACAATCTTAGGTAAGACTGTGCACAGGGACTCCAGCCTTAAATCAACTTTATTGAGGGAAAGAGACCCATTAAATATTAGAAATTTAGCAAAACCATTACAATGCAGTTTAGTCCGTGCACAGCCACGGCGCACAATGCATTTGAGGGAGAGAAAGACAACATTGGGTCTTCCCCTTCACATTCCATGTTAAATTACAGAAAATAGCCAAGCTTATAGCATTGATTGACAGGGCACCAAACAAAAGGAACTCACTACCAAAATAGGAGTAAATACAGCAATGTGGATTTTACATGCTCAGAAAAAGAGACTTGTTAAATATAGAGGTTACTACTCAATCTTTGTTTTTTACCTGTATTGTCTTGTAGACGATGCTCTCACTGTACAAACCGGCCATAATGGAAATATATCTTATTATAAAGGGGCGCACTCCATTTGCTAGCTCAGCAGTGGCGGCTGCATGCATAATATTTACTTCAATGTAAAGGGTTTTATTTTTAATAACTCACTACGCCTCAAACATTGGTTATAATTCTGAGTTTTATGCCATTTCTATCCTTCCCACAGTCTGCTTATTTAGTGAAAATTACCATTATTGAATTGAGATTCTAATAAATTTTATAAATTTGGTATTTGACACATTTTATGCAGACATTGACCTACGTGTTCTTTATTTTTCAGCCATTCCACCCCATGGTGAATCTGGAGTGTTCCCGTGATTTCCGTCCCTTCCTGTGTGCGCTCTATGCCCCTGTCTGCACAGAGTACGGGCATGTTACGCTGCCCTGTCGTAGGTTGTGCCAAAGAGCCTACAAAGAATGCTACAAGCTGATGGAAATGTTCGGAGTGCCTTGGCCCGAGCAGATGGAGTGCAGCCGGTGAGAGCATAATGGGTTCATTGGAAACATTAGTTAAAAGGAATGCGTGTGACATTTGCATATTTGATTTATTTATAAAATATTTTACCAGGAAGGATACATTGAGATTTTGTTTGTTTTCAAGTATGTCCTGGGTCCACAAAACATTGCATTGTTACATTAGGGTACAATATTAAAAAATAATAATACAATATACCAGGGCTTGACAAATTTGTTTGAAATCTAGGAGCCAGCTAAAAAAAGTTAGGAGCCAGTTGTTTTTAAGGGACACTATAGTCACCAGAACCTCTACAGATTAATGTAGTTGTTCTGGTGCCTATAGCCTTTTCAATGTAAACACTGCCTTTTCAGACAAAGGCAGTGTTTACATTGCTGCCTACTAAGACCTTCAGTGACAGTCACTCAAACGGCCACTAGAGAGTCCTGTGTCAGTGCTCTGCTTGGAGGCGCTTAATGTTACCCATAGAGAACATGTGTTATATCCTCCCAATGCTTTCGTATGGGAAAGCATTGGCTTAGCTGAGATCCTTAAGATCTCAGCTATGGAGGCGGGACAAACCACGGCGAAACCAGCACGGCGTGGAAAACAATGTGAGGCAGGTACCTAAACAGACACACACTCCCTCACAGACATACACACGCATACACACACTCAATGACAGAGACTTACACACAGACAGACAGACATATATATATATATATATATATATATATACACACACACACACACAGACATATACACATACACGCACACATACACACTTTCCCTAACACATTTATATTTTTAATTCTAATCCACCCAGCCTCCCTACCTTTGGGAGAGCTGAGTGGACTTTCCCTGGGGTCCAGTGGAGCTGTTATCTACCTGGGTGCGAGGGAGCAGCCCCTCTCTGCTCCCTCGCACTGTCTGCAGTGACACCGGGGCCGGAATGACGTCATATTCCGGTTCCCGGCATCATTACACAGTGCAAGGGAGCAGAGAGGAGCTGCAGGAAGACTGCTCCCTCGCGCGCTGCCCCAGCCTGTCGCCTCTATGCTCTCCAGGGCGGTCGCTACATGCTCACTGAGCCGGCCGCCTCCATACCTCCCAGGACGGTCGGCTACATGCTTCCTGAGCAGGCCGCCTACATACCTCCCAGGGTGGTCGGCTACATGCTTGCTGAGCAGGCCGCCTACACACCTCCCAGGGTGGTTGGCTACATGCTTGCTGAGCAGGCCGCCTACACACCTCCCAGGGTGGTCGGCTACATGCTTCCTGAGCAGGCCGTCTACATACTTCCCAGGGCGGTCGGCTACATGCTTTATGAGCAGGCCGCCTACATACCTCCCAGGGCGGTCAGCTACATGCTCCCTGAGCAGGCCGCCTCCATGCTCCCGCAGGCTCCATTGTTACCCAGCCAGCCACTTTAGGGAAAAGGCTGACAAATCCCAGGCACCAGAGCAATATTTCTATTCACCATGGCTACCTGGCACCTGGAATTTGTCGAGCCCTGCAATATACATTATAATATTATAAACACATATATAAATTTAATACAAAACTGGTAATAAATATATTTAACCATAACAGGTGCATCCTGTATTGAGGTATATTGCCATAGATCTCTTTAAAGATTTTAGATTGAAAGAAGATTTGACTGTGTCCCTGAGGTTATTTCATAATTGTGGTGCTCTGTAGGAAAAGGAGGAGTGAGACACTTTATTTTTATATTGCGGTATGCTAAATATCGTGCTAGTATTGGATAGGAGGTGGGAACAGCTGGGGAGAGCATTCTACTCAGGTAGGGCGGGAGCTTCCCATAAAAGTTCTTATGCGCAAGGCTGGAAAAATGAAGAGTGCGTCGGGATTCCAGCGACAGCCAGTTTATATTCTTACATTCGTCAACATGGGGGAGCCAAACAGCAAGCAAAAAGTTGTATACTTATCCAGTACCCACGTGTCGTGGACACAACTCTTCCCATTAAAACCTGAAACCGCAGTGAGGCTGCTGACTGTAAGTCTTTGTCGCTCAGGCAGTTACACTTCCTTATTAATTCAAAAATTCCATTCCAAAGAATCATTTACTGATGTCTATGGAGTTTGCCTCCAGTACACAAACTCAGGTGCTTCTTTCTAGGTAACACGTGTAATGTGCGGCCAAGTACGAGAACCACCAGTAAACAGAACAATGGGGGAACAGGGTGAATCCATACTACCAACATATATAGTATTTCCTGACAAAGATTATTAAATGTGTAGGTGACTATCTAGGAATTTCGCCAAATTCATCAAACACACGGGGAACGTTAATTTAAAATAGCTGTTTTTTCTGGTTGTGTTGTATTTTTAATTTATTTTACCGTAAGGAACATATCCAGGGTTTTTCGTTAAATTAGGAATTCTCTGCAATTAAATCCAGAACCCCCAAAAAAGTCCAAAATAGCAGAGCTGGAAAAATACACAAACTCCCAGCTTGATTGCCAATTTATTGAATAACACTTTATTACAAAAAGTATTCTGTGTTGTATTATTTTTCTTATTAAGCATTTTTTTGTAAAACCTTCTAATATTGTATAGTTTGTGCAGTTATTTATATTATTTAACTCGGATGTTTTACAGCAATATTAAAGCAAAGAAATTGAAATCCAAAAGAAAAATTATTTAAGAAAAATAAAATAAACGTGTTCGGATGATATAAAACATTACAGGGTGACACTTATTTCAGTACACAATATCCTCACATTGCAGGAACATTACAATTACGTGAGACGGTCAGATTGGTGGATTGTCTGCCTAGGGATGATGTATTGGCTAAAATGGTGGCATGCATTGCTGTATAAATATGACGAATTAAGTCAGAGGCCAATTGAGGTAAGAGTTGACCTGGAAGGAGACAGCTGGAAGACAACTTGTTGCTATAAATTAAATCCGAGGAAGAGGTTGTGACAGGAGCAGTATACATGTAACATTCACAAATTCCCGGGTTTTCGTACTTTTTATAGAGAGAGGATGTACGGCTGGGTCTGATGGGTCTCTGAAACCTTTTACCGTAACAGATCGAGATTATCAATAAGTTAGTGTTCTGGCTTTGTTTCTCTGTATTCCATATCCATTAAAGTTTTACTAACCCATAATGTGCCTAATGAAAATAACTACCCAGAAGCTGATAAATTAAAATCCAACTGCCAGAAACAAACGTAAATCAGGATTAGTCACAAGCTAAAATATTAATTCATGGACTGGGCCGGACTGCCATGCTGGACTGTCGCAAGAGAGATCAGCTTCTACAATATACCAATCTTTAAACTAATAAACTCTGATTTTCTACCTATTTGCCGACTAGCAGCTTTGGCCCGCAGTGTGAAGGGGGTACTGGATCCGAGGCAAGGCTTGCTCCTTGAGTTTTAGTCCCTTGGAGGAGAAATCTTCGTTGTCCCAGATGAGGCCTACTCCGGCAGTGAGTGGAGCAGATGGCCGCTGCTCTACTATCCTGCCTAACAGTACCCAGCCAGAAGCCCAAAAGCAACGTGGAAATGGCTCTCTGGACTGGTGGGAGTGGCCCCAATCGCTAAAACGCATCCAAGACCCAGTGATAATGCCATCCCGACCTGCAGCCCAGGCTCTTCACCTAAAATGTCGGAGGCCATGTGCGCAAGTGCCGATGCCAGAGGGACTACCAACGTTCCCCCTCACTCAACGCAATAAGCGTGGTTTCTTGGCACAGGCTGGTCCACTATCTGCAGCAGCCAGCTACACGCACAAAACAGCTCGATGCTTACCCATGGAGATTCAACGCAGGGCCTCGGCTCCGGTTAAGGGGCATCCCCGAAACAGGCGGAAGAGATGGAGACACATCAGGCCAGTGCGCGCAACACACCAGCTGCCATTTGGAAATTTACCCGTGAAAACCTACCCTCAAGTCGGTCCAGGGAGCTGGTTTCCAACACAAGACACCACTTCCTTCCCTGGATTGCCATACAACACCTCCCGGACAGCCGTGATGGAACAGCGCCACACACGGACAGCCGACTTGCAGCAGAACCACGCTAAGCCCATAGAGAGTATCGGCTAAGCCGAAATTCACGAGGACACTCTGCATGTATGTCTCTATGCTCCAGTTCTACTGAGTATGTGCATTGCATTACCGTGCTCTAAGTTTCTGTGATGAGCCAACCTCACTGATCATACCCATGCTTAAATACGGGGGTCTATGGGGTGAATTTATCTCCCACAGTTATTTCAGCTATCCAGTTTATTACAAACTACATGCATTGATCCTCTTATATCTCTCTAAGCTGGAATGTTTAACCTATCTAAGTCTTTTATACTCATATTCCAATCTACTCCCAATACCTATTAAGCAATAGACACTCGATATTGCCTTAAGCTAGCTTGCTTAACCCCTTAAGGACCAAACTTCTGGAATAAAAGGGAATCATGACATGTCACACATGTCATGTGTCCTTAAGGGATTAAAATATTAAATTGTGCATGTGTTCTCGATTACCCCAAATGTAAAGCCTGATAATATGCCTGAGGATTGCCATTGGGGTACCTCAATCTTGTTTGTAATATTCTTATGCACTTCAAAAATACTAAATTAAAAAATGGTATATGATTTCACAGTAGTATATATATATTTTTAAATAATAAAAAAAACTTTGAAAGTGTTTTCGCTTCGGTTCATCAAACACCCCTTTTTAAAACTTTTTGTTAATGGTGTAGATTTTTTATTTATGAGAAGTCTTTTATAACATATTTATAAGCCTTCCAAGTCCGATCTGGCAGTGTTTTTGTATATTGTCTTTATGGAGCATGCAATCAGGTTCTGTGAGGTCTGAAATAGGATCCCACCTGTTGTATGTATGTGCTCCTGCTGCACTGTAAGCTAACGTCTTATAGAAGGAACTGAGAAATAAGTCATAAATCTCCTGGGCAGCTCGCTGGGCCTGCTCGGGATTGCAGGTCATGGAAGGTATCATATAGGAGTGTAATACGAAGAGCAGAGCGATCTGTAATGTAATATCCCACAGTAACCTCACAAGTTTATTCACTGAACTGTAAATTGTAAGGAAACCAAAGAGAAGTTAAAATTTTAGGAAAATCTAGCTAGCTCTGAGAATTGTTCCGTTTTGACTATTTTTGCCTGAAATATGAAAATTCACTGATTTCTGAACAATTCAGATTTTAGTGATTAGCCCAGTAAGTTGGTTTTGGAAATTACTCACAAGGGGGGTGCAGGTACAGTTTAAAGTTATGTCATTAAAACTTTTCTTTATTTATACATCTGATGATTTATCATTTTCATTCTTTATTTAGATTTCCTGATTGCGATGAGCCATACCCACGACTTGTGGATATCAACCTGCCTAAAGAACCAACGGATAACGCTCCGTTAGCTGTACAGAGGGATTATGGCTTTTGGTGTCCAAGAGAGCTGAAAATTGACCCTGAGTTAGGTTACTCCTTTCTAGAAGTACAAGACTGTTCCCCTCCCTGCCCTCACATGTATTTTCGAAGGGAAGAGCTCTCATTTGCCCGATATTTTATTGGCGTAATATCAATAGTTTGCCTCTCCGCCACCCTATTTACCTTCCTTACGTTTCTCATTGACGTTACCAGGTTCCGTTACCCCGAGAGACCAATAATTTTTTACGCAGTCTGCTACATGATGGTGTCACTGATTTTCTTCATTGGCTTTTTGCTAGAAGACCGTGTAGCCTGCAATTCTTCCAGCCCAAGTCAATTTAAATCCTCCACAGTCACACAGGGATCCCATAACAAAGCTTGCACCATGCTCTTTATGGTACTTTACTTCTTCACTATGGCTGGCAGCGTGTGGTGGGTTATCCTTACTATTACGTGGTTCCTTGCTGCCGTTCCAAAGTGGGGGAGTGAAGCAATTGAGAAGAAAGCACTATTATTTCATGCCAGTGCATGGGGAATCCCAGGGACTCTAACCATCATCCTACTTGCCATGAATAAAATTGAAGGGGACAACATAAGTGGAGTGTGCTTCGTTGGTCTCTATGACGTTCATGCTTTGAGATACTTTGTCCTAGCTCCACTTTGTCTGGACGTGGTGGTTGGGGTCTCTCTGTTGCTGGCAGGGATAATTTCACTGAACCGCGTACGGATTGAAATTCCTTTGGAGAAGGAGAACCAGGACAAACTCGTTAAATTTATGATTCGTATTGGTGTATTCAGTGTACTTTACCTCGTCCCACTATTGGTGGTGATTGGCTGCTATTTCTACGAGCAGGCTTACCGCGGGATATGGGAAACAACGTGGATCCAGGAAAGATGCAGAGAATACCACATACCATGCCCCTATCAGGTAATACTTTGTTTTCTTATATTTATAACCGTGCTCTTTAATAAATATGCGTGTTATAGGTATATATACACACAGAGAGAGCTGTATTCACCTCCCACAGATGTAGCGCTTTCATGAAATCTGTTTGATGGCTGCATACATAAAAAAGTTAGAGACACTACAGGCACCAAAACAACTTTAGCTTATTAAAGTTATTTTGGTGTATAGATCTTTTATATAGCCCTTGCCGCACTTCCCCTAAATACTTCCTGTAAATAGACATCTAATGTTTAAACTTTATTTATTGCACAGTCTGTTTCATCTATTTTTGGGAATTTCACAGGCCACACGTGTCTCACTAGTGCAAAAAAAAACAACCTATTTGTATTGTGCTATTGTTCTCTCGAACAATGATACTCCACATGTATACATGTTCCCCTAATTCTGCCCTTAGTCTTGTCCTTAATGCAACCTTTAATCCAACCCATAATGCAACCTCTAGTCCAACCCATAATCTAACCTATAATGCTTCCCATAATTCATCCAAAAATCCAATCTCTAACCCTACCATAATCCATAAAACATATTCTAACTCATAGGCTATCTGGGCAGCTGGGAGAGGCTGTCACTGATCCTACGGCAGGGGGCAAACAGGCTAACCTCCCCAGGGTCTATTCAGACATTGGGGGTCTCTCTGACACAAGGGTTGGACAGTTCCAGGCTGAAAGGGGGCAATGGGATTTTTTAAATTGCCGCTATAGGGCGATCTTGCTACCTCTGCATTTTAATACTTTAACGTGAGCAGAGCTCACTTTGAGCCAGCTGACAGAGGAGATCCCTTTTTATTTTTTATTTTTTGATAAATCAGGCTGGGAGCACACGTGCATTATAGCTCAGTTGTGGTATTTAAAGGGCTGTGTGCAGCACTCACTTTGAGTGCTGCTCATAGCTCATCTGTCAGTATGGGGCCACTAATCCTCAGATTTTGAAACATTCCTGGGGGCCCTTAGTACCAGCAGGGTTTTAACCCCTATTGGTATCTTTACTGCATGGCGGTCTATGCCGTCACTGGGCGTTACAGACCTGCCCTGCATGACGGTATAGACTGTCATGTGATCCATAATTGGTTAAGCTAAAGTTGTTTTGGTAAGTGGAGCACTTACGGGACTATGAAACATATACTTCTTTCATTCGTAGATTTAATAAAATGGACTGAATTCTTGTGTCAGTGCTCCACAGTTTTTGAAGGTTTTTTTTTGTGTATGTTTGGGTGTGTGTATATATAATACACACAAAGACACAATCACATTTATATTTTCTGCTTTTTGGGGATTACCAGCACTACCATAAATTAGTGAATTACTGAACAAGCTGCACAGATCCCACTTTGCAACGTTTTAGTTATTTGGGGCAAGACTTGTGACAAATTGTTGTGAATTAAAATATCTGCAAGGAATTATTGGAAGATGATATCTTGGAAACAGAGATACTCATTGGGAGGTGGATTTTAATTTACGTCTGCTTGATATTTCACTCTAATAATGGGCTAAATAAAACTACTTAAATATATCACTAAGTTTAATGGCTTCATTCATAAAAATGTGCAATGAGGGTTTTATGGCTATCTTTTGTTCACATTTGGAAATATTTCCTATATAAAGTGTTTGTACATTGTGTGATTCTTTCTGCTATAATTTACCAGAAAACGGTCTGTGCTCCTTCGTCCTGCATCGGCCGGAGCCAGCGGATTTTTAGGGGACCGCTGAGTTTCTATCAATGCCGTCGAGATGCAGTGTCATGCAATTCTGAAACCTCTCATAGCCCTTTCTTCTTGTCAGCTTAAACACGATCACTAGCTATTTCCTCTACACGCAACGTTTTTGTTTTGTTTTTGTGCTGAACCCCTAGCATTGTCATTTATATAAAACGGGGGAACATTTTGTGTGTACACACATATATACACACACACACACACTAGTTCTGATTATATTTTCTCAATATCGAGGGTCCAGAAGTGTAACAAAATCCTAAGCAAGCTTTTGATAAAATACTAAGCAAACCTTTGGCTTGTTTCCCACGCTGAGGAGGTAAATCACTGAGAAAGGAGGAATTGTTTTTCGTGCTTGGTTACTGAAACACATGCCATTTTAAGGCCCTTTAGGTCTAGAGATTGGCAAAGCCTCTGTATATCGACATCAAGCTTTGAATAATGGACAAACAGAACATTAAGGGAATGTCTGAAGATCTATGCCAGCAAATGCAGGTCACGCATGTTTACTTAGATTGTAAGGGATACGAGCATAGCGCTCTATTCTGTAAAAAGTAGTTACCGTAATTATAGTAATTTATAGAAGAATTTTCCATTTTTCCCATTGTGAATTTGGCGGTACTCCTGCTCAAAGCCCCATTGTGCAGAGGGCAATATCCAGGATTGAGAAACGGCTGGAGCTGAATTTGTGGATTATAATGGTTTCTAATAAGTTATATTTATTGTTTGTTTATAATTTGATATTCAACTAAAATAATGTTGTCCACTAGCCTAACGAATTTGATTTGTGATTACTGTCACCTTTGCTCTATTCAGATGTCCCCCAGTCCGCGGAGTAATGGAGACATAAAGAGAGCAGGAAGCCTGCCTAAGCATATTTCCCACAACCCCTGGCAGCAGTGGCATATGGGAAATCTGTAGCTGTTACCCATAAACCCACTGTTTAAAAAAAGAAAAAAGAAACACGCTAAACCCCTCACGCACGTCAAGCTTGCTGAAGTTCTTTAGAAGTTATCAGAGTCCCCCTTTCATACTTTATAAAAATGTCAATTTCAAGAGACATGGGCACCTTTATAAAGTTGCACGCTCCCAGCTGTCAGTCAGAGAGCCAGGAATGTGCTCTTCCTGACCGCTTTGTATTATAGCTAAAAGCAGAGGCAATGCGTCTCATAGAGAATCAATGGATTCACTGCCGAGATTTCTGTGCATGTGCCCTGTATAAGAACCATTGGACTGGCCAGAAGACTATCAGAACTGGAGGAGGAGGTGAACTACATCAAGGAGGCCCTCTCGCTGGATTAAACCTCTTTATTTTATAGGTACTAGGGGTGGAAGGGAGGCCTAGTGCACATTACAATACTCCAACGTAGGAAAATCTGTTCAGAAGTCCATTTTATTAAATTCAAAGCTGGAAGAACAACGATAATGATGGATATAGTAGCAGCAAATGGAAAATTATATAAAGAAAGAACGTGAAATAGTGTAAATATAGATTGTATGATTGTTGGCAAAACGTTAAAGAGGCAGAATCTAAACCCAATAAAACAATGTAACAATAATACAAAATTTTAATTATCCGTGTCCGACTGTACGTGACTCGACATGTTGAATTGTATTGCCTTCAGATGGAATTTGTGGCGCTACAAGTCATGTATTCTATGTATTGAGCCAGACCTTTTCCAGACTGTGTGCGCGGTGCATGCCATGATAGAACGTCATTCTTGGGCCCAGCTGCTGGCTTGATTGACATTTATTACGAGTGGGGATTAGTCCAAATTCTAATTGATTTGACATGATTTTTGGTTACAGGCTATTAGCTTATATATCAAACAGGTTTTGACAAAACCCGTTTCTGTATTCACCAAGCGAATCATGACAGATTAATTTAATTGAGACAGAACAGTGCTATATCGATGGAAACAAAGTATATGTTAACGTCAGTAATACTAGCCTGTCCCATGTGTAGAGTCTCCAGATCCAGCATGGATTCCTGGAAATGTTTGATAATATCTGCCTGCAGTTAGACAATAATTGTAATACATTTCAGCCCTGTAGTATGTAGCATTCTGGTGCTGTATGATGTAAATCAACCAATTGAAGCATTTGATTTTGACATCCTTCTTTGATACAATTCGTTTTTCTCCTGCAGTGTACACATTGTACTTACTGCAGTGAGGTCATCACTTTTCATTTACTGACTTCCAGCACGGAGAAGTGTTTTGATGGATTTGTCCATCCTAACCATGAGGGAGATGCACGTAGCAGCGAGGAGACCCCCTCACAAAGAGAGACTTGCGTTGACTTGACCATGGAGGAGTGATAGTGCTGAAGATTGTAGGAGAAACATCGGCCAGTGCATCAAAACTGTGGACTGATTTTATCCTGGCTATAAATATAAATGTCGAGCCTTGCTGTACCAGGAAGAAGTTGGAGATTTTGCACAATTGAGAAGTGAAGACTTGGCAGAATTTTGTATAGATGGTGTTTGGTAGAAGGCCTCAGTGTAGTGAGGAATTGATAATTCAACAGAGACAAATGATGATCCAAAAGCATCGTGCACGGTAATTTGGTGGAATAGTCATGCTGTCTATGTTTGAAATGAGCGATTCATCCCATAATTTGCAGACAAAGCTCATCATTTATAGTTATTAAAGGGCATTCAGTGACGGGTGTAAATTGGAGAGATTAGTTCCATTTCATAGTGAGAATATTGGGACACCCAGTGATACTAACAATTGTCACACAGGTTTACTTCTCTGATTGCCTTATGAAGCTGTATCCAAACCAGTTGTCATGTGTAGACAGCATTAATTATCTGGGCGATGTATTTCTGTGTGCCAGGGGTAAAGAGCGGTGATATCGTGTTGTTTTTATGGCTTCCATCAATGGGTTAATTACCTCTAGTGTGCAGATTCTCTCCTAAGAAATCCCCAAAGGATCGGGGCAGGTGTCAGTTATTTCCAGTGAATATTATTCAGTATAATGATATGGCGTGATAGCTGGGTATGCCTGTTTAATTTCTGATTGAAGTGTAATTAGGGAGAAAAAAAATCCAAATATATGATTTGTCACTGTTCCAAGATAACCAGGATGTCATTAATGGTTTCCTGTTTTTCCCCAGAAGCGGTTGCAATGTAATTGGCGTTCTTTATTCATACGTCACATATACAGAATCCTTGCAGTGGGTTTTGGTTTTAACCTTTTCACTGCTGTAGTGAGCGGACGCGAGTTGTTTACGTGTGGCTCTGCAATCTCGGCCAAAGATCAGGCTTGTCGAGCTAAAAATTACCTCCAGGCCTTTCTCATCTGAAAAACTGAGTGAACTGGGAATGTTACTATACACACACATGCATGTGCATTCTTGTGTTTGTGTGTGTGTGTGTGTGCGCACACACACACATTGTAGAGAGCTCATCCAGCAAGTGTATAAATAAGTGATAGATATACTTGCATACACACACACAAGGCAAGCCTATATTGTCTACACCAGTGGTTCCCAAACTTTTAGGTTCAAGGTGCCCTTAATATTTCAATATTTTTCCAAGGCACCCCAAGTCAAAACATTTCCTAGGTTCTATATATGTACAGTGCTGCAGCATATACTGGGCCCCTAATCTTGGGAGTGGCACTGGTAGATTATTTAAAGAAACAATCCAGGCACAATAACCACTACATTACATTTTAGTGGTTATGGTGCCAGTAGTGCCCTTCCAGGGTAAGTAATCAAACTGTTTAAGAACAGTTTGACAACTTACCTGGGGTCTGCCGGGATAGCGGCTGTAGTGTGTGTGTACAGGGTTACATTGTGTTTGTGAAGGATGTAGTTTGTGTGTGAGGTGTACAGTGTGTGTGTGTGTGTGTGTATGGGGGCAATGTGTATATGGGGGGGCAGTGAGTGTTTATGGAGGGGGCAGTTTGTGTGTGTATGGGGGAGCTATTATGTGCTGTGGGGATAAAAGGGCAAATTAAAAAATATATACGTTATTTTTTTAATTAAAAATAATAATGCTGTCCCCCCACCCTGCTTACCATTTCCTGGGAAGGAGGACATTTCCTGCAATCCCTGGTGGTTCCAGTGGTGATGGCGAACTCTAGCAGCCTGGCGAGATTCGGAGCGTTGCTGTGGTAACCGCGGCAGTGTGTGTATGGGGGGGGCAACGATGCTGGACGTCCTCATGTTCAGCGTGTGGCCGTCCATCATCGTTTTATGGAGTTCAACTCTGTGAAACAGCAGGAGGCGCCTATTGTGGCTGCCAGGTAGACAGCCACTAGAAGCAGTATAAACATTGCAGTTTCTCTGAATATAACATTGTATACCATTGCAGGGTTAAGTGGACAGGGACCTACAATGAGATTTAGAGATACATTAACATGGAAACGCCACCCCATTGACACGTTGTTTTGGGGGTGGATGAATGGGATACAGAAATCACTTACCTGCACGGAAGTCACTTACTGCAGCATCAAAAATACTAAAAATATCCAGGTTCCATGTAGCAGCCTATTAAGTATATTTATATTTCTAATTGTCTTTCTTTTTTGATTTTTGTTAATCTATAACCAGCTGCTGGATTGCACCATGCAATTATTTGTTCTATCGAGTACCTTTAGAATTTTGCTTTGAAATATTCAGAGATAATTTTTTTTCATGTGATAAGCTTGTTTGCACAGTGGTTGTATGAACAGATTCATTGATATTCTTTAGAACCAAATGAAAGCTTGGTTTTACTGTTTATATAGGGACTTTTGGTGTAGGTTTCTTTGGGTTAAGTTATCTCTAATCACGGAATATGACAATGAGACATGTGGGGTCGATAGCCCCCTCTCCACCTGAATTTGTGTTCAAGGGGAAGCCAGAAATGTGGAAAATATCCACCCGTTGCCTAAACTACTGTTTATGTTATTATGTTTCACTGAAAGGACCACTATAGTGCCAGAAAAACATACTTGTTTTCCTGGCACTATAGTGCCCTGAGGGTGCCCCCACCCTCAGGGTCCCCCTCCCGCCCGGCTCTGGAAGGGGGAAAGGGGTAAAAACTGACCTTTTTCCAGCGCTGGGCGGGGACTGGGCTCCTCCGTTCCTCCCAGTCGGCTGAATGCACACGCGCGGCAAGAGCTGCACGCACATTCAGCCGGTTGCATAGGAAAGCATTTACAATGCTTTCCTATGGACGCTGGAGTGCTCTCACTGTGAAAATCACAGTGAGAAGCACGCAAGTGCCTCTAGCGGCTGTCAATGAGACAGCCACTAGAGGCTTTGGGGGAAGGTTTAACCCATTCATAAACATAGCAGTTTCTCTGAAACTGCTATGTTTACAAAAGAATGGCTTAATCCTGGCTGGACCTGGCACCCAGACCACTTCATTAAGCTGAAGTGGTCTGGGTGCCTAGAGTGGTCCTTTAATATAAAACGAGGCTCCCTCTCATAGGAGTTGTTGCATTGTGTTATGTGATCCCATTTCGGCATCAACTGGTTGCCTTTATCAAGGTACCCTTTACAAGACTTAAGACTGGATACTGGGGTTTCTTTAGCAGAAAGTTGAATTTGAAGTGAAACAGTTGTTTTGTGACTAGAACTACTTTAACCCATGTTCAAGCACATTTTTGCAAGCTCGTCTGGGTGGGTTAACTGTTGTGGTATTAAGGAGGGACAGTACCTATTGTGGACCTACATCCCTCTGTCCCTCACTCTCTCGCCTAAAATTAAAGTGTCCCTCTTTGTCCACTGGAAATGTCGGGATGTATAATGTCATTGTGAAACGGCTATTAGAAGCCAAACTCGATAACTATATCAATTGAGTGACTGTGACTGTGACAGAAAAGTTCTGAATGTTTGATTTCTAAAGAAAAATGGCAGTATTGTCATAGAGCCTAATTCACTATGAACTCCTGTTTTGCTTTTTTGTGGGTTTTTTTGTGGTTTTTAGTTGCTTATCGGGACACTGTATGCACCCAGACCACGTCATCTCATTGAAGTAATCTGGATGAAGTGCCCCTGTCCCCTTAGCCCTGCAAGTGAACTGCAATGTTTACATTGCAGGTTTAAGACAACCTCTAGTGACTGTGTTGCTGAATTTTCACAGAGTTTAACATTGTGAAGCGATGCTGGACGTCTTCACGCTGTGCATGAGGACATCCAGCATCTTCAAAATCCCCACAGGAAAGCATTGATTGGGGAAGTCCTAATGTGCATTAGTTCTCCATCAGCGTAACGCCAAGGAAGGAGGAGACCGTGCCAACACCATGGGATCTTGCATTTGAAATTAAAGGACCACTATAGTGCCAGGAAAACACTCCTCTCCTCCCTCTTCCGACGTCATGCGCCGAATGTGCATGCACGGCAAGAGCCACGCACGCATTCAATCAGTCCAGTTTCTCAATGCTTTCCTGTGGACGTTGGCGTCTTCTCACTGTGAAAATCACAGTGAGAAGCGCCTGCAGCAGCTGTCAGTGAGACATCCACTAGAGGCTGGATTAACCCTAATCTGAAACTGCTATGTTTACAGCTGCAGGGTTAATCTTAGATGGACCTGGCACTCAGACCACTTTATTGAGCTGAAGTGGTCTGAGTGCCTATAGTGGTCCTAGGGACAGGGGCATACTATAGTTTTGGATTCCTAACGCTATAGTGTTCCTTTAAGCCATTATACAGGAAAATGACTTTCTTACTGTGATAACCATTTTTACAGGCTATCAAAGACTAATTTTGAGTACAAATTCCAAATAAGTCCTGCCTTGCTGTAAATAGTCATATAAAAGTGTTACAGACTAAACATCTTCCTTCGTGTTGTCCGTATCAGCCATATAAAGAAATGTTCACCTGAGACGTGTTTGTGTTGACCTTTAAAATAAAATAAATATCATGGCTCCCCATGGGTGCCGCGTCTCTAATGTAAATAAATCCAATCTGTCGAGTGCTTCCTCATTACTAAAACCTTTGATTGTGTTTGTTAATATCGTTTCCAATCTGGACCGTTTCCAGATATCCTGTAATATTGCAAGCAATGTATTTAGAGAGGACGTTGGATTATTTGGAGTGCTCAGCCAGCCACCTACAGTAAGCATGTTTACAGATTGAATTTTTTTTGTCGTTATTTTAGTTTTGTTAGTGTTTGGACTGCCATAGATTTTTTTGGAAACATTGTTTAACAACAACTGAACCCTGGACCCTGAGTATGTATGTGAGATCTTGCTTTTGTTGTTTAAAGTTCCATGAGGCTGGCACAGATTGATGGGAGTTGCAGGCCTCCGCTTTTTTCAATTAGTCTTTATTTGTTGATCCAGGTGGCGTTATGAAAAACTGAGCTGGGAATTGTGGAAAACTGACGAGGCAATAGCACCTTCTATACCAAAATAGCTGGATTCATGTAATTCTTCGAAAATGTTAAATGCCCTTGTCAGCTCTCTACAACAACACTTTTCATCATTCATCAATGCCCTCTGTTTGTTTTCTTCTTGAATCAATACCCCCCACCCTCCCTCAGCTTAATGGATTTGTTTTAAATCTGTGGCTGTTTTTAAGATATAGTGTGAATAAGGGTGAACTTCAGATCATAACATTGCGGTGGAAAACATGCATTTTAATTCTTATTCCAGATTACTATTTCTTTGAGTATCAGAATGATGAGAACACATTGCTCAGGTAATATTAAGTAACATATCGCCTCTCCTTCTCTTTTGCGTAAAGCCGCATGGCATGATCTAAGTTAGACAATAAATTGCATTGCTTGTATAAAAGAAGGATGGCCCATTTGGAAATATTGTAAACAAATAAAGTAAAATGCATTCTGTTGTATGGGTCGTATGTTAGTGAATTTACATTTTTGTGCTGTGTATGATTGACACTATAAAGTGTTTTTGTTTAAACCTTATAATGTAAGCTCGTTAGAGCAGAGGCCTTAACACGCTGTGCATTCAACTCGTCCTGTTGCAAATACATGTAAGTTACTCCTCTCCATTGTACATCGCTGTGGAATTTGTTGGAACTTTAGAAATAATATTAATCAGACATGCTCATCCTGTGGGATTGATTTTTTTCTGGGATTTTACAACCATTAACTTCTGTGCCCTAGGCTTGATTAATGCCGATCTCTTTCTGAGAAAGCAAATATATCCTGGGAGAATGTAACGCATACGTTATGAGCTATCCTTTCACACTAGATATACAGTCAAGCTAAACAAACGCTCCTACTTAAAATCCCTTTTAGGAAAATCACTTGGAAAAAAGCAAAATCATTTAAATAGCCTAATGTAGAAGATAATGCACACTCTAATTCTAAAAGAATGGATCCATTTTTAATTCCAATAATAGCTGTGAAACAAAAGAGGCAAGACATGTCTGTGTGCATGCATGTCTCTCTACCATTTTCAAATGTAAAATGTGTATTTGTGATGTTCTGGTATCTTTTAAAAGTTCGAGAAAGATTTCATATTGTAGATTTGTTTATTTCAGCCATAGAATTATTGTAATGTCATTGTATAACATGTTTAAATATAATGCACTAGCTGTATGTTACAAGAGAGGCTCTGGGGAAACAGGTGGCAACTTAGAAAAACAAAGTGGCCAATATGGCCCAAAAGAAGTGGCGATTAACTATTACCTGGGAACAAAAATATCCTACATTTGTTACGCAAAATGGCACAAAGGAGTATTTTATTAAGTTTAACTAGATGTATAAATGTCACAGAATATACATGTTTGCTTTAATTAGTCCAGAAAGCTTGTATTTTATAGCAAACCTAAGGGGGCTATTAGATTAATCCAAGCTCGTAAGTGAGGTCATTTTAATTCTTGTTGTATTCTGTTTGACTGAAAGCACATAGACGCTGATCCGATAGAACTCCAAATGTGTCAGTCTTTTTTCTGCTATATTTTTCCATCAAACTTTTTTTGACAGATTTCTTTCAAATTCAGGATTTTTTATAGTAAAACACAGGATTTTCACATCAATCTACAAATATACAGGAAAACATATAAATATCACATTGACATAGGTATTCAGTCCATTAACTCAGTACTTAGCAGCGATTACAGTCTCAATTGTTTTTGGGTGTGATGTGACTAGATTTGTACACCTGGATTTGGGTAGTTTCTGTCGTTCATCTCTGTAGATCCTCTCGAGTTTATGGGGTATTGTGAGTGGATTTAGGTGAACAAAACAACAACAATTTATACAATTGTAGCATAAGACTACAACATAAAAATGTGAAAAAAAGAGGTCAGAATTCTTTCTGAATTCATTGTAACATTAATCATCCCACACATTCAACTGATCCTTTTTCTCTGAGCTTCCTTCTTCATTCTCGATATGTGAGCATTATTGATTATCTTACTGGGAGTATTCTTATTTTCTTGAATGTGCATATTGGTAAAATATTATTGATTTACCTCTGGTTTTCTTTTTCTATTACTACTTTTCATTGAAGGGCCCATCTGTTTAAATATTTGTCTGTAGCTAAAGATGCGGTTCAGAACAGGGACTGGCTGCCTGAGAACTATGGGCATACTAGTCCGCAGCAGCCAAGCTGCCAAATCTAGCCATCCCTAGCATAAACTGATGTACTTTGCGGTTTTTAGAGAGTATTCATCGTGACCCCTAGCCCCCCTTACACTTTACGTTACATGACATGCCAATTATGTTTAAAGTACGAGGATAGACAAATCAGAGATATTGAAGATTTTAATACTCTTTAACATCAACGCTGCACCTCTTGCCACAAGGATGGTTGTACTGATTCCGCACACTTTGTAGCACCGTTTCCTAGCTGGTAACGTGAATGTAGTTCAGTAGAAATCGCCGCTTGCTTCCTATAGCACAGCTGATATGAAGTACTAAAAGCCGTTTCCATTGAGCTCATTCATTGTGAGCACTCCTGGGTAATTTGGAGGTCAGCCCCAAACCTGTATTTCTTGTTTGTAATAGTCGTTTTTCTGTTCATTAAAATCACACATATATTCCCTGAAGATACATCTTGCAATATGATATCAGGGGATTCATTTTCAATGGAGAACTTTGTTTTATCTCTGAAGCTGACAAATGTTGTCTCTTCAGAAGGCTCAATTAGAGAGAGGTTGTAGTAGGTAAGCATTCCAACCTTGACTGTGCTCTAAATTACACTGTGTGGCGGTTTTGTTGTTTCCTTAGAGGGGGGTAGTTGTGTTTGGGTGCAGTCTTGATAACCTTGTACTCTTAGAAAGCTGCCAAATCGCTTCCCTTAACCTCCTTCAATAGTAAGTTTAATTCATCATGTTAGTTGACACTAAGAAAACGCTTTTAAAGGAACACTCCAGGCACCAAAACAACTTCATCAAAATTAAGTTGTTATGGTGCCATGAGTACTCGGGCTGCATTTTTACCTCAAGTGGTGAATTTTTTGTTGTTGTTGTTGTTATTATTATTATTGCCATTTATATAGCGCCAACAGATTCCGTAGCACTTTACAATATTATGAGAGGGGATTTAACTATAAATAGGACAATTACAAGAAAACTTACAGGAACGATAGGTTGAAGAGGACCCTGCTCAAACGAGCTTACAGTCTATAGGAGGTGGGGTGTAAAACACAGTAGGACAGGACATTGTTGAACATTTTAGCCCCAAAGTTGCCTACAGCGGCGATGTCCATGCTCCCTTTTGGAAAGAAACGTACCTTTTCCTAGTCAGTTTAGTTAAAAGGGAGTCACTGATAGGCTGAGAGCGTCAGCTGACTGCTCTCAACCAAATCATCGGCGCCCCTGCCCTGCCTTAACCTAAAAATTCTGAAGCCGGATCCCGCCTGGGGGGAGCTAACATCGTCGCTGGAGGCAGCTGAAATGGCTAAGTAAGAGTGCCTCCATGGGCCCCCTGGCACCATAACAACTTTAATATAGATGAAGTTGCTTCGGTGCCTGGAGTGTCCTTTTAAGCAGTGATTTTATTTTATCTTGAGACCCACTAAAGGCCTAGGTGACAGTCGGGTCAATTTGAATTATTGTGAATAATTAAAATGTTTTTTCTGATGAATCTAAGAGAAAAGGCCCACGTTATTGAAAAGAACATAATCAGATTTCTGGCACTTATTTTCATCATGTCAACTGGTTACCCTACGAAGATGAACATTTGCTGTTTACATCTGTACTGTGACCAGAACTGTGTTACATACCAGATATCACTAAATAAGATAAATCCTAAAGAGCGTCCCCCACATCTTCCAAAAAATAAATTGCTTCATGGGGGGTGAAATGCCTTCTAGTTAAAGAAACATGACAAAAACTGAAATTGTATTGTGGAGCTAAAAGGTCATGGCACTGTAGAACTCATGTGGGAGTACTGACAAGTGCTTAGACAAAGTTCATTCTAAGCGAAAAATAGAGAGGACTAAACTACCTTATTTGTGTAGTTACTGATGATAAAATACATTTATTTAATGCTTTAAAGTGGCATTACAAACAACTGAATTCTGCTTGTCTTCTAAATGACCACTATACATCCCTCCATGAGATAGAATTTGAGTACACATTTAGGATTAGTGGTTTATACTATGGATGAATTAGCATCAATTGGTCACCTAGACGATGGTACTATAAGAGCAGTAAAGCCATTCTTTGGTGGGTCAGCTTGAAATCCACCTTGTTTGCCTGATAAATGTATGATAATGGACTTTCTTCATGTATACATGTCCTACAAACTAGAGTATGAAGGTCCATGGCACCGATGAGAAGAATATAGATTGGAAACACCTACTAAGATTATTTCCCAATGATTAGTGATGATTGCACTTGGAACCCCTATGCCTTCTGAAAACCATGACCAGGAAATGAGGGCAGCACTGAAGGTCCATGTTTGGAAACCGCTAGAATGCCATTATCCTGTTGAGTGGT
This sequence comes from Pelobates cultripes, assembly GCA_933207985.1. Classification (NCBI taxonomy): domain Eukaryota; kingdom Metazoa; phylum Chordata; class Amphibia; order Anura; family Pelobatidae; genus Pelobates; species Pelobates cultripes. The sequence goes on along the minus strand of OW240913.1, from coordinate 15,703,113 downwards.
TAGATTTAAGAAACGATGAACCTATTCAATCTCTTCATTGGATTGGTGTATGGGTGGGCAGATATCACTAAAACCAAACAGTTGCCTCAAATTGGGCATTAAATAATCATAATCATAAATCTGATATTTTTACAAGCTATTGAAATGGTACCTCCTTGGAGCTTTGTGGAATACTCCATATGCAGTATTTAATAGCCAATCGTATTGAAGAAGTTTTTCTTGGCAGTCAATGCTGTTGAGTGTTTTCAAGAACTTGCATTACCATAACTTATTCCGTAAAATGTTCTTTTTACTTGGGCAACACTCTTCATCTGAGGTTATCTTCTTTCCAGAACTCATTAATAACTTTATCTATTATTACACTATTTCTTTCTCAAATTCTCTGGCAGTCACTGGAGAGACAAGACACTAGTGTTTATATACAGTCCATGGGCCTGCCGCAGATTAATGATATTAAACCAATCTCCCGGTGTGTATATATTCACTACACTGAATTAATATTTGATCAGTGATGTGCGATCACTGTTTGCTTGGTTAAATTGCATTGCAACGCTTCTGACATCACATGCCGCTGCTTGTTTGGCGTTTATCTCTCGGTCTCATTCTGTTTGTCGAGAGATTTGTACAATTCATTACCTCAGTGGTTTACTTGTAGGTGAAACGAGGTTTAAATGTTTGTTATTGTTAATATGAATAATGCGTAACGACACAGCTTTGCGCTTTCCTTACCAGCTTTTTGTTTTGTCTGAACACATTTGGAAATAAAATAAGTTTACATCTCATGGGGTTTAATGTTGGATAATTTGATTAAAATGAGTCTCTAAGGTGCTGTTTGTGACACTGTTAAATGCAAAACAAACCAAATAATTACCCAGTAAAATAGAAATAAAGGTGATGAGAGACTGTGGTGGAGTAATGGGTAAATATATCTCTAGACATGGACTCCAAGAAAGGTATGTCTTTGGCATGAGTGGACTCCCATGGAGCCTTTCAAGGCCCGGCTTGCTAATAATAAGTACATTCTGCTGTACGAGAGGTTGATGGGAAGTAAGTAATACATAACGAATGCGTTCCGAGAACTAGTTGAGTAAAACGTCAGGAGCCACGTAAATGCTTGAATGATACTTTATTAATTCAGTCACTTTTGTGGTCTATACTGTTATGTACAGAAATAACCAGGACCAAGTACTCAATTGTGTCCATAGCCCTGAACACAGAATATTTCTGGCCTGGCGACACTTGGCGAATATTTTGTGGCTACCATGATGTTTCTTCATTTTATGATGTAGTTCTCCCGGCTTTGGTTTTAGCACAATTCCTGCTGTGGAGATACAGGCTTTCTGACTTTAGTCCGTGATCAACCACAAATTCACACATTTACAGATTCTAAATATCATTGTAAAATGTCATTTTAGCCACCTATATGATCACTTATGCTGCCATGGAGTAGGGATGTGAGAGCAGACCAGCCTCATAGCAGTTCCATGTGCACTCCAAGCCAACCTACTGGCAGCCGGTGCCCCCTTGAAGTGTTTGCCCTGTCTGGTCGACACCCCAAAGGCCAGCCCTGATCAAGCAACGGTCAGCATGATCTTTGAGACCATCATTTAAATCCCCACCATGAGTTTTGGAAGAACTGGTTGAGAATGTACTTTATTTACCCAGCCAGGTAAACATTCGAATAAATGCACAGAAAAGCAAGAACATTGTTCTAGTTGGGTGAATACATTACCTCCTGTACCCTGTGAGTGCCTGGTCCTGTCTGTTTCTGTGTGATTGGAGGTCGTACTGCAGACCACCGTGGCACTAGGCAATTGTTGTTGTAGCTTATTGTTAGAAAATTAGCATTTTTGTACGAGACATATCTTTGATTGAGCTCGGCTATCCTTAGATCCTTAGGTTCTGTCTCTCAGAGGAGAAATATGCTGCAGTCAGAGAGATTTCAGTGTGTTTCTGAACATTCCCAGGACATTATTTAGTATTTGAGAGAGAAATTACATGTAGACACTAACTCCAGCAATTTCTTTGACTTGTCACCTTAGCGAAACAGCTTGCCATGTTGCAGGGTCCCATTTAGAATCAAAGAAGGACATGATTTGGATGTCTCCTGATTAATGGGAATCATTTTATTTCCCTATCTCAGGTTTGCCTTTTTGAGTTCATGGTATCACATGCAGCATTTCTATGTGAATGTTAATTTAAAACCGCATGTATTTTATGTCCCCCATTACTTACCCCATGTTACTATATTAGCACTCCAAAACAATGCTTTTAGGACATTTACAGCTTCAAATATAGCTTAAAACCTGACAGGGTATCAAAAATGGAAGAGGTGGAACAGAGCATGGAAAGGGTGGCTGTTTTTGGGAACAGGTCATTCGCCCCACACTCTCCCAAGCTGGCAAAGCTTGTATTAGGTCATTCAGTAAATGCTCGCCACAAACTTTTATATAAAAGAAAGGCTGGGATTTGGAGATCTAACGTTGCCTCTGTTCGCACGCATCCTTCTCATTTCATTGTTTTTCTAAGGTGCTTCTTGGCAAAGGTTACGTATTGTTCTACTTTACAGTAATGTTAGGTAAATGTATCAAGAGCACAGTAATTAATATACACCGGGCTTGCACAATGGTTCCAGTAAGGAAAAAAAAAAGTACTTTCATTAATGATTTTATTGTTTGTTTATACAGCTGGCTTTTGGCGTGTGAAATCTTTAATTAAAAAGCTCAATTTGCCTTATTCGGCATTGGCCTATTGAAAGGGGTGCTGCTGCATTGCCATCTAGTGGCAAAAGGGAGAGTGGCTTTGACACCATTAGCCAACTGCATATGACAGTACTTGACCAATCGGGAGTTTAGAAGTCAGAGAAGTGTTAGCTCTTCTTATTTTATATTGAACAATTTGCCAGCCTCTAATATCTTTATGGATAGACGGATGGGTGGATTCTAGCAAACCTTAGTTTTCTACCCTACCCTTACCCTTTGTACCTCTAGCATGTCAGCTCATTGAGCAGGGCCCTCAGCTCCTTCTGCTCCTATACGTCCATGTAGTCTGGTTTAACTACATGTCTGTCAGTCCACCCATTGTACAGCGCTGCGTATTCTGTTGGCACTTAATTAATAATAAAAAACAATAATAAATGTAGATAATATATCATGAGATCTATCAGATTCTGTAATAAATAGACTGAGATATATGGATGGATAGATTGAGAAACATGGAGCTCTGAGAACGAGAGAAACATGGAGGCCGTACTGCTCCCAGTGGAGCTCTGAGAATGAGAGAAACATGGAGGCCGTACTGCTCCCAGTGGAGCTGTGAGAGAAGCATGAAGGCCGTACTGCTCCCAGTGGAGCTCTGAGAATGAGAGAAACATGGAGGCCGTACTGCTCCCAGTGGAGCTGTGAGAGAAACATGAAGGCCGTACTGCTCCCAGTGGAGCTCTGAGAATGAGAGAAACATGGAGGCCGTACTGCTCCCAGTGGAGCTCTGAGAATGAGAGAAAGATGGAGGCCGTACTGCTCCCAGTGGTGGAGCTCTAAGAATGAGAGAAACATGGAGGCCATACTGCTCCCAGTGGAGCTCTGAGAATGAGAGAAACATGGAGGCCGTACTGCTCCCAGTGGTGGAGCTCTAAGAATGAGAGAAACATGGAGGCCATACTGCTCCCAGTGGAGCTCTGAGAATGAGAGAAAGATGGAGGCCGTACTGCTTCCAGTGGAGCTCTGAGAATGCGAGAAACATGGAGGCCGTACTGCTCCCCGTGGAGCTCTGAGAGAAACATGGAGGCTGTAATGCTCCAAGTCGAGCTCTGGGAATGAGATAAAGATGGAGGCTGTACTGCTCCCAGTGGAGTTCTGAGAATGAGAGAAACATGGAGGCCGTACTGCTCCCCGTGGAGCTCTGAGAATGAGAGAAACATGGAGGCTGTAATGCTCCAAGTCGAGCTCTGGGAATGAGATAAAGATGGAGGCTGTGTTGATAGCTGGGGAATTTCTCTCCTGAATCCCATAAAGCATTTGACGCCAGTCGCAGTTATATCCCAAACCATCTGCACAAGCACAGTACGGGAGCAGCTGGTGAGGGAAGAGACATGGTAAAAACAAATCCCCCCAGGGTTGTATAGCATGGGGTCGAAGTGAATTAACCCTTTCATTGTCACATTGAGGATATGCCCCCCTCCCTCACCCACAGTCTATACACATTACCAGCCAGATAGCTATAAGATATGTAGCGTACAGTTTATTTTTATTCTCTGTGTAGACCATGCCTCTTGGCACCTCCGTTCTATGCTATCCCAGCTCACATTTATCAGTTATCTAGTATTGGAATTTATTGGTTTGTTTGTTTGTTTTGTTTTTTTTAGACATATTGTTATATATTCAGTCATTTACAGGAACAACACATTGATTTTACATACTGCCAGTGAGATTGATGTATTTCAGGATGTCCTTTCTTTTTTTAGGTATTAGTGGTCCTTTCTTGGGAGAATTTTAGTATCTGGACAGCAAGTATTTCCATAATAGCTGGACTTTTTGTAGGACATCGTTTGTTTTGCTCCGTTGAGGCTGTGAATTTTCACAAGGTGCTGTTATGTGGTCGGTCTGTCCGCCCACTCTAAAAAGATCATCTAGCATCTCAAAGCAGCCTTCAACGAAATAGTCCTGGATGTAAAGTACAGGAGTTCTAATAGGTCACATATTCAGTATTATTCTCCCCCCAATGACCTTTTATCTCTTTTTATGTTTGGCAATTGCAAGGGAATTTCTTGTTCACCTCATTGATAACGATACATTACTTTATTAGCATTACTTTATTTTGCTTTTTTTTTTTTTTTTAACAGATTCACTATATATTTTCTTACTTGTTTAATACATTGAAACATTTTCCAACCTGCAGCACTGCCGGAGTTGGTTCTCTTCCAAAAGGAATTGCACAAAAAATATCCCTGGGAGACACCCTGTCTAGATTTTTTGCCAACGCTTTTAAAATCACCCTTTGCTTTCTTTACCGTACAATTGCGATTTAACAATAACATTCCCCTTCTTAGAAATGTCGTAATCACCTGTCATCAGAACCTCAGCGAACGTTTTGAAAAATGCACTTTGAAACACTTTGTAATCTTGTTTGGACAGAAGATTGTCAGCTGCGCTGTGTTTGGAAATTGTCAGCTCACATATCATCTGAGATGTGGAAGTGCAGTACTTTCATCCAATTATGAAATGTCTTCTAATCCTTTAAAACAGCCATGCAAGTGTTAGAGAAACTATTCAGACACAATTCAAATATCGTTCATAAATATATATATTTTTTTCTGTTTGCAGGTGTCCCAAACAAGTCGACCCGACCTTATTCTCTTCCTCATGAAATACCTCATGACCCTGGTGGTTGGCATACCTTCTGTGTTTTGGGTTGGGAGTAAGAAGACCTGCTTTGAATGGGCCAGTTTCTTCCATGGTCGCAAGAAAAAAGTGTAAGTCTTGGCATGATTATTGGTTGAGGAGCATCGTTAGTTTGTCACGGTGTAATCATTGAATGAGAAAACAGGGGGCTGGCTGCACTCACCTGAATATGTACAAATAGGGCACTGCTGGGAGCCAATCTATACAATAAAAAAAAAAAAAAAACAGCGCACTCCCTTATCCCCTAAACCGTAACTTCGGTGCTGACAAATGTAAGGTTTTTTTTTTGTTGGTTTTTTTTAGAAAAACCTAATCCAAGCAAAAAATAATGGGAGTTTAGTTACATTAATGATCATACATTGCATAAGCCTGCCATAACGTCAATGTACCCCATCTTTGGCAAGTCCTACACTACCAGCCTAGTGTCTGCTTCATGGGAAACTTGGGGGAAAAAATCCATCTGGGGTTCTCTGCTGTACAAGGCTAAATAGGGCCTTGGGTTGAGACACCAGTGACAGGGAGGGGTGCAGTACCAAGGAGCTGGCTAGACTCCCAAATATAAATATATATATAATGAGAAAACAGGGGGCTGTAATCATTGCAATTACTTTAATTGACATAGCCTGTCTGATTGTTTTGGACATCAGGCCTAGCTAGATATGTGATGTAAATTAAGTTATTGTCGTGATCATAATAAGGAACAGTGCTGAAGTGTGAATATTTTTGGAAATGCTTCTCAAACGACTCAATATTTTAGGATACATTTAAAAAAAAAATTAAATAAAACAAATATATATCAAAAACTATAAATGTAATTATATTTATTTATATTTTAAAAGCTTATCCCAAAAAATTAAATAGGAGTCTATAGTACATGACCACTCCTAACAGATAATACGCCAGGCAAATAATGGACACTCCGTAGTCAGTAGAATAGTTGGAATTTTTGTGTTTGAATTTATATTGTTATTTACACTGCGTTCCTCCTAGACACTCCATATTGGTGCAGTCACTATTAAATTTACTGAACGTTCTCTCTTTCTCCTTAGAGCTGTAAATGAAAGCCGCCAAGTGCTCCAAGAACCAGATTTTGCTCAGTCACTTCTTCGGGATCCAAATACCCCCATCATCAGGAAGTCACGGGGAACTTCTACTCAGGGAACTTCCACTCATGCCTCTTCCACTCAGCTGGCAATGGTGGATGACCAAAGGAGCAAAGCAGGGAGTGTCCACAGCAAAGTGAGCAGTTATCACGGCAGTCTGCATCGCTCACGTGATGGAAGGTAGGCAAAAAAAACATGGTGGCACAGGATGCATTAATGGCATATTTCATTTTCAGATCCCCCAAAATAGCTAACCAGGGGGAAGGTTATAGCGGATATTGCAGTTCAACTTATACATTCCAACTCGTAGCAGAAATGAGTGGCTGTGATAGGCTGGGAGCACTCAACTTAACTGTCAGCATATCACTGCTGGCCATCAATGTTCAGAATAGCCCAAACAGCACAGAGGGACTGGGCTAGGGTTTCCAGAATCACTCATTCACCATTCAAAAAGGATTTAACACTAAATGGAGGCTAGGGGACTCCAGGAGCTATAGCCACTCCAGTGAGATTAACTTGTTATTGTGCATAGAATGTCCCTTTAAGTGGGGGGATGAGGGCACCAAACCTGGGAGTCTGTAAATATAGTTGGAGTGGTGCTGAGTATATTGGATTTACCTGTACTAATCTGCACAGTATAAAAATGGATACATTTTATATATATAAAAACATCTTCATTGCAGGTCAAATACATAGCGATGTGGATGCTGCCTTTAATCTTACTTTAATAATATCCTCATATAGATCGCACTATTCATGCTTACATGAAAAGCTGTTCATGTTTGTGAAACTGACCTATGGTTACTGTGTCCTCAGGTACACACCGTGCAGCTACAGAGGAATAGAGGAACGGATTCCACACGGCAGTATGTCCCGTCTCACTGACCACTCCCGGCACAGTAGTACCCACAGACTCAATGAGCAGTCCCGTCAGAGCAGCATTAGAGACCTCACCAATCCTCTAGGTCATATTACACATGGTACTAGTATGAATCGGGTCATAGAAGAAGATGGAGCTAGTGCGTAATGGGATTAACACGAATGTAGAACATATTTTGTGATGCACTTCACAAGTATCGGACCTGTTGGAGTGTTGTGTGTGCTGGATATACACTGGACACTGGATAGCCATTTGACTCAAGTGTGTCTGTGGACCAATGAGAGATTGATAAATGGAAACTACACGCCATCCTGGAAACTTGTATCATGCTGCTCTCTTGATTTGGTCCAACGCTTTTATTGAGGTTCAGCTCTCAACTCAAATCAGAGCTTAATAAGGGAAAAAGTTCTGGGATTTTTTTTTATTTTTTAATATTTTGTAAAAAATTATTTATGTAAACCTGAAGACTGCCTAGTGCACAGTACAGGTAAAAATCATGAGATCTTTTTTAATTTTGTGATTGGTTTGTTTTTTCCTTGACACTGGATTCCATCCAACTAGTTTAAGGGATAAACGGGAGGAAGATGCATGTCTACTTGACCCGCAAATGCCCCGATGAAGAAATTGACTACATTGTTTAACTTGTGGTCACTGGCACTGGTCACTCATGGTCTCTGGCCCTTGTACGATCACCCAAGGAGACAATGAAGATTAATTACAAGTTCTGTTACCAACTGTGTTACATTTCATGCAGTTATTTTGTGAACAAATGTAAATATTTTGTATATATATATGTGTATATAAAGAAGCTCTTATCATTCACTGACTATGACCATAGGTTAGTTGTTGATACCTTCCATCAATGTCTGGTTGTTTCATGTCCCAGGTACACCTATCTGTCATGAGACAAGTTTGGAACATTTTAGGAAAATCTTTATTAATGTAAATGTGAGCCACTCTAATCAATGCACTATAATATGTCAGAGGACCTATTCTATAGCTCGAGAACAAAGCACCACTATTGGAGTGTTGACTGGTGTGAAGGACCCCATCTAAGGCACTGTACATGTTCTCGGATTGAAGTTTCCTCCTTTCTCAAATGCTGACACAGTACTGCAAGGCTCACTGATCAGCATTCTACGTGTCATTGAGTGATTTTCTTCTTGTGCAGTTCTGGATGTGTACTCAGACTGTGACAGAGATGTCATCAGGGACTACTTGAATATAACTGTAAAGACAGAACCTTAAAATAATCCCATCAGTAACATTGTCAAAATATTAAAACCAGACACCACTTATAGTTTAAACACTGGACACTATAAGATCACAATATGTGATGGTAGAATCACCATGACAGGTATGGCTGATCGGAGTGCAATATACCAAAGGTCCACCAATAATGCAGATACACCAGGGGGTTTGATACAGCTTTTGCCTTTAAAAAAAACATTGCATGGTAGGGTTTCTCCAAGCATCATAAGGGCCACAGCCCACTGTAATGGTTATGATGCGAGGAGCACCATGGCCCCATTTCCTGGTAAGAGGGCAAACTTACTTGGTCCTGCCGGGTGCCTGATCTCCTTTGCAGGAACACTGTAACGTTAGAAATACAAATGTGTATTATAAATAATATATATGGGAGTATTATAAAGATATAGTGTCCTGCACAATCTGTGCCTGCAGATCGTTTTACATTGCAGGGTTAAAATCACAGGGACATGGTACCCAGACCACCTTATTGAAACAAAGTGGTCTGGGTACATGTAGTGTCCATTAAAGGCTGGCTGTGACATGTGACTGGTTTCTTTAGAGCTGGTTGCCAATCTTTCCGGCCATTCATTGGATGAAAGCATCAGCTGACTGCTCTCAGCCAATGGTTGCAATTCTGTGCATAAACATTTGGAACACTAGTTCAGGGCTGGCTGATGACACTCTGGTGACAATGCCAGTGCTGGACTAAAAACCCTCTGGCAGCAGCAGGAGTTAATCTATGTTTGTGCAGCATTTTATAGCAAAACACTGCACATACAGACTGCAGGCACCGTAACCACTTCAAATCACTGAAGTGGTCATGGTGCTTAGAGTAACCCTTTAAAAGGTGTTTCACTCCCCAACTCTGTATCTAAAAATCACACCTATAAGTTCTCAAATTTCAGCTATCTGCGACTTATTGTGCAAAACTGGGATCTCATTTTGAAAAAAATCTCTGCGACAATTTAAATTATTGCATTTGTAAAATAAAGATAACTTGGTATACTGACTCCAACATTTATTGTCTGGGCCACGTTTTGGACAGTTGCATATGACAAGCCAGTAAAGACATAACCAGAAGAGTATACTGTCCCTTACCGATCGAGGTCTGCTGTCTTAACGCTACAATTCATTAATTTGGCTGTTTAATAATTAATAATTAAACAATAACACATTGGTAGGTGATCTACCATCCAATAAATATAATTTTAGCCTTTGTAATAGATTTTAGTTGTGGGTCTTAAAACAAGGAGTTCAATTAGGCAACATAGCGGTGGGCCCCCCTCCAATCTCCAGCAAGAGGAGGCAAACTAAAGCGCCCACCGCCCCCAAGCCAGCTAACCCTATATGACGGCCCAGCTCTGCTCTTTATTTTTAAGTTACTTTGTTTTTCAGCACAGGTAGATTTATGACATATAGTAAACATCACTTATCAGTGCACAAAGGTTAGAGCGTACAGATCTTGAGTGATGCAACTGAACAATCGATTTAGGGTACATAGTTGGTTATGTTACATCTTCGTGTCAGGAAGTATACCTCAGGTACAGTATTTGTAGTGGTGTCAGTTGGCTTATAGTGCATCAGGGCAGGATAGATACATGGGGTGTTTATATTTCATATATGCAGGCCATATTAACCACCCGCCGTAAGTAGATTTGTGCCTGCTCTTAGGCCCTCCTTTTGGTAACATTCGTTACGAGCATGGCTGTGCAACGTGTACCATCTTCTGTCTCATTTTTGGTTTATCTAGGGGCAGAAGTTAACTCTTTTTAACAAATTGATCATGCTAAGACTAGCAGAGGTGTCCAAAGTGTAACCATTAGCTATTGAACCACTACAATTCCCAAAATGCTTTGCCAGCCTGTCATTCTACAATAGGAATGCTGTGCCCAAAACATATTTATTACGTAAAGAGGTACTGTCATATTTTGCCTCCTGTTGTCAGTGTATTCAGTATTACTACTGTATCAAAGGAGCGTTGTAATCACTTCAGCTCTGTAAGTGGTTATGGTGCATACAGTGTTTGGGTTTGCCTGCCTTATTTTGAGCATTTTGAAAATAAAAATGGTCTTTTTTTGTCACGTAGGAGAAGCCTAGTTTTTGTTTTGTTAATTAGTTTTTTTTAATTAAATTAAACCATTTAAAGACAGTTTGCCAAAAACAGAACAGGTTATGGTGCATAGTGTCCCTTTGATTACAGCTGCTTAAATGAATACGGTGTGGTAAAGACATTCTTAAATTTCATAGTCATGGATTACTATTTCTGCCTCCCCTTGCTAATATTAAAATATTTTTTATTTATAGCATTTCAACATATTCCCCAGCAATAAGGATTAGCGACGCAGTGACCTAGGTTGTGTGGTCTCATTGTATATTATATGTAAATATATGGCCAGGTTATATTGTAGCCCTGTCTTATATTACGCAAATGCCTCTCACAAGATATGTTGTTTACATTCGGTACTGTAATGTAATATAGCAAATTTCTATCCCCATATACGTGGATAAAAAGGAAAATAAAATGTGATTAATTTGAACTATATTGGAAAGGGAATCACTGTATTTAAACCTGTTTTACTACTGATAATCCATTATCTCTCAGTATTTTAGAAGTTCTGTGGCAAAAAGAAAACAAATGTGCCCTGTGCAGTATAATGCTGTATTTTCTGACACTGAATGCATTTAAAGGGTTAGCAATGCTTTGTTTTTAAATGGACACTCTAGGCACTACTAACACTTCATCACATGGAAGTGGTTATGGTTCTTTGCGTTATCTACTCATAGTTAAACCATTTTTGAGTTCAACCATTTTAGCACTACCCGTGATGTGCCTAGTCAACTGCTTTTAGCATTAAGTAGAGGAAGGACAGCTAAGTTTTAATGTCTTTCAAGTGCTCTTTTTAATATAAGCATTACTGCCTCTTTAAATTCTACCACGTTTACATTGCCAGGGCAAATTAACTGATTGATTTTTGTGAAATTAAAAAGGTCAATAGTAATTGCATTATTGTGAAATTGGTGCCTGTCCAACAATTCTCAAATAGTGTTTGCTGGTATTTTTTTTTATTATTATTATTATTTAATTTTATTTTTTTTCTGCTCTGTTCTGTAGTATATTACTGTATGTTCAGTTTACAATAGTTCCTCCTCTGTTTTGTAAAATAAATGCATTGTGTTAGCACTTTAACAATGAGTGTAAAATATGATTCAGATTGTCAGTAGATGTACATTTCAATTTAGAGAGAGGTTGGACTTTTTTAATAAAATAACATAAAATAGTTTTATGGTTTCAGATTTTTTTTTCTGTTTTCTATTCATTTCAGGTTTCTCCTTTTATATTCCCCACGCATTCTTCCATTTCAGCTTTCTCCTTTTATATTCCCCACGCATTCCTCCATTTCAGGGTCCTCCTTTTATATTCCCCACGCATTCCTCCATTACAGCTTTCTCCTTTCCTATTCCCCACGCATTCCTCCATTTCAGCTTTCTCCTTTCTTATTCCCCACGTGTTCTTTTTCAATTCAGCCCCCTTATTCCTAAATATTATGCAATAAAAGACTTTTGCCCTTCTCATTCTCAGTTAAACTGCCTAATCCAGGGGAAATCAACCTTTTAGTAGCACTGCGACAAAACGCGATCCTGAAGTCTATTGGTGTGCGAGTCCTATTTTTTCAAATTGAGGCGTGTATTACCATATCCTGCTTGTGTTATTTATGGGTTCTGCAGTTGCCTTTAAGCGTTGTTTTTGTGTGTATGTGGGCTTTTATATTGTATATGTTTTGTGGTATTGTGTATGATATCTATGAATATTGCGTGTGGAATTGTGTGGATGATATGTCACATTGTGTGTTTGGTGTGTGCGGTTGCTTGTGGTATTGCATGTGAGAGTCTGTTTGTGGGATTGTGTTGTTTGTGGGGACTGTGTGTGGGCTGTTTTTATGAGGGGAGGCTTATTCTGCAGCTCTATGTATATCTAGCATTGTGTCAGGAAACTGACAGGGATCCAATACGCAGAGTGCGCACAGAAGGAGGTACGTATACCGGACCTTAGAATGGCCGGACTAACGTAAGGACAAAGCAAGAATAGTCAAAAGGTAAGCCGAGGTCAAGGGAGCCGGAGGACAGGTAAGCGAGATACAAGCCAAGTCAAAGGAGAGGAGAGGACAACAGGACAAAAGACAAGCAAGGGTCAAAACCAGAAACACAAGATAAAGAACGCGCTGAGTGACTAGCAAGCTAGAACCACGACAGGGCAATGAGCAGTAGTAAAGGTTTCCTTTAAATACCCTGTTACCTAAATAGAGACCACGCCCCCAAAAGGTCCGGAATAGCGGTTCCCGGCACTTTATGCAAATGCCGACGTCATGACGTCGACGCTAGCCGTCGCGTCATAAAAGGGGGAGGAGCTAGCGCGGCCGGCGCGAAAACGGCCGGAATATGCCGAAATGCTAGGGGCAGGGAGCCCCTAAGCAGAGAGGATGTCCTCCCTGGATACATCACCAACAGGTACCCTGACAGTACCCCCCCTTCTAGAAACGCCCACCGGGCGGATGGGACCTGGCTTAGAAGGAAAACGAACGTGGAAGGCCCGAAGAAGACGAGGAGCATGCACGTCTATACCAGGAACCCAAGACCTCTCTTCTGGACCATAACCTTTCCAGTCTATGAGGTATTGCAGCTTCCCCCTAGAAATACGAGAATCAAGGATGGACTTGATGATATATTCCTCCTGACCATCCACACGGACCGAGGATGGAGGAGCAGAGCGGGAGGAAAATCTGTTACAAACAAGAGGTTTTAATAACGAGACATGAAAAGAGTTAGGGATGCGTAGAGTAGGAGGTAGATCCAGCAAATAAGAAACCGGGTTGATCCTCCTCAGTACCCTGTAAGGACCAATGTAACGAGGAGCAAACTTCAAGGAAGGAACTTTCAGGCGAATGTGTCTGGTACACAACCAGACCCTATCCCCCGGAGAAAAAATAGGAGCAGGACGTCTACGCCTATCAGCATGTGACTTAAACACCGCGGAACTACGTTCAAGAATTTGTCGAGTCTGATCCCACAACTTTCTCAGGTTGGCTATATGAATATCAACCGACGGTATACCCTGGGAAGGAGACACCGACGGAAGAACAGTAGGGTTAAAGCCATAGTTCAAGAAAAAGGGGCTATTACGAGTGGAACCACAAACAAGGTTGTTGTGAGCAAACTCCGCCCAAGGAATCAGACCGACCCAGTCATCCTGGTGTTCAGAAATAAAACAACGTAGATATTGCTCAATTTTTTGGTTAGTGCGTTCGGCTGCTCCGTTAGATTGGGGATGATAGGCCGAAGAAAAATTCAGTTTGATGCCCAACTGTGAACAGAAGGATCTCCAAAAACGGGAAATAAATTGGGAACCCCTGTCTGACACAATCTCATTGGGAATACCATGTAAACGGAAAATTTCTCTAGCAAATATCACGGCCAGTTCGGGGGAGGACGGAAGTTTAGGCAAGGGAACGAAATGAGCCATTTTAGTAAACCTGTCAAGGACCGTGAGGATAACTGTATGCCTATTGGAAGCTGGTAGATCAACAATAAAATCCATAGCCAAACAAGCCCAAGGTTTGTTGGGAACGACTAAGGGCTGCAATAAACCACAAGGGAGATCCCGCGGAAGTTTATTCCTGACACAAACATTGCAAGCCTTGACAAAGTCTTCCACATCCCTACGTAAACCGGGCCACCAGAAGTCTTTGGAGATCAGGCAGTAAGTTTTGTGGATGCCGGGGTGACCAGCGAACTTGCTATCGTGAAAACAGCGAATAATGTCCACTTGGAATTTGGGAGACACGAACAAGCGGCCCACAGGAGTACGTTCGGGAGCAAGAGATTGTTCGTTCATAATATCAGCGAGCAATGGAGAGTGTATTTTGACATTGGTGTTGGCGATAATATTGACTTCAGGAATAATAGGGAACAAAGTATCCTCTGTAGAGGTGGTAGGTTCGTGCTGACGTGACAAAGCGTCTGCCTTAGTGTTCTTAGAACCAGGTCTGTAAGTAAGCACATAATTAAAGTGTGTAAGGAACATAGACCAACGTGCCTGCCTGGCAGATAATCTTTTGGCCTCCCCCATATACGATAAATTTTTGTGGTCAGTCAAGATAGTAACTGGGAGGACGGTGCCCTCTAACAAATGTCTCCATTCCTTTAATGCCATAATGATAGCTAAAAGTTCTCTATCACCAATGTCATATCTCCTTTCAGTGTGTGATAGTTTCTTGGAAAAAAAAACGCAAGGGTGCAGCGGCTTATCTAAACTTTGTCTTTGGGACAACACTGCGCCTATCCCTGTTTCAGATGCATCAACTTCAAGTAAAAAGGGTAGAGAGGTATCAGGATGAACTAATACAGGTGCTGAGGCAAAAGACTGTTTGAGCGTTTCGAAAGCAGATAAAGCCTCAGTAGACCAGGTTTTGGTATCGGCTCCTTGTTTGGTCATATTAGTGATAGGAGCGATAACAGAGGAGTACCCTTTAATAAAACGTCTGTAATAATTAGAAAATCCAAGAAATCTTTGTATGGCTTTGAGTCCCTTAGGTAAAGGCCAATCTAAAATCGATTTTAGTTTGGTCGGGTCCATCATAAACCCGTCTTTGGAAATTACGTAACCTAAGAAAGTTACCTGAGACTGGTCAAAGCTACATTTTTCCAATTTACAATACAATCCATGTTGTAAAAGTTTCTGTAATACCTTTCTGACTTGTCTATGATGTGAATTAATGTCTCTAGAATGGATTAGTATATCATCCAAATATACAATTACACATTCATGTTGGAATTCTCTAAGAACTTCATTGATCAAGTCTTGGAAGACGGCCGGGGCGTTACAAAGCCCAAACGGCATTACGGTATACTCATAATGCCCGTAACGGGTATTAAATGCTGTCATCCATTCATCTCCTTGTTTAATTCGCACTAAGTTATATGCTCCTCTTAAGTCAAGTTTGGTAAAAATACTCGAGCCCTTTAGTCTGTCAAAGAGTTCAGTAATCAAAGGAATAGGGTAAGCATTTCTGATAGTAATTTTGTTCAATCCCCGATAGTCTATACAAGGACGTAAGGTACCGTCTTTCTTTTCTACAAAAAAGAAACCCGCCCCCGCCGGAGAAGAAGACTTTCTAATAAATCCTTTGTCTAAATTCTCCTTGATATATTCCTCTAAAACTAAGTTTTCCTTGGTGGATAGAGGGTATACCGTACCCCTGGGAGGCATAGTACCAGGGAAAAGTTTAATAGAACAGTCATAAGACCGGTGGGGAGGTAAAGTATCCGCCTTACCCTTGTCAAATACAGATTTGAGGTCTAGATATTGTAATGGTATCTGAACGTCTGTGGATTGAGAAGTGTTAACATAAGAGTTTACGGGGCAAACAGAAGTAACACTCTGCAGACATTCTTTCCTACAACCCATACCCCAAGAAACGATTTCTCCACCCTCCCAGTCAATCTGAGGGTTGTGTCTCTTGAGCCAAGAATATCCTAGTACCACTGGGACTGCCGGGGAGGAAATTAACAGAAGGGAAATCAACTCCTCGTGGAAAATACCAACAGTAAGCTTAACGGGTTCGGTCTCATGGAATATTACTGGTTCAGATAAAGGTCTACCATCTATGGCCTCAACGGCCAAGGGTGTATCTCTCAATTGGAATGGGATACAATGCTTATTAGCGAAAGTTTGGTCTATAAAGCTTTCTGCTGCTCCAGAATCTAATAATGCCATCGTAGCAATAAACCCCTTTTCCCAAGCTAGAGAGACAGGAATCAGAAGCCTATGGTCTTTTTTATTATGCATAGAGGACAGTAATGAAACACCCAAGGCCCGTCCTCTAAGGGAACTTAGGTGCGAGCGTTTCCCGGACGATTAGGGCAACTAAGACGTAGGTGACCTCTCCGCCCGCAGTATAAGCAGAGACCCTCCCTTCTTCTGTACTGTCTCTCAGCCTCAGATAAGCGAGTATTGCCTATTTGCATAGGTTCTGGTGGAGTAGGATTATAGGAGTCAGGGTTCTGAAATGAGGGAGCGAGTCTTACAGGAAGTCTAGTAACTCTTTCCCGAGTGTTCTGCCTCTGTCTCATGCGTTCATCTATTCTGGAAATGAAGGATACTAAATCCTCTAAATTTTCCGGAAGTTCTCTTGTGGCAATTTCATCTAGAATTTCATCAGACAACCCATTCAAGAAGACATCCATAAAAGCTTGTTCGTTCCATTTCACTTCTGCTGCCAATGATCTAAACTCTAGAGCATATTCTACAAGGGTCCTATCCTGTTGTTTAAGGCGTAACAGGGATCTGGCCGCATTAATCTTCCTCCCTGGGGGGTCAAAGGTTCTTCTAAAAGCCGTGACAAACGCAGTGTAGTTGTAGACTAAAGGATTGTCATTCTCCCAAAGGGGATTGGCCCATCTAAGTGCTTTATCTATTAGTAGGGTTATAATAAAGCCTACCTTAGCCCTGTCAGTGGGGTAAGCCCGGGGTTGTAGTTCGAAATGTATACTTATCTGGTTTAAAAAACCACGACAAGCATCAGGCGAACCCCCATATCGTAATGGTGACGTGACATGGGAAGATGCGCCTACAGTGGCTACTTCCAAACCAGTACTTAGCGAGTGGCTAGCAGTGGAACGTATTTCTTCAGACTGGGTACTGGAGCGTGTCAACAAAGTTTGTAACGCTAAAGCCATTTGGTCCATTCTATGGTCCATGGCCTCAAATCTGGGGTCAGGAGGACTAGCACCTGCAGGATCCATCTGGCCCTGTCGTAATGTCAGGAAACTGACAGGGATCCAATACGCAGAGTGCGCACAGAAGGAGGTACGTATACCGGACCTTAGAATGGCCGGACTAACGTAAGGACAAAGCAAGAATAGTCAAAAGGTAAGCCGAGGTCAAGGGAGCCGGAGGACAGGTAAGCGAGATACAAGCCAAGTCAAAGGAGAGGAGAGGACAACAGGACAAAAGACAAGCAAGGGTCAAAACCGGAAACACAAGATAAAGAACGCGCTGAGTGACTAGCAAGCTAGAACCACGACAGGGCAATGAGCAGCAGTAAAGGTTTCCTTTAAATACCCTGTTACCTAAATAGAGACCACGCCCCCAAAAAGGTCCGGAATAGCGGTTCCCGGCACTTTATGCAAATGCCGACGTCATGACGTCGACGCTAGCCGTCGCGTCATAAAAGGGGGAGGAGCTAGCGCGGCCGGCGCGAAAACGGCCGGAATATGCCGAAAAGCTAGGGGCAGGGAGCCCCTAAGCAGAGAGGATGTCCTCCCTGGATACATCACCAACAGGTACCCTGACACATTGTGAGTTCCTTCCCTGGCTCCAGTGGGGACCGGGCTGGCCATGTACAGGTCAAGGGCAGAAGCTGTGCTAGCTGCTCTACTCCAGTGTGAATTCCCATTTACAAGTGCTGGGAGGAAGTAAACTGAGATCACTTCCTCTAAGTGCCGCAATTTGTCCATCACCACCTGCAACCACGGCTCAGTTTGAACTAGCAGATATCTGCAGTCCCACTGGAACACCTTGAGTGCCGTGCATGGCACATAGGTTGCTGACTAATGACCTAATCTATAAATAGGATCTGAAATCAGTTCTGGTTTGGGGATTTGAATCGTTACTTAATATGATCTAAAAAAAATAGTGTTTAATCCTATTATACCATCTGGAACATGAAAAATCCAGATTAGAGATGGTAAAACAGCTTAGTGTGAGATAGGAACAGTCCATGTGACTAATTCACAATTACTACAGAAATGTCAAGGGATAAATGATCAGACTTTTCATCTCCGCTTGAAATTCCATTATTTTGGAAAACGTAGTGGGAACGCCCGCTTTGTAAAAATATATAATCCTACAGCAAACAATCTCAGATAACCAACACATGATGTTGATGCCAGGAAAAATATTTTACTCAGAGATTAATGCCATCATCGTGATATCGAGCCATCTTCATGCATGTTTGTGGTAAGTATATATGCAATTTAATTATAGCTGACATGAGAGGAAAATTCTACAGATGATGTCTGAACTTGTTTTTGTGATGTTAGTTTTATTAGTTGCATAAAATGAAATATATTGCTTTACCATGGGTATCAAAAAGAATGTCAGAAAGAGGGCATATTTGGGTATTAAAATTTGTTATATACTTGGAAGAAAAGTAACAATCGGAACATAATCCACCTCTAACACCTCTAAACTACCACAACAAGAGGACATAGTCTTAAATTAGAGGGACAAAGGTTTAAAAATAATATCAGGAAGTATTACTTTACTGAGAGGGTAGTGGATGCATGGAATAGCCTTCCAGCTGAAGTGGTAGAGGTTAACACAGTAAAGGAGTTTAAGCATGCGTGGGATAGGCATAAGGCTATCCTAACTATAAGATAAGGCTAGGGACTAATGAAAGTATTTAAAAAATTGGGCAGACTAGATGGGCCGAATGGTTCTTATCTGCCGTAACATTCTATGTTTCTATGTTTCTCTATACTTTAGAATGTGCAACCACATACTCCGTTGAATTCACTTGAAATCAAATTGCTAGATTTAGGTAAAAAGTACTGATTTTCCTGGACAGGGATTTTTGGGTATTAGAGACTCTCAACCGATTTGCTGATGGTTCATTTATTTTAGATGGGGACCTTACTGCTGTGCTCTGCCCCCTGTTGAAGGCTCTGACAAATCTAAAGGCCCTTGCTTGGCTGATTTGGGTGGCAGAGATAAACACTTAGCTTTTTTGGTCAGGACATTTGGAGAGCTCAGCACCCCTCTGTTAGGGATTACTCCTATTTTTTACCTTCCCCATTAGTCTTTTCAAATAGATACGTTCCTCATTTCGCCCAATGTCGTTCACTCTGACATTGTTTCCAAATCATGGTCGAATCATGCTGACATCCTATTGAAGCATGTTCTGCGTGGAGACGCTGAATTTTCCTCATAAAGATATATTGATGCAAAGCATCTCTATGAGGAGCTGCTGATTGGCCAAACAGCGTTTGACCCTGCCTCCTCGACGATTTCAGCCAATCCAATGCTCTGCATCCGGGATAGGCTAAAAATCTTAAATTCCGATGATGTCACCAAGGAGGCAGATCAGGAACTGGGCCAGCGCCGGCGGACTTGCGCAGCGCTGGAAATATGGTTAGTTTTAACGCCTTCTCTGGGGGCGAATGGGGGACAAGCCACCTAAATTATGTTTTTAACAGATATATATTTGTGTTCCTGACCCTATAGTGTTCCTTTAAGGATAATATGCAGATGGACAAGGGTTGGATTAAGTGTGCACCCTGATCTGTCATACTGTTTACTTGTATCCATTCTACTTTATTTCCTTTCTTATTCTTCACCGTCTCCTCTCCCCTCTCTTTTACATTTTATTATTATCCCCTCTTCTTCTTTCTTTTTCTATCCATTTATTTCTAAGTCACTTATCTTTGACTTATTCTATCATTCATTACTGCCCTGTGTTCTTGTGATTAAGTGCTTTGCAGTTTTTCGATAGTTTATGGTGCCTTTTAGTTACTCAATATGTTAAAGGTTAATGCTACCTTCACAAAGTCTACCTTTGATGTACAGTGTTTCTGTACATTTGACACTTATGTCGTGTGTCAGGTATTTTATATTTTTCATTGGAATGCATGCTATTAGCCATTGACAATTTTCCTAAAATAAAGAATTTTAAAAATGTGCTGATTTAGAAAAAATATCCCAACTCTATTTTAGTGTACATTTTCAATTGACTATCACTGTTTAATGAATAAAGGGCTAGTTTCTCAAAAAAAAGAAAAAGATAATATGCCCTTGTGCAACCACGGCATCTCATGTACAAGCATTAGCAGTCCATCAAAACCCATCTCTTCAGGAAAGCTTATGGCCTCCCAGGGTAACCTGTATCTCACATCCCTGTCTCTTGCTCTGCTCCACTCCCACCTTGTTTGATTGCTACCTCCTGTCCTGTTACGTTTTACGCCCACCTTCCATAGACTGTAAGCTCAATTGAGCAGGGTCCTCTTCATCCTATCGTTCCTGTAACATTTTGTAATTCTCATTTATTGTTAAATTTCCTCCTCCTTTAGTATTGTAAAGCGCTACGGAATATGATGGCGCTATATAAATACCACTAATAATAATAAATATGTATTTTATTGGTTATTATTTCTATGTGCGTGTTAAAAGGTGAGCAATTATTAGTAATGTGTATCTCTCTTGTGTTCTGGGAAAATTACCCAGCTTTTACTCTCTAACATAGTTTTAATTGCTGAGAAGTTGTCTTTTGTATCAAACAGGTAAAGTCGCCTGGGGCCCACCTGTGAAACACGACCCAAACACTAATCCCACCTGGAAAATGTCACATTTAATGAGTTTGACTGACATCTTCAAAATTCCTCCAAAACTATTAAAATCCCCTGTACGGAGCACGGAATCGGCAGATCACAAGGGTCATTGAAGTGCAACAGAAAATACCTCTGTTTCCCCACATACCAAAAAGGCAAACAGTTCTTATTTCTCTGAGGTCAAGTTATATTTGTCTTTCTGCCCTTCTGACCAGAGCAGCATGTTATTAATCTTATTGGCCCTGTCTAGTGGGAAACACAATCCTGTTGGTTAAACGAAGAAATTATTAAGTGCTAAGATTTGCTTAGGGCAATAACTCAAAGCTGTAATTTTCATCAGGGCAGGTCAGATGGTGAAACCAACATTTGCATTGTAAATGATCAATGTGGACACGTCTATTATGGATGGTTAGAGCTAATAGCTCTGACACTGTAAACATATGTATTGCGAGACTTGAAGATCCACGTTGTGTAGACATTGCAGTCTTACGTTGAGATCTGTCCTTCTCCATTGCAGCTCCCCCATCAAGCAGAAATTTTGGGGTAATCAATTCGTTTTTAAGTTCAGCCACCTTCAACATCTATTCATTCCATCGTTTTCCTTTAGTTCGCATGAGATCCATTCTATACAATAATTCCGCCATGTGACCTTACATATTTTGTAGTTCTATACAGACATCCCACAAGCCACCTTTACCTTACTGTCAGAGTTTGAGTGAAATATTGATGTGCCCGTCTCCCCCCAACTCTCATATTATACTCAGGGAGTTTAGCAGCTACACAAATGATCCTTTTGTTACTTGGATCATTCCTTAACTATCCATTTCTTTTTGTGTTCTACAATGGACTGAATTAAACATTAGCATGTTAACTGTCTTTAGTTTCTTCTTCATTCTCCCGTTTCCATTCTCTGACCTCCATCTCAGAAATCTGTCTTAGAATGTTTCCTCTCCTTTAGCAAACACACCCCATTGCATTCATGGTCTTGGCTTTGTAGACATTGTAGCACTAGAATCTACAATCCACTCTAACCTTATAGATGTCTTTAATCTCTTTTGCTCAGTTAACACACTTCCACAATTCAGGTATTTTGGGTGACCTGGATAGTAATGTTGAAGTGTATTTTTTATTCCAGAACGCATAGATAGAATATTATTTAATGAAAACAAAAACAGATATTTGTTTGAATAGAAAAAACGTTTGAAAAAAGTTGCTTACCAAATAATGTTTCAGAAAAAAGTGTTGGAAAGTAATAATATTTTTAAATATGTAACATAGATTCCCCCCAGATAATCTTTAATATATAATGTATATATAAAGTCCCATGTATATTTTATGTTTCCACAATACCTACATCTCACCCTAACATTGCAGCCATATTGCCACGCTTAACACACAAACAATAATACAGAGCCCCAACTCTCTGTCCTTGGTCCCCTTCTGTTCTCTCTCTATACTGCCTCTCTTGGCAAACGTATTAATTCCTTTGGATTCCACTACCACCTTTACGCTGGTGACACCCAGATATACCTCTCCTCCCTGGACCTCTCCCCTGCCGTCCTGCAACGTGTCACTGCTTGCCTTTCTTCCATCTCTGACTGGATGTCCTCCCACTTTCTGAAACTCAATCTCTCTAAAACTGAGCTCCTTGTCTTTCCTCCTCCTAATACTAATTCCACCTCTATCGCTCTCCCTTCAACTCTGGCCTCACGTCCAGTGTGTTGCCACATCCCACCGATCCCAGTTTGAAAACATTGCCCACGTCCGCCCCTTTCTTACACAAGGTGTTACTAAGGAGCTTGTTTATTCCCTTGTAATTTTTCATATTGATTTCTGTAATTGTCTTCTAATTGGTCTACCCAGAAGCCGTATTGCTTCGTTACAGTCTGAAATGAATGCTGCCATATTGGCTTTCTGTAATTGAGGCTGGATTTACCCTGCTTGCTGCCCCAAGACCAGTTTTCTCAATGCCGCCCCCCCCCCCCACAGTAATATACCGTGTATATTAATGCATGTGCGTTATAGTAATGTTATATTCAGCTTATAATATATATTGGAGACAGCCACTAGAGGCAGTCTTAACCCTGCAATGTTTCTCTGAAATTGCAACGGCTGCAGGGCTAAGAAAATAGGGACAATGCACCCAGACTACTTCAATGAGATCGATTAGTCTGGGGGCTATAGTGTCCCTTTAATGGAGAGCTGAGCAGATCCTCAGATGTTGTGGAGTGGTAGCTTCCATGATGCTTGGCATTCTAAACGCTGGCAAAGCATCATGTCAGTTTAAAGTTCTAGAGCGTCCGGGTATCTACCTTGCTAAAGGATATCTGTCATACCAGCTTCAGCTGTCCAGATTTAAATCCTCAGCAGATTCCATATTGCACTGTGCTAAAAGCTCTCCTGTACCAGGTGTGGGGAAACTGACCGAGGATCCTTAAACTGAGTCAGTACAGAATGGAAGGTTCTTGCCATAAGAAGGCGAGCTAATGGGGGCTCTGGATCCATTCAGGAGATAAGTACACTGAAAATTAATGAAGCTCCATAGAAGGTAAATGGGAAAAAAACCCACAATTTATATACCAATAGGAAAGCGTTTACAGAATATTAATATTACACCATGTTCACTTTAAACTGATTACAACGGACATGCACATGATGGCCAAAATCAAGTATTGCATTTACCATCCCTCTGTGTTTTAGTGAAGTAGTGCTCCAAATGCGTGACTGAGAACTGTGGGGTAACATACCACAATAAAAGTGTTCTCAATGCTCAGAAATAATGAATTAAAATATATCACCAGATCCCCACTCGTATTACGTTTTATTTGTTTAAGTCACAAACAGTCAAATAAAAAAAGCAATCCTGTTTTAAATGTACAATTTAACCTTATTTTGCTTTGAAAATGCATCAGATACTCTGCCAACAGTCTGACCTTATCGCCACCAGACTTTAAAGCCCTCTGCTGCTTCAAGTTGAATTTGTTCCATGTCTGTTTTCAAAGGGTTGACATTCTGCCAATTATTAGCTCACTTGAAAGTAGATGGGAAAAAGCCAATTCTGAATGAAAGAGTTCCTAAATCCACACATTAACCCCAAATCCAGCAGGGGCAAGGATCAGAGACATTGGACTAAATGAGTAATTAGGAGTAGAATGGGCTCTGCAGAAAAGCTCACTGCTCCTTATCTGACCTTTGTAGTGGACAGGATGAAATTTCAGTATACGGGCTTTGTTACCTTGGGTAAACAACAATGTAACCTCTTCGCAAGAAAAACAAAGTAGATCTGTAAAAAACAAAGAAAAATAACGACAATATCTTTGATTATTACATTAATTTACTGACTGGAGATTGTTACATATTGCATTCATTTAGGACCAAACTTCCCATTGTCCTGCAACAGTTATAAAATAAAACATAAACTGACAACATACAGAAAAGACTGGCCAATTACTAAGATGAGATCAAGTGCATTCAGGTGAGGATGGTGTGATTTGCAGGATGTCATTACCCAGAGGGCCAATACTGACAGGTAGTACATTGTGTAATTAATCGGTTTGTTAATTCACGCAGCCAGTAATTGTGGGGATTGGGCGAGAGATTTAATAACTTTAAGCCAAACATTCTCCAGTTATTTTATAACTCCGTTACAGGGATTGTATTTACTCACAATAAGGGTTATTCACTAAGTGGTGTATTATCAGAAATTTACCAGGAAATTGTCAAATTTGAAAAATTCTTCCAATCAGCTATGTTTCCATCTTGGCTGTTAAATTGCATATATGGTAAAATATATTAAATTGACCTTGAAGTTACATTCCCAGCGATTCTCAGGTTAATGATAACCCTGAGTGAATCCATATTGAGATGTTTTTGATAAAAGGTTATTAGAAGTTATTAGTTCCAATGCCTTCTCCCTATGACCGAAAACAAAAAACATAGGAGGTGTCTTCTTTAATCAGTAAAGCAGGGGCAGCCAAATGTTTTGTCACCAGATGATGCAGAACTACTTTGATGAATAGCCGCCCTTTATTGGAGGGCTACCTTAAGCTCACATTTGGTTTTTAAAAGTGCGATGAGGACTTGACATCTGTGGCACTATGCTTGTAGCGGGAATCTCTCAACATAGAAATGGATTAAGGTTGGGAAGGAACCAATTCATATAAAAGAACCTTGCATTCCCAGACATTAAATATTGTTAAGGTGTTTTAAATGCCAGTGTATTGGGCAATCCCACGCTTTTGGACAAAGTCTGAGGCTCCCTCTCTGTGGATAAATCCCATAATCATATTTTATTCTATAATTCTTTTCTCAATAAAGTTTATTAATAGTTTAATAAAATACAAAGAAAAATAATAAACAGTTCTACAAAAAGCACGTGATACCAGGTACAACAATGTGTCTATAGATGACAGGAGTTAGTATATTCTCTCTAAAATAAAGCCCTGGGTACTCAACCAAGGAGAAAGGAAGTTAGTCTTTCTGATGCCAACCTTACTCCTCTCGCCCACTGCTGGAGACTAAAGATATGGAATTTTGGGGTTTCTAGCCACTAATCCAAACTAGGTCCATAGGGTCTATATCTTGTGGAACATAATCATATTTTAAGACCTCATGCAATGCTCACAGATGAGGAGAAAGGGAGGACATATCACAGGTCCTCCTGTTGGTTCTAGGGGTCCTCTTTCCAATTCATTTATGAACTCCAATTTAATGTAGGAGGAATGGATAATCACCTGTTATCTCCTCACTTGTCACACGTTGACCATTGTGCAAGGTCTTACCTGGAGAAAGGTTTTAAACATTCAATCCTGATTCCAACTTCAAGCGGTGAAAGAAGGAGCAAATAGGCTACAGCTATACGGTGACTACAGTGTGAGAAAGTGAGAGGCACCATACTGCTTAGTCCTTCTTGGTTAGTAGAATATCTATGTTACCTATTAGTTTTATTATTTTAAGTAATTTCCCGCAGGCTGGAATGGCAGCTATCCGGCAAATAGAACAGATTTCTAAATTTTCTTGATTTCTTTCAATGCCGTCCAACCAAATTCGTATAGTCGGGAGATGTTCTAGGTAGAACCAGTGAAATGTAGTATCTTAATCACCAGTGTCTGTGGTTACCCATGTAGTAGCCTTTATTATGAGAAACCATCACACCGAGAGACCGGAGGACTTCTTGACTAACAGCATTCCCAAGATCCGATTAGAAGATGAAATTAATGTTAGCTGGAGGAGTGTGCATCCATTGGGATTGCAGGGGATTTACTGAATGCAATTATAGAGCTGTCCTGTGCATTCCCATGGATATCTCAGTAGGGTGGTGAGTGCAGGTTCAGACACGGCCTAACCCCAGGGTAACCTGCCTTCAGTAAATATGTCAAGGTCCAAGTGGCGCAAAGTGCTTCATTAGGTGTAATCATGTCAGAGACATTCCATTGGTTTTATGGTAATTGTGGCAAATTAAGTATGTTTGCCCAGAAATGTGCTGAACGAGAGAACTGCCAGTAATATAAATTTATTAACGCCTGATTAGACACTAACTGTGCTGACTGTTTACTTTCAGTTGCTTTTATAACTAATAATCTCTTCATGACCAAGTCTTTCCTGAAATTCCTTGCATTTTGTGAATGTGGGCTTCTTGGCATTATTGCGCTAAGTTATTTCCACCTTAATGTAATGCTTTCTCTTTCAAAGCACCCCTACATACCATATATTGTTTTTAAAGGAACGATAGGGCATTCTCCTAATATTTTATAGGCATGCATAGCACAGCTTTGTAAGCCAATAAAAAAGAGCAAAAACTGGAAAAAAAACAAAAACTACATTTTCATAGTTTTGCTTTCAAAGATTTCTGCACAAAAAAATAACACAAAGTAGATTTAATTGTTAGTCCGGGCAGTCCGTTAAATCTTTTATTTTGCAAGTTATCAAACACATATTACAAAAAGTGAATTATAGTTTTAAAGATAAAGCTTAGAAAATGTGATCTGCTTGAATTATAATTTGAATAGCAGTCACATAATGCAAAACCTCTACACAAAATGATGTTTATAGAAAATAATATATAACAGACATCCCCCAGGGGATTTAACAACTAGTGACAAAAATAAATCATGCAAACTCTCAGGACACAACTAGGAGATGCTGCCTGGTTAGGTATGAAGATCAGACAGACACAGTAGTAACAAATCTATGGATCACAGCACAAATAAGGTAATGGAAAAAATGTAATAAAATACTTTAAAAAAGTGAAAAAGCACACATAATGATATACAAATACTGTCTAGATTCCCCATAAAACAAAAAATCCATTATGATGGAGGTTATATACATACAGGCTTTATTAAGTCAACGGCCCACAACTCCCATCCAACATATCATTGTTTGCTTCTATTAGTATTTAAGAGGTAAACCCTTGACCTCACCGGGAGGTAGACTGGTAATTTGGTCAACTTGAGTGGCCAATTTGTTTCTCATCTAATGTATTTAACTAGTGACTTATACACATTTCAGATTTGTGTAGAATTTCCAGACTTTGTGTGTCCCACAGTACTGTAAAGACCTCCAATTTGTATTCACCTATCGCAATACTTGTAGACCTTTGCCAGAATTTGGAGGTTTCAGGTTCACATTACAGACAAATTTCCAATCTTACCTGATTTCCTGGGCTCATGTCATTTTCTGGCACAGAATAGCAGAACTTAACTGCACTTCACCCACGCTGATGACATACCTTGTGTAAAAGAAGACAACTTCGGTTATTTAACGTGTTCATTTTGAGTCTTTTCACTTGGCCACTTCATCACAAATTTCTGATTAATTTAGCTTTAAATTAATTTTTTTTTATATACGAATTAAACCTTAAAGGAAAACTCCAAGCACCATAACCACTGATTTTGGCCGCTTTGTTGGGTGCTCTTGCCGGATTGATCATCAAAACCCTCAAATGGGGGGAGGGGGAGGGTTTAATGGCCATCAAAAAAAAGTGTATGTAGACAATGATGTACAAGGTATGGCACCTATTATATTTTACGTTTATATATATAAAATCCCAAAATATATTGCAGTATGCAATGATACCTATTTTATTGGACTAACATTATATTTCAAAGACAAGCTTTCAAAAGTTTTCCTCTCTTCCTCAGGTCTGAAGCAATACTGACCAATCTGATAGAGTTTAACACTTAAAATGTTAGAGAAGGGGAGGGAGGGGGCTGAGTGGGGTGTCATAAATATCAGAAGATATATATATATTATACGTAAGGGTATGTGTATAGTGTATAGTTAATGCATTGAATCATAATGGGTTTTACCATTAAGAATTTATTAATATTTTTTTTCTTATTTTTTTGAGCGTATCACGAAGTATACACGCCATTATTACCATGTAAATCTTTTTTCCTACGCGAACAGAATGTGTGAGTTTGCATTTTGTGTTTTGAATCTATAGTTTACAAGATGAGGTCCTAAACAGGTCAGAAGCTTACCTAAAGGCCTAACATAACACTCCGTTGAAATTAGCTAAGTAGATATTTCTCTTTGTGTATCAACTCCATAGACAACAACTTTCTTAAAACAAATCAAAGTCTGAAGTTGAAAACGTCATGATTCAAAATTAATCTCTGGTGAGTGACGGCTGAATGGGATATTTAGGGAGAACCTCAATGTTACATTTCCAGACCTGTGTTCTCTTCTCTCTGTGGTCTGGGGAGATCACATTTAAACAAATGCACGCCGCATTGTTACATTCTGCTCCATGTACCACTTGTTTATGTTGGACACCGCGCTAGTTGTGAAGATATTCAATGACCGCACCCATGAATACCGACTTGTCAGCACACTGTCAGAGCAAAGCTGAAAGGATAAGAGCATATTCAGCACGTAAAATGTATCAAAGAGTCGACGCAGGTGTTTGCACAGTATTTATATAGAGAGAATGGGAATTAAAAGGTTTTTGGTTTTGTAGACATATGAAAAGTAAGTGTTTTTTGAAGGGTCTAGTAAGAGGATTACAGCCATCTGTTAACATCGGAGAAACAGAGGGAAGACAATTTGTTTTTAAAGAGTTTATTCTCTAAAGAAAATAAAAATATTTTTCATATAAGTAGTTTAATAAGTGAAGGTGTAGGTGTGAGTTTATTTGATACAAACAGGTATTTCACCTGGCAACTTGATATCACACAAACTAGAAAAAAAGGGAATAAGGGAGGGGGCTCACCCCAAACATGCACAACTCAGTAGTGATGCTGTCGTAAAGACCAAAATATATACAAAAATGAATTAAGGACAGCGCACTGACACACAAATATAGTTTTATAATTTACAGCGCTTCTCATCACACAACTAGAACTGTACATTTTCACAAAAGCTGAAGTTGCTGTTATATGTTTTTATGATTTAGTAGCCTGGAACTTCTCTTCATGAGCCATCTGGAGAGTTTCAGGAGTCGGGATGGAGCTAGCTATATGCAAGTACAAGATGGTTTTTGGAGCAATGATTTGTGTTGTCAAGTTTTGGCCTGCAAAATAAATCCACATTGAACTGCTTGGTTTTATATGTTGTAATGTAGTGGATTTATGTAATAAAATGAAAAAAAAAAAAGATTTATAGATGTTAAGACTACAAGTCATGTAACTAGAGAAGGCTAAACCCAAATTGGTGCTCCGAACATGTTCTATTCTAACTGACAATATTTTCATATACATATACAGTGCTGACGTTTGGCAGTAGCTAGAAGCCTTCGATTTCTACATGTTCCAGAACTCTTGGAAAAACATACATATTTGGAGAATGAACTCCTGGAAAAATTGGCCATATATATCTGGACATGGAGAGGTGCCTCTAGCTTGCAGGAGGACAGGAAGTTAGGGTGAAGGACAGAGTACCCTTGGTACCAGTGTTAAAGTTCTCTGGGGGGCAAAGGAGAAACAAAAATACAGGCAGCGTGATCTGCCGACTCTGTAACTTAAGGACTGTATTTGAATACAGTTTCTGTTGCCCAATAATACGTTATGTGATCTAGTCTCATGCTTCCTGGTCTGAATTATCTTATCTTTCACAATGCAATGCAAGCTAATAATCGGAGATTGGTGTCCTGTAGGGATGTGCATGGATAAAAAATTTGGTTCGGTTCGGAAATTAGGGTAAGTAAAAAAATTTGTCTGCTTCGGCAATTCGAACCAATGTCATTCAGTTCGGCACTACCGAACTTCAACACATCGGACATTCGGAAGCATCCAAATGTCTGAATTTCACGAAGTTTGTCTGAATGTACATTCGGAACGAAACGAATTGCACATGTCTAGTGTCCTGGCTTCTATTATATGAGGTGCACCAACAATTGGTTACATATATGTACACCACAAATTGTGTTCGCTTTCATGTTGTAGATAAATCCACGTGACATTATTACATGTCACTCCCCAGTTAATTTTAATATTATGTTGACTTATCAGTATATTTAACAAATATGTATTTGTGAGATTTAAAATAAATGAACAAATCTACACCATTTTATCAGCAACTGTGCACCTCCATTTTAGCTCTCTGTCAATCATTGTTATAAGCTCCGCCCTTTACACCTGGCAGTCAGCATAGAGATAGCCACCTCCATCTTAGCTCCCTGTCAATCATTGTTATAAGCTCCGCCCTTTACACCTTGCAGTCAGCACAGAGAGAGCAGACAGCAAAGAGGGGAAATGAAACAATGTTTCTATTTAAACTACCCGTTTGCATTGTGTGCCCTGGCTGTGCCTGGAATGAACTGGATTGTGATGCCATTTGTTAATTGTGAAAGCGAAATAAATGAAAAAGAAATGTAAAAAGAAAATGGAGCATTGCATGAAAAAAATGTTAGCACAAGTTATAGGTGATTTTCAATGTTTTAATTAATGGCGTAAATTCCAGTGAAGTGATAGTTGCCCATTAACCCACATTTTAAGACCATATTAAATGTAGTGAGGGCTTATTCACTAAAGTGAGAATTAAAAGTGAATTTAAAGACCATTTCCAATTTAAGGCCAAAGTTGCAGAACTGGAAATATTCAGCAACGCTTTCATCAACTCAACTACTTTGGCCTGAATTTTAAATTCACTGAGAATTCTCCTTAAATGCTCACTTTGGTAAATAGCCCTGTATGTCCTTTAAGTATAATTACACGGGTGCTATAATTTAATTTCTCCTCTTTAATTTCCTTTGTGTAAAGTTACCTCATACCCTTCTTTAAAATTACATAATATGTGTTCAGAAATGATGCCAGAGACTCAAGGGTGTTTCGGTTGTCAAATTGTTTCCCCCAATCAAACTTTGGAAACATGGACTGATATCTTTGCAAACGATGTTCCGTACCATCCATACACACCATATAAGGTGGGAAAGACATGCCATCCTGCACAGGTGTGTACATACAGTGGGTGATTCTTTCTGGTAATTCTAAGAGTGTGTAGGGTATCTTAATGGTGTCCTGGTAGAGTGTAGTACTGGTAACTAAAAAGTTAAAGCCTTTACTTTGCACAAGCAGGAAACCATCAGGAGAAATGTATTATGGCTTGCTAACGTCTTACAGCTTTTGATCCTGATAAGGATTAGATGCCAGAATGTATTTAATGCAAAAGGAATTACCGGACGTGGTTTGGTTGGATGACAAGGCATCGCTGACGGGTCTCTTCTTGAATTTCTTTTTAACAATTAAAGCTTATTATTTTGATTTCCATGAATGACAGGAAAGGTTTAATGCATCCTCTGGTTACTCACGTCTGTTTCATCAAACATTAATACAAAGCATTGAATATCCCTGGCCTGCGGGCTGACTATTCAGATACTCCATAAAGAAGACCAGTTATATTCCTGGCTTCACATCATCCTGCCCATTAGGGTTTTTAGCAAGACAGGAACCCACTGCAACCAGGGCCGGATTAAGAACCCATTTGGCCTGGTGCTGACTGTTATGATGGGCCTAGCTACAGAATCTTACTGGCAACTAAAAGAAAAGACATACCATGTGCTAATCTCTCACTTTTATTTCTCAACTAAAACCATACCGCCTAACATCAGTGTCTGGTGAAGCAGGACGTCGGTGGGCTGGGTAAAATGGTTGGCCACTGACGCAAATCACATAACCGGCACCGCCCAAAGGGGCAGGTATGCCCAGAAGAGGCTGTTCTGCCCGATAATTAGAAGGTCAGCCTGGTGTGAATGCTGCCCACCAAGTACGCAGGCTGGCCACTAAGGGTGCACTATGCCGACTGCGTCCTGAGCTTGGCATAAATGCGCCAAATGATGCGCTTGTTCTACGCTTTCTAAGGACTGTCCCCTTGCACTCGCTGGTCCACTCCTCTCCTAACCTTCTTACTAGCAGGCATAAGCTCCTGTTATACAGCCAGGGACATAGAAAAGGTATATGTAGTGAGTGTAGAAGAAAGGGAACACGCCACAGTGTTAGAGAGATTGAAGCAGCAAGCGCATTCGCAAAGTGCGCAAAGTCAGCTTTACCTTAACTAATTTAATTGTAAGCCAGTCCACACCAGCTTTGTTTCCCCACATCTCTCTTAGGTTTCCATACTTAATGCCCTCTGCACAAAGGAAGAGCATGTGAAGAGTGATTAAAAAAAATATATAAACATATATATAGTTATTTATTTAACCGATGGGCTTATTCCATGGGCCTGGAGCATTATTGTTCACTTGTTTGCGGTCATGGCTCCCCATGTATTGGAAAAATGAGCATTAATGAAGGTGTCTTTCCAGAATTTATTCTATTACGTATAATAGTGTAATTAAAGAATGTTTCAATGAGTCACCTGAGGAACGGTTTGCCAAAGTATTGTAATATAAACAGTTTGGGTTCCTGTCACAAAAAGGAAACAAACAATGATGTAGTTAATGAAAATTGCATGTTAGGCAATGTAAGTCTGACAGCACTGCGCTAGCATATCCCTAGCCCTACCTGCCTATCATTGTCCCTCGAAGGTTGGATATCATATGGTGGGTAATGTGGAGAGACACCGGATGTTGTTGGGAACAGCCAGGACTGGTGTTGAATTGCATTTTTTCGCGTTAAACCGTTTAACCCCTTCGGGGTAATGAAGTGTCAGGGACCTTCTGGCCCCATAAAAACCTAATTTTAAAGAAGTTATTATGGGGCCTGGAGTAATCCTTTAAATTAAAGTCGAAGTCTGATCTATGATGTTTAGATATTCTGCTTTAATAACACAAGCAGCTGTCTCTCAGCGAGGCCCTGGTGTCACCAATGCCTAGTGTTACAAAACTCTGTAATTTCTTGTCCCAGTTTAATTCCCTGCATTCAGTAGATGAATCTACCGAACACCAACCACCCCCCTGGCTCATTGAACTTCAAAGAAAACCACAAACTTAAGTGGTCTCTGTGTGGCTGATGTTCGTATAACCGAACAACACGTGCACTGGAAAACGGTAGCCATCTTGTCTCACGAAAGCAGGCAGCGGTACCTGGTCATCGAGTGTCTAGAACTCGGACACAGCCACTCGACCCCGCCAACACCGGTGATTTGGTACAAACGCCTGCTTCTTTCCACTACAAGCCAGGAGAGGGTTGTTCGGCAGGATTGTTCGCACGAACAAGACTAATAATTCCATACCTATGAGCCAGGGGAACCGTTCGACATTTGTTTCATTTTGGAACTCCCGAAGGTGACCGACCGCTATCCCTGATTCTCTGGAACTGATCCACATGTGCGGTCAGTCAAAACTTTATTACAGTGGCGATTCGGCTTCGTTTGTGGGATTTGAGCGCTATTTGGATACATTGGGTGCTCAGATCCGAGCTACCTGGGGTTATAATGTTTGTGGGGGTTCCTATGTTTGTTATATGTTTTTGGGGGTATTTTAGGTTTTATGTTTTGTACCTCTAGTGCCTGGGAAATAATTAGTTTAAGCAAAGTGCACTAAATTATCTCCCAGGCACAGAGACCCCTGGGTGTGTTTTTGGCGTGTTTTGCTATGTCTTTGCTTGAGACCCCATGCTTCGGGTCTGTGTATATAAGCTGGCCACTGGGCCAGAATAAAACATTCCTGTTGTACCCTTCATCAAGTCTCGAATGATGTTTGGGTATGCGAACGATGAATCGATTGATTTGTTCTCACGACTTGCTTGAATTTTGGGAAAGTACAAACTGGCGTATTATGCAAATGGGCTACAATCACTTGAAGCCTCTAGGATTTCGGGAGTGTGCGAACGAACGCACTTCACAAAGTTACACCTAGGTACTTTTTTGGTGAGGGATACTGTCTTTGTACATACTCCCTATGTATAAATGTCCTTACAGTGGGCTGGATTTATATCACAGACACACTGAATCAATACACCCATAGAATGGATAGGACTGGACATGGTGTTTGCCGGTTAATATTTAGAGCATCTTGCTACCACGGCCAGTTCACACCTACCCACCATGTTGGAAGGTATGATAATGGCTGCTGCACCTAATTTTATCAGCAAGCCTTAACATCCCCTGAAAAGCAGGCTAGGTTGTCCTATATTTTTTCAACTCATTTGTCAACTCCCCACAAATAACAGTTTGTTGAATAAATTGCACCATACTCCCATGGTTCACACCTTTTTGGCATTGAGTAAATCTCGCTATGACACAGTGCGTGGAGCTCTCTTTGACCAGCTATTAGGCCGTTTCCGTCTGTCATCGCTAGTCCAAAACCCAGAGCACCAGAGGGTGAAATAAGGTAATCAGATGATAAATTAGGCGAATAATAAAGGGCACACCGTACCGTGAAACCCAAATCTCTCTGTAACATTCTTCAGGTGAGCTTATCATTCACTCATAATCCAGGAATGTCTCTGTATCTACACCAACAATAAACGTCTTAAATCTCCTGCAAATACTGTCAGCTCCAGCCAGACATGTGCCAACCATCTGACACGCAAACCCTTGATTACTGCGCATGGCACTCAAAGGCAGACAACTTGTATTATTTAACACATCAAGTACCAATACGGCTACATAGTAAAAAAAACTGTCAACACCAATGGCTGATTAGTTTTCAATTTATTCAGCGGGTTTGAAAATAAAACTAAATCAGAACATCTGCATAATTCAAATATAAAGAGTATTGCGAAAAAAAGAAAATCACATAAAGTATGTCTTGCTCACTATGGGCATGTTGGGAATTGTGCACGAACTCTGAATTCAAAGAAACTGTTAAAGATGGCTCCCACTTTGTAAATCACAGACTGTAATTGGCTGATGACATCACATGACCTCTCTCGTTTCATTTTTAATCAGTAACTGTATCCGAGGGTTTGAAAATTGTGATACAATTCCAAGATGGCTGCCTCCATGCTGACACTCCGACAGATTGTTTAATGGCAGTTTTATAGAAACCCCATTATTTACATTTTAGAATTAAATCCACCCCAAATGACTGTCGGTATGGCAGCCACTAGAGTCTGTTCCGTGTTACTGACCAAGTAAAACGCGTTCACATGTTGCACTAATCTTTTTTTTTTTTTTTTGGAAAACTGTAGGGGCTATTTCTTACTAGGGGCAGTTAGGAATACAGGTTTGTATTTTAAATAGGACTATTACAACTAACCCCGTCTTCAGGGAGGAAACAAAGATAGCGTAAGGAGGGCGATTGTAACACCCACCTCCAGACTGTCCTGAGCTCCGCGCCTGTTCTCCTTTGATATGTCTTGCTTGGGACGCATCTCCAAGCGCGCAAACCTCCTCAGTGATGTTGGCACACTGCCATTGTTGCTAGCGTGACGGCGTCGGAAGAGAATAGCATCACGTCAATCAGTTCCTATACTCGAAAACAAATGAAAAATGAAGGCTTAGGGGTCAATCAAAGCATGACCCTAAAGTCAACAAATAAAAGGACTAAGTGGGTAATGACAGTCATAAACCCTGAATTAATAGAAATAGAAGAAAAATTGCTCAGAAAACTAAAAGAGTAAAGGGCCAGCGGCTATTACTAAAAAAGTCCTCCCAGGTATACCCAAAGTGGTAGAGATGACTCAAGGGGCACACGGTCTAGAGTGTGAATAAATGCGTTAAAGGCGTGTTTATTATATTTTATTATATTTTGAGGATATACAAGGTTTACAATTTGGGTGTAGTGTATGCAGTATCGTTGAGGAATTTATCTAGTATTATCACACTAAATTTATTTTTACTTTGTCCTAGTTACCCTAGTTACCTACCCTCTAAATAATATTACCTTTACCTAAACAGCAAGTGGCTCTATCCCGGCCTTCTGTTAAACTTTCAATCTAGAGGTATAAGAAGGGAGAGACCTTTTCGAACTTTACTTTATCAATTCATTAGAAACTAATAACACACAGGTTATAGCATCCTGAGTGCATATTAAGTATTTGGAATCTTTTATCAACTAGCTTTACTACAGGCCATTATCAGATATTAAGTCTTGATTTTGTGTCCTTAAGCAGATACCATTTGGATAATAAGCTATCTGCATGTTTTGTTTTTTTACTACTATTGACTTATAGTCAGCTATATATATTTACTATTATTGACTTATAGGCAGTTATATATATACTATATGGGCTGCATGGAACCTTTCCCTTTTAATATCACTCGCACGTTTGTTTTTTTTGTTTCACTGTTATTATTTTTTCACCTTTTTATCACTTTAGATGTGTTTAGAGATATTTTTAATACAATTTAATAAAGATATATATATTTTTTATTATACCTTACATTTATTCACACTCTAGACCGTTGGCCCCTTGAGTCATCTCTACCACTGTGGGTATACCTGGGAGGACTGTTTGAGTAATAGCCGCTGGCCCTTTACTCTTTTAGTTCTCTGATGAATTTTTCTTCTATTTCAGTTCCTATACGCCCTAGCCAATGCTTCTAGCATGCGCGGTGGGTGCTAAGGGTGGAGAGCAGAGGGACCTCCTGTGTAATTTCTACTCTCCCTTGCCAGTCAATAAATCGACTCGCAGTGGCTGACTGACAGCTGGCAGTAAAAACCTACTTTTAAATAGTTTTTTCTCCTAATCCATACATTTGTTAGAAAAACGGCTAACACACTGTATAGATAGAATCTAATGAACATAAGTTGTTTGGGACATGACAGGTGCCCTTTCAGGAGGGGAGAAGTAACTGACAGAAATGTGTGTTAGATATGTACCCATACATTGACATAATGGCTGTAGTGTAAAAAGTATATTGTTCAGTTCTTTAATCCCAAGGCAGATTTACGACACTGTGGAATCATTTTTAGCTTTTAGCTCTGCATTACAGCTATATTAGTTACGTGTTTCATTGTGGTCATAAATGTGAGAGACTTGATAAAGGTCGAACTCCTGGAAGCGCGTTAGTCCAATAAAGTGATATTACAAAAAAACTGCAACACGCACAAAACATTGTAAGAGCAGGTTGGCAATGTATTAGCGAGAAAAAAAATACTTTTACTAAGTAACAGATAGAGAACACCTACAGAAATCTACATTTACACTCAATTCAAAAAAAAATTAAAAAAATAAGTCAAATTAAAAATTAGTAATTTTGTTTATTGTTTAAAAAAAAATAAAAAAATTCGAAGGTTTTCCCCCTTAAGGTTTTTTCTTTTTTTTTGCTCACAAGTATCAACATAGAGTTGTGAAAAGTTGAATTGAAGGTTAATTCATCCTAAATCACAATGGAGGAGATCTGGCAAAGTGTCACTTCAAAGTCGTTTTTTTGGGGGGGTCTTTTCCTGCAGTATCCAGTCTGGTGTTTTTTGTTCCTCTGTTTCATCCTTTTGCATCTCGCTAGCGATTTATTTGTGTTTCTTTCTGTGTACAGCTTAGCGCTTATTCATTTTTCTCACTTTTTTGCACCATAAATGTATTTTATTTTTGGGGTATTTTATACTTATGTAATGCTTATTTTTGAGTAAAAATTAGGCTTAAATAGCAAAACGTGCAAAATGTTCACACAAAAAAAGGTTTCTAAACAATGACACCTGCTGGTGATGGTGAGATATAGCAGGCAAAAATTACTATAAATTCTCACTTGCTAATTAAATGTATTTTGCCATATATAAAAATAAAAGAGAGGACATTTTATTTTAAGTTATGATAATTAATTTTAATGATACGTAAAGAACACAAGACAATGCAAACTCCTATACAAACCTCTAAAAAAGATATCGTCCGACTGATGAATCCATAAAAGTTATTTGCATTTTACATGTTTTTGGTAATATTCCCCCCTTTTCAGTTGAAGACCTTCCACTAAAACTTGAGATTTTAAAAGTGATCGTTGGTATCTGACTTCACAGAAGTCATAAATTGTTAGTTGGGTACAGAAAAGAAGTTTGTAGATACAATAACATCATTGGGTCTACAAGTTCAATAGACAATTTACAATGTACCCTGCGGATGCTGATCAGTACACAAAATGCCTAATCCATTAAATGCATACATCCTACTATTCGTGAAAGAGATTACTATTACATAATACCCCATTGTGCAAACTGGGTCGGGTGGATTTATCAGCCGAGTTCCTCTGAGATGGGCATTAATACCTTATTCACCAGCAACCAGTCAATTTGTGAAATCTGGGGCTATTTGTTGTCTAGTGACTCCTCTAGGTTGATACCGATCGTAGAGGTAGCCCAGTTGATGATTCCTATTGTCCACTCTTTTCTCTTCCATCTTGGGTAATTGTAGTGATTGTATAGTGGCGGTGGGCTATTCACTATTCTAGTGTATCCTCGTGCCACTCAAATCTATTTTTGAATATTACGTTAGGTTAAGATAGGTTAAGATAAGACAAATATAATTAAGAAAAAGGAATAACTATGTACAATATGAATAAACACTGGTATGTCATGTGGGTGGAATCATCGACTGGGATCGAGCTCCTGTATGGCGTTCTCAAAACCTATGATGGTTTCTTTATTCACCACAGACATTCTTATCGCAGCCGCGAGGTACGTTGGACAACTCGAGAAGGGTGCAGCGTGGCCCACAGTTCCATGGTGGTGTACCCTATCTATACCTCATCTCTTTGATCTCTTCCCGTTCTTGTCTAAAAGAAAGTAATTTGTTTCCACCCCTTTCACTCCCACACCATTTCTTCCCTCTTCCCAGTTTCGTATTAATCATGGATCAAGCCTAGGCTCGACCTCATAGTATCTAGCCACATATGTATCCCATAAATCACAGGCTCCCGCTAAGTGTTGTTTGGGTTGAATGGTCTTATGTGCCATGGTTTCATAGTCAAAGTTTATGGAGACTTGTTTCAATAGTGCAGATTCTGTTGGTACGTCAATGGTTTTCCATGCCCTAGCTATCAATAACTTTACCATTACCAGAATATGGAAAACTAATATTGCTTCTGAGCCCTGGAAGCTATCTGGTGATATGAATAAAAGTCATAATTCAGGAGTGAGTGTAGTGCGTGTTCCTAGTACCGTAGATGAGATATTTTCCACTTTGCACCAGAATAGCTTAAGTGATGTGCATGTTTACCAGGTATGGTACATTGTGCCTACCTCATGTGAGCATCTCTAAGATACGTTAGAGGTGTTGGGAAATATGCGTGATAGCCTATTTGGCACCATATACCATCTATACTTGAGTTTCCACATCAGTTCTAGATGTGAAGGAAGTGCAGCTCGATCGACCTTTATGAGCCACAAACTCCTTTTCCATAATTGGGTCCCCATGCATTTGTTGTATATCTGTGTTGGCAGGTCAGTTAGCACCCGGTATGTCGATAAGAGTAGTTGATAAGTTTGTAGTTTTTGCTCTAATGCCTGATTTATGTGGGTGGGTTAACTGTGAGAGCCAAGTCTGACTCTGTTCTCACAGTGGAGGCGCCTCTATCAGAAAGACGGCCACTAGAGCCATTTTTAACCCTTCAATGTAAACACTGGTAGATCTGCTCAGCTGCAAAGTTTTATATTATAGGGTTAAAACTAAAGAACCACAGCAGCCAGACCATTCCATCTCAATGATGTATCTCAATGAAGTGGTCTGTGTGCATTTATTCGTCCTTTAAATATCAGCTACTCTTGCTCCAGGGCACTATAGAAACAAATGGACTCAATATGCAGTAGTGCACTTGCAACGCGAGAATTTGTATAGATTTAGTAATTTTTTTTGCAGTGACCCACTATCATCAGTAGTTTAAAAACCTTTTCCTCCCCATATTTATTTTAATTTTAAATATTGGCAGATAGCTTCAGTAATTATATATATCATTAATAAATAAAATAAATAAACTAGCTTAAACATAATA
Organism: Pelobates cultripes; assembly: GCA_933207985.1. Lineage (NCBI taxonomy): Eukaryota > Metazoa > Chordata > Amphibia > Anura > Pelobatidae > Pelobates > Pelobates cultripes. The sequence continues at coordinate 15,662,851 of OW240913.1, read as the reverse complement.
ATATCCTATAGGAGTCAATTCAAGGTACTAATTCACACTGAAGCACTGAACAACTCTAGCTCCTCGTTCCCTCTGCTCTGACCGTGATCTTCTCCTCTTCGTTGCACACACCCGTACGGCCAACTCACATTTGCAGGACTTCACGCGGGCGGCTCCCTTCCTATGGAATTGCCTGCCTACGACCATCAGACTCTCCCCTAGTCTTCAATCGTTTAAGAAGTGCCTTAAAACCCATCTCTTTAGGAAAGCTTATGGCCTCCCAGAGTAACCTCTACCTCACATACCTGTCTCTTGCTCTCTCCTATAGTGCAGCACTCTACTCTCTCCTCCAGCTCTGCTTCACTCCCACCTTATTTGCTTGCTATTTCCTGTCCTAATGTGTTTTATAGCCCACTTTCTATAGACAGTAAGCTCGTTTGAGCAGGGTCCTCTTCAACCTATCGTTCCTGTAAGTTTTCTTGTAATTGTTCCATTTATAGTTAAATAATATTTAAAGTGACACCATAGTCACCAGAATAACTACAGCTTATTGAATTTGTTCTGGTGAGTAGAATCATTACCTTCAGGCTTTTTGCTGTAAACACTGTCTTTTCAGAGAAAATGCAGTGTTTATATTATAGCCTAGTCATAACTTCACTGGCCACTCCTCGGATGGCTGTTAGAGATCCTTCCTGGGTCATGGCTGCCTAAAATGCATCCTGTGATTCAGTATCTCCTCCCTCTGCATTTAGATACTGAACTTTCCTCATAGAGATTCATTGATTCAATTCATCTCTATGAGGAGATGCTGATTGGCCAGGGCTGTGTTTGAATTGTGATTGGATCAGGCCACCACTTCTGATGATGTCAGCAGACAGCTTGTTTTTCTGAGGCAAACAGCATTCAGAGCTACAGCTTCAGGCTTTAATACAAGTAAGATTTTGCTATATTTATAGAGACATGAGGGGCCCAGGGGGGCTAGATGGTGGTTTTAACACTATAGGGTCAGGAATACATGTTTGTGTTCCTGACCCTATAGTGTTCCTTTAACTCTTATAATATTGTAAAGCGCTACAGAATCTGTTGGCGCTATACAAATGGCAATAATAATAATAATAATTTAAATTGACAGATATTTGCAGGTAGGTACCTACACGTAGGCAGTGTTGAAGCTGAACCTTGAGTTAGAGTGGGTCACTTGGCACACTCCTTGCACAACCAAATGGTGTCTAACCTCTCTGTCCTTTATTATCTATCCTAATGTCCCTCTTTTCCAGGAGCTGCGTTGTACTCAAAGGGTTAACTGAATTCTCTTTCTACTGACAACATGTTAAAATTATGTGGATTTGATTTGTCTTTGGAAGGGACAGATATTTTAATAAGACCCCCTGCTGGTAGGTGACTACAAGATAAGACAAGACTAGAAGAACCCAGAATCGGAGCAGGACAGAAAGCAGAACATGAGGGAAACAAGAACAGGACATGGACAGGGCAGGACAGGACTGTACATGAACTGGGAATACAAGACAAAATAAAACAAGAAAAGAGATACAAGGCAAAACAAGAGGAGATATAACTAGGTAATATATATAAAATAAACATTGGAGATTTAGACATACATAAATGGCCAAGATGTATGCAGCCCACCACTGCGTCAAAGTACTCCAATTACGGTGGGTCCTAACTGCCTAGATATGCATGACTAAATAAACAATAATAAAACACACACAGTACCTATCTGCAAGGAAAGGAGCAGAGGAAATGAAACCACTGCTAGCAGGAACAGACTGAAACAAAAAGGATGAATGGCAAAGGAACGGGTGTGGCAACAAAAAACAAACATTTAAAGGAATTCAGGAGACTGGGAATTCCAGGTATGGAATACAGGAATGAACCCAGAAAACCCAGCATAAAGAAAACCAGACATAGAATAAAGAACCGGAAAAACCAAGAAAAACTAAACAAGAATTGTAAAAAGAGTACTGGATACCAGAAGTCAAGGCCAGACATCTCCGCAGAATGGAACAGGACGTGACACGTCTAGTAATGGAGGCAGGCTGTTCCATAGAGAGAAGTTCCATAGAGAGACGTTAGCAGTATGAGTACGAGCAACAAAAGGACAAAAGAAGGTTACCAGCCAAGTGGAGTAGGAGAGGTTAGAATGCCAACAGTCCCAAATATCTTGAAATTATTTGGGATTATCACAAATTAAACCGGTCAATCTATCCATTTCTGTAGCCATATTGCTTTTACGGAAATGGTTTGCCATGGTCGGTAAATGAGGAGATTGTAATTTCTCAACAATATGTCTAATGTTTTAGACAGAAGAATGGCTCGTGGGTCTGGAGAGAATGGTTTGTCAAGTTTTATTAATGATAAGGCCAGATACTTCTTTCCATAACTTCTGTAGTTTGGGGCAGGACCACCCCAGGTAAATGTAGGTCTCTTGCATTACAGAACTTACAGCAGAGATGGTATTTTATGTACATGATATAATTTGACAGTTGTCATATATCAACAAAGTCAGGGTTTTAGGCTTGTTCTTTGCGAGTGACACATATCATGAAGGAAGCCGCCATCTTCCATATTTCCTTACAGTTCACTGGATCCTCAGGTGGGCCCAAATCACAGTCCCAGGCAGTGATGCAGAGGCATAGCATGTAGGGGGGAAGGGGCACAGTGACGGTTTACCAAAATTCACACCCTCCCCCTCACAGAAAATCTCCCAATGTTCGAACCTTCTGCATAGTTTTTCAACATGACGACGTAAATAAACATTGCCACGCAACTTTTTACAGTACGGCTTATTACAGCCATACTATCCTCATGTAATCCTTATCGGTGAATTAAATAATGCCTATTAATAGCGTGATACCGCCTGTATCTTCAAATGGGAAATCACGCTATTAATGTATTCATGTAAATGTCTATTAAGTGGTATCACACCGGTGTGCTGGTAACAGGGGCCTAAATAGCCTCACTCCTTCTTCCCGACCCGCCTCGTCTCTGTAATGTATGTGACACTGAGAGTTGCGTTCCACAATTTTTAAAATCCACCTCAGGCCTAAAGTAATAAATAGAAATATAGAAATATAATTCAAATCTGTCCTGGAAAATAGTCTCTAAACAGGTTACTAAAAATGTAATAAAAAAGTTTAGAAGGGACCCACTTTGATTTCCAGGTTACGCAAGAGGCTTTACAGCTGTGTAATGGACAACTGAGCGATCTGATCAGGGCTGCTGTGCATTCTGTGTGTACAAAAGCCAACACAGGGGGCGGGGCCGGGCCGCCAAGCTAAATGGCAGCAGAGCAACGTGGCTCCGGGGCCAAAAGCTGAAAAACAGCACAAAATTCAGTTATAATCTGCCCCAAAACGGGATTGCTCACCGGGATGCCACCGGGATTCATCCCGACCTTCCTACGATGCCAGACTACGGCCAAAAATATACCGGGAGCACCCAGTCAGACGAACTCGGCCTACGTGTCATATCAAAGCCTGAACATGGGCAGCAGCTTACTGCGGATTGATACCTAACCGCCCGTAGGGATGAGCAAGCATGCCGGCTCCATGAACATCGATGAGGACCACACGGGCGAGAGACGCGGCCCCGCTCCGCCCCCCCCCCCGGCCGGTGGGGGTAATCCCGGCCACATGGAGGCTGCACGCCCCGGACTGGATACAGCCACCGGGGAAACATGCTGATCTCCTATACAGGCAAAGGCTGCCTAAACGTGGCCTGCCTGACAACTGCACCCGGGAGGAGGGAAAAAGGAAAAAAAAGGAAAAACAGGGTCACATACTATTTGCACAATAAGACCGATAACTACCCTGGGCCCGAGCGCTGGTACCGGATCGGATTGGCCTACCTTGCTTCCGGCGGCTTCCCTGTGGATGTGACACACGGAGGCGGAGGGGGGCGATTGAGGCGATGCACGAACAGCCCGCCAGCAGATAAGGGCGGACGGAATATAAACAGGCACCAGCGCCCTAAGGGACCTCGACCCGGTATGCTGATAGCTTGTTATAGTTCAGCTCAACAAGCACCGCTGACAATTTCGGGACTATTCTTATAAACAAGCCCACGTGCAATTTCGGACTTTTGAGAAGTGCCTCAACTAAGCTTCGATTTGCATAAAGTTTACCATATTCATGTTCTCAGTTAATGCCATTTTAATGCGAGTTTTTATGGATAGCCCGCATTTGTGTTTTCACAGCTGCACGCAAAATCTATATGTTTTGGGTTTTTTTTGTTTTTTTTCTCTTCCCTTTCAGTTTGTATCTATTTCGTTTATAGGATGCTGTATTATTGCTTAATACCTGGCTCTAATTAGCAAGCTGATTAATTTGCCTCTGCACAGGAGACAATTTGCTTTTACCAATTGGCAAACACGCAGTATTAGCACACGCCAGTTAACATAAAACACTCACTTAACGCTATAATAGAACTAAAAATGACAACACAATACATAAGAATATAAAACACAAAGCAATCATCAGTGAACAAAAAACACAGGCTAGGACAAACCTGCTTCTACGCAGGCAACCAAACATGTATGCAGTGTTAAACCAATGCTTCAGCCCCTGCGTGGGCAATCACTTGCTTAATTGCTAGCCAATTTGACGTATGACTTTAGAATGTGCACACAAGGAAGAAAAGGGAGGAGAGGGAAAAAGGAAAAAAAAAATATATATCTATATCCAAAACAAAAACCGACTAACACACAGCAACCACACAAACCAGCTACCACGAGGCAATCTCACAAACCACCTAACAAAAAGCATCTACACAAACCAGCTAACACAGGGCAATTACCCAAACCAGCTAACACAAAGCAACTATACAAACCAGCTAACACGAGGCAACCACACAAACCAGCTGACAAAAGACAACTACACAAACCCAAACCACACTAGGTTCTACGCGCCCAGACAACATGTCATTAAGTTCGCAGAGTACACACCTATACAATTAAAATGCCTGCACCTGATCAGTTTACCTGTTTCAATAGATACGCCTCTGCGTAGGCGACCATACGCTTTTACGGCAATTTGTTTGATATCCGTGTCTACATTGTGCTGTCAATAAAAAACTATTTAAAACAAAAGCCAACACATATGACAGATTGTCTGTAATAGCCTCAACCATTCTCTTGGAACTGGCATTATTTTCTTAGACCACTAGATAGCACTAAAGCTACACTAGTATATCTTTATAATTTTTTATTTATAAAAAATATTCTACCAGGGAGGATATATTGAGATTTCTCGGTTTTCAAGTATGTCCTGGGCCCACAAACATTTCATGGTTATATTAGGGTAAAATACAATATTTAAAAATAAAATAGTATTGTATTAACATACACATATATAAATTTATCACAGAACAGGTAAGAAATCGCATAGACCACGATTACAGATGGATTCTGTATTGAGATATGGTGCCAGGGATCTGCAGTTTTAGTAGATACATTTTTGTGTTTATAGGTTATCTCTGTCTCTGTAAGTAGTTAAGGTAACCTACCTGTCATGTGTACTATTACTCTTAAACCTATTAACATTTATAATGCAACATAATAGCCATGTTACATCGTTTAGACACTATAAAACATGTGCCTCAGATTATTTATTATTATTATTTTTAAAATACCTCACCCCATGTCTCTCTCCCTCCATTTCCCCCTTGTGCCCAACCTCATTCTACTGTAGATAAATTTTCATATTGTGCCCTCTTCCCCAGTTCCACCTGAGACAACATACTACAGTGGAAACACCATTGTTACACAGATTAGATTAAATACAATTACTATTTTTTCAGACCCCCGATGCCGCCTTTTATAGTATATTCACACAGTCTCTGAAGAACCCAGGCGTGTGCATAGGGATTTGGCATAGTACAGGTAACTTATTTTTGCTCTTTTTCTATGTATTTGGGCTGATGCATACTTTAACCATTGCTGCCACCCAGGAGTAGTGGGAATTTGATCGCAGGGTTTAATTTAGTGTGTTTGTCCATGTAGTTCAGTGTCATAACTCCAGCATCTTCTGGCAGTAGATGCCAGTGTGTTGCCTCAATGCATCCTCATGCGCCATTTTTGAACCGGACGTTCCCTTCATACTGACTCCGAGCATCGCCTTGTCATCGATATTGAGCTGGAACACTCTCCTGCATGCTCTATTTTGAGACTCGTATCATTTTTTTATGCCAAACCAATCCGTATTAATTATTCAACTCAGGTCGCGTACATTATTAAATAATTATCATATCAATAATGATTTACATCCCCTGAATGTTGGGCAAAGGCAACATCTCCAGGACGTACATGGAAACCAGGTAATATCTAAATGTACCTTTCTTGGTAAATAATTTGTTATTATTATTAAATCAATGGTATTCTACCCAGGGCGATCTAAAGCCAGTTTGACCACTCCTCTTTGTCCTGTCTTTATTGCCTGAGAGTGCTTTTTTAAGTAATCCTCTATAAATATTGACCTGAGGGGCCTTGTTGGACAAAGATCTTTCTTCTTGAACATATAACCACCACATCCACTGGCTCCTCCACAGATTGTCCAGTCTTTGGAATGACCGGGTTACATCCCTGTAACCCAGTTTCTATAGCAAATGATCCTCGGTTATATGTATGTAAAGAGATATTCTGGGCAAAGTGCCAGTTGTGGAACACTAATCACTACCCTAACATTCCATTGGTTGTCATCGTTATTGCTCCACTTTTGTTCTGTACATACGGAACCCTTAGGGTCTATAAAACTTTTCAAGTACAACAATGTTTCCTTAGAGAGGAAATTCCACCCACTGAGTCTGTCCATCCAAGCTGCACAATGGGCTATTCTATAGCCATTAACCAAAAAAAGCCCCTATATTCCAAGTCATTTTCAACGCTGTCATGGAATATTTGTAAACTTTGTGCGCCATCTATGGAAAGCTGAAGAGGTGTTCATCTTTAAAACAGAGAGTTAATTGAATGAATGTAAATAGCTGAATTCTCAAAGCTAAAGAGGACTGCCTGTGAATATATTAGACAGAGTTTCTGAGGTTGATAATTACACTTTTATCTGGGGAAGTGGATGATTCTCTTCTGTGCTGGTAACTCATTGTTGAACTGAATTGATGGAGAAACACTTCACTGATATCTTTCACACTGTCTAGCGACTACACGCCTGTCAAAACGCAATCTATCTCCATGGTTCAAGCAATTACCCACGATGTACTTTTTTTTTTTCGTTTTTTTTTTTTAATGTGATTTATTTAATAATCTCCATATGCCTCCAATCTTGGTTTAAACGGGCGGTACTTCTGATGACTATCCATCTATGTCCGCCCATTTCTAAACAGTAAAAACTGCAAGTTTGGCAAAATATATCTCATTGCTACGTCCTAATTCTCCTCCCACTCTCACACTTGGCACAAGATACAAATTATCCCTGGGTAATAATTAAAATAAAATTTAAGTCAGCATATATGCCCAAAAATGGACCTAATTGCTCCTTTAAAGACATTGATGAAACGGCATCCCAAATACGCTTGTCGTCAGCAATATAGACGACAAATGTACAAGATACTGAAGATTTGCTTAGACAGATAATAAATTGTCTTATCAGGCTATATTCATGCCTCATGGGTTTATATCTGTTAGAAAGAGGTTATTTAAAGTAATTATTCCAGCTCTTTTATTCCTGAAATACCACCTTACAGGTGGATTTAAATCTGAGGGAAAAAAAGGATTGTGTATTTAATGACAATAAAGCTTAAACCTGGTGTTGGTTTATTGAACACTTTCCAACTTCGGTCCCATTACTGGTAGAAAGTGGTTAAGACATTTTTGGTTTGTTGTTGTGTTAAAAATAAACACACAATGCCAATTGAAGTTTATAAACCGTTATCTAACACAAACAAGCGCAGGATTGCAATCAAGGCCCAAGACCTGCAGCCAATACATCTTACAAAAGGCACGCATTCAATCAGCAAAGCGACGAATTTACTATAATTACAAATTACCTCTTTTGAAATAAATACATTTAAGTTAGCTGTATTCTGTGTTTAAATTTATGATCACAGCAGTAAAATGTCTCACTGCTGTGTGAATGCTCGGAGGCCTTACTGTTTAGAAGAATGAAGGGGATCTAGGAGACAATCTGTGATTTACAGATGTGAAGTGCCAGCGGCATTACATGACGGTCCGTTCCGAACTTCTGGTGGGATGTGCGGATACATGCATCTATCATAGCTGGAGTGCTGTTGTTTCAAATTAATTGTAGTCTTTTAAATTAGTAGAGACTTGAGTATTAGTAATGTTGAGGAAAACTATAAATTCTATCAAATTATACACTGTGGCAATGGCTTCAGGCCTATGACTTATTGCAAAAATCAGAATGTCCAGGGTGCACGACATAAGGGAGAGTTTTCGGTGCTCTTTAAAAATCGTGCATATTCCGTACAGTAAACATGACTCACACCAAATGAGATTCTAACTACTGTCAACAGGTACCTTTTTCCAGTTAGTGGAAACACGTCACCACGTGTATCTGAGTTTGAGTGAATTCTCCCTCCAGGTGTCTGCATACTGTCTGGGAGATGTACACTACATTAACCTTCTCATTACTTTCTTTTTTTTAGTGTTAGGTGGTTTTATAAATAATATAAATGCAACTAAAGCTAATAATGTAAAAAAATATCCTCTTTATACGTGCAGCATACTGGTGAGAAGGTGCAATGATCAGAAATAAAAAAAATACAAAAGGCTGCAACAGAAAAACATTGATAAACAGATGTCTCTATTAATGTAGTTTTTGCTGGGATGAAGGGATCACAAATTCACCCTTCATAAAATTCAAAAATAAAGATACTCAAGTTCTACAAGGAATAAAGCATGTTTGGGTTTATACGTATTCTGTTATTTCCTTTGAGATGTAGCAATGTGAACTTCTCCCTGAGGAAAAAAACCTGGTGACACATAAAGATAGTCCACTGGTCATTTGGCTCTGTCCACATACATATACTCGTATCTTCTGCGTTGCTGGTCAGTTTCCTCCATCCACATACAGATACTCAGCTTCTCTACATTGCTGGTCAGTTTCCTCCATTCACATAGCTATACTCGGCTCCTCTACGTTGCTGGTCAGTTTCCTCCATCCAAATACAGATACTCCTCTCCTCTACATTGCTGGTTAGTTGGCTCCATCCACATACAAATACTCAGCTCCTCTATTTTGCTCATCGGTTTCCTCCATCCACATACAGATACTCAGCTCCTCTGCATTGCTGGTCAGTTGGCTTGATCCACATACAGATACTCAGCTCCTCTGCATTGCTGGTCAGTTTCCTCCATCCACATACAGATACTAAGCTCCTCTACATTGCTGGTCAGTTGGCTCGATCCACATACAAATACTCATCTCCTCTATTTTGCTCGTCAGTTTCCTCCATCCACATAGAAATACTGAGCTCCTCTACATTGCTGGTCAGTTGGCTTGATCCACATACAGATACTCAGCTTCTCTACTTTGCTGCTCAGTTGGCTCCATCCACATAGAAATACTGAGCTCCTCTACATTGCTGGTCAGTTGGCTCCAACCACATACAGATGCTCAGATCATCTATATTGCTGTTTAGTTTCCTCCATCTACATACAGATACTCATCTCCTCTACGTTGCTGGTCAGTTGGCTCCTTCCCATATATTTCACTAATTCTCAATGGATCTTCATGTTTAGTCCATCTCCTTGTAATGCATATACTTACAAAATGCAACATGACTGGTTAACACAGACTCGCCATCAATACATGACATGTTGGTTATGAGCATTTATCAGTATAGAATTCAATATAAATATAAATTAGGCATAGAGCTAAGATACAGATTGCCATCTAAATCCAACATCAGAGTATGGGTCAGGAGCCAATAGGAAAGATAGCAGAGGTAGTAAAGGAGATAGGAGAGGGATGTAAAGATGTATCACTGGTCTAGAATGATCAGGAATAAAGAACCATTGCTGGTTCTTAGAATGTCTTGTTATAAAGAAAAACCTCTAACAAGGCGAAACGATGAGTTCCTGTAAAATTATAGTCAAGTAAACTAACCCAGGACAGTATCTTGGAAATTCTCACAGGGTTATTTACTAAAGAATTTCACACCGAAGGCCATAGTATCTGCACTGAAAGCATAGTTAACTTAGAGAATTGTTCCAGTCTAGCTATTTTGACCTTCAATTTGTAATTCACTTTGAATTTACCTTGAATTCTCACTTTAGTAAATAACCCTGTTAATGTCATTGAAAGTAGCAGGCCTGGAGAGTCTTAGCATCGAGGGCCCAAGCCCACATCAAAACCAGAAAAACGCAACTGAACTCAGGAAATGTGTTAATGTAACAATGAGAGACATTGCTTGGTCAATTTCAGCTCTTCCAGAGGGTAAATGCAGACATGACAAATGTATAGTGTGACAAAATACTGTATTTTATTATCCCAGTTAATTAATGTGTTCGGTAAATGAATCTGGAGAAAACAGTGGCCATCTTGTCGCACGAACGCAGGTAGCGTGACTTGGTCGTCGAGTGTCTGGAACTATAAGTAGGACACTCAACCTCGCGAACACCAGTGATTTTACATGAACACCTGCTTCTTTTCCCGACAAGACAGGAAAGCGCTGTTCGGTAGGATTATTTTCACGAACTAAACGAACAATCGCTATCTATAAACCAGGAGAACCGTTTGACATTTTGTTTGTTTCTGATGTCCCGAAAGTGACCGATGGCAAAACCAGTGGCTGTGTTGGTGGGATCTGAGCACTATTTGGACATCTTGAGCACTAAGATCCAGGTATATAATGCTGGTGGGGGTTCAGATATATGTTATGTGTATTTTTAATATTTTATGTTTTATGCTTTGTAACTCTAGTGCCTGTGAGATAATTAGTTTAAGCAAAGTACACTCAATTATCTCCCAGGCACAGAGACTCCAGGGTGTGTTGTGAGAGAGTTTTAGGAGTGTTTTAACATGTCTTTGCTTGAGACCCCATGCATAAAACATTACAGTTGTACCCTTCATCATGTCTCGACTGATGTTTCGGTATGTGAATGGGGAACTGATTGATTGTTCCCACAACCTTAGGATTTCGGGAGAGTACGAATCAGCATACTATGCGAACGGGCTATAATCACTTGAGCCTCTAGCATTTCGGGAGAGTACGAATCAGCATACTATGCGAACGGGCTATAATCACTTGAGCCTCTAGCATTTCGGAGAGTACGAATCAGCATACTATGCGAACGGGCTATAATCACTTGAGCCTCTAGCATTTCGGGAGTATACGAACGAAAGGAGTATGCCAAATACAAGGAGTTCGCTACATATAGAAACTTTATAAAATGTCACGGAGCAGCTAGGGATCGTGTCTAACCTGGATGGCAAAGGGTGGGAACTTGTATTGCAAAATACACTGAGATACTTGATTTAATATTAATTTGATAAGCTTTACAAATAATTTTTTCAAAATTTTAAAATATAAAAATATATATCATACAAATACATATAGCAATGTATCAAAATTTTAAATCATTTGAAAAGTGAATCCAAAAATATAAACTTGAGGCCTGAAAATGGGACGGATTGATATTAACATTATCAATACAATCTCAAAAATACCTTCTCTGTGCTTATTTTGAATTTATAACAATTACATTGTATGCTTTAATGTGTCACACACTCCACAAACTCACACATTCTCACACTCTTCAAAATCTGATAATGCTAATTAATTTGACACTTTCTGCAATGATCCAAATTATACAGTTTGCCAATGTTTTTTTTTTGTTTTTGTGTTCCTTTTCTGTATTTTTCACACACGAAATCATAGCTGTATAATTAATCTAAAAGTTGACTCCAACAAAGCTATATTAAAAATAAATATCATAACATATTTTCTGCAGTGTTGGCATTTGATTACAGTGGTGTATTTGTGTGCAGTGTTGCAATTTGTATGATGGGATGTAAGTACATATACATGTATACTGTCATGCATACATACTGACATAGATACACACTGGCACACATAAATAATGCACTCATACTGACATAGATACACATTGCCACACACAAATAACACACACATGCTGACATAGATACACACTGCCACACACAAATAACACACACACACTGACATAGATATACACAGCCACACACATATACACACACATACTGACATAGATACACACTGCCACACACAAATAACACACACATGCTGACATAGATACACACTGCCACACACAAATAACACACACATACTGACATAGATACACACTGCCACACACAAATAACACACACATACTGACATAGCTACACACTGCCACACACAAATAACACACACATACTGACATAGATACACACTGCCACACACAAATAACACACATTTATTGACATAGCTACACACTGCCACACACAAATAACGCACATATACTGACATTGCTACACACTGCCACACACAAATAACACACATATATGGACATAGATACACACTGCCACACACATGTATACACACAGATACACACACATACTGACATAGGTACACATTAACAACACTGACACAAACACAACTGACTCAGTACCATGGCCCAATTGTCGGTCTGACAGTCGCCCAGTCTCGCTGTTAAATGTTTATTTGGAGGTCACTCAATCTAATGAACAGCCACCCTGGTTACTGGGGGTCTGGGTCAGGACCAAGTTGTGCGGGGCAGTTACAATGGACAATTGCTCCATACATGCCCAATCTAGTCAGCCATAACTCTGGCCGGGTACCAGACTGGCCGAGTACCAGAGTGAGGTGGTGGGGGTCATTGTTGAGGAATAGATCCAGGGTTGTGAGCAGCAGGTTTTGTTTGAGGCTATGATATAGAGCACTCTGTCCTCCTGACATCCTGATATTCATCTGCCAGCTTCAGTAAGGATAAAAGGTCGGTGATCCCAGACCTATTCCCTTGTCTCCGGAGTGAGCAGATTATAGAATTGCTCTAGCAACATTAGCTGGACCACCTCCTCTATGGTAGTTACTTGGCAGCCATTAATACAGCATATGGCTGACCGGTGTAGGCGACATGCCGACTCTGCAAAAGAATCTGTCATTCTTTCTCAATTCCCAAAAGTGCCAGTGGTACTCCTTTGGGATTATAGCGTACCTGGCTAACAGTGTGTCTTTTACCCTGTCATAGTTCTGCAGATTCACGGCCAGGAGGGCTCTGTGTGCCTCAGCAATGCGTCTCAACAATTTCCAGACCTCGATGGAGATCCAATCCACTGGGTCTACATGATGCAGGGCCTGTGCTACCTGTTAGGCGGACCAGGCAGCCGCCTAGGGTGCCCCTTGGGAAGGGGCGCCTCCAGGAGCACTGGCTCCCCTCATGCTGCAGCCGCCCGAGCGCTCTGTAGAGAGCCTCAGACGGCTGCAGCTTTGCCCGGGCTGGTGTGTCCATGAGGGCGCACCGCCCGGGCGCAGCATGAGGAGAGGGGCTGACAGGAGTGAAGCACTCAGTGCTCCCTCCTGTCACTCAGCGCTCCCTCCTGTCACTCCCTCACTGTAGCATGGCCGAGCCCTGTATAGTTCGCGGGTACAGTGAGCATCTGGGAGTGTGCACTTCCTTTTAGTCCAGCCGGGTACAGGAAACAAAAGCTCCCTGTACCCGTGGGCCATTCAGAGCTCGGCCACACTACAACAGAAGTAGGGGAGGGGGGAGAAAGAAATTGACAGGGGGGGGAAATAAATTGACAGGGGTAGGAGAAAGAAATTGACATGGGGAAAATAAATTGACAGGGGAGAAGAAAAGAAATTGACGGAGGGAAAGAAATTGGATGGAGGGAAAGAAATTGACAGGGAGAAAGAAATTGACAGGGGAAGAAATTGGATAGGGAAAAATAAATTGATGGGAGAAAGATATTGACAAGGAGGAGGGGGAGAAAGAAATTGACAGGGGGGGGAGAAAGAAATTGACAGGGGTGGGAGAAATAAATTGACGGGGGAGGCAGGGGGAATGAGAGTGGGGAGGGGAGAAGAGAGTGACAACGGGGGAGAAGAGAGTGACAAGGGAGGGGGGGAGAAGAGAGTGACAAGAGAGGGGAGAGAGATTGACATCCATCATACACACACAATCACACACAATGCACCCCTTACACACAAAGACAAAGCACCCCTTGCACACAGAAAAACACACAGTGGATTACACACACAATGCATTACACACACAGACACACATACACAAGCAATGCAACCCTTACACACAATGCATCCTTTACACACACAGAAACACACAATGCATTCCTTACACACACTCAATGCACCCCTTACACACACTCAATGCATCCCTTACAGACGCACACACTGCATCCCGTACATACACAGAAACACACCTTGCAGCCCTTACACATACAAACACAGATTCACACAATGCATTCTTTACACACATATCAGGACATCCCCTACACACTCCACCCCCTGTGAACAAACTCACAGGGACAGTGGACCCTGGGACCCAGACACATTGAGCTGTAAAGGGCCCCTCAAAAATGCGGAGCCAAGCCTCCCCGCTCTCCCAGAATATTGATTTCAGGACTTCATTAGAAGTTACAAAACCGCCTCCAGAGAGCCCCGTTCTGCACCCGTGACCAGTGGAGTTAGACTGCAGCCAGGAGCCTACCCAACATCCTTATCTGCTAAAGCGTAGGCAATCTAGGCATTATTCGCGGCAAATTAAGCCTACCTTACCACATTAAAAGAAACACTAGGTAGTCCCCAGTAAAACCACCGCAGCTTAATGTAGTGGTTCTGGTGTCTATAGCCTGTCCCTGCGGCCTTACCGTAAAACACTGCGCAGTGCAGCACCTGGCTAGTTAACATGGCAGATCATATGGGTGGGGCATTGTGATGTCACATGGGGGGGCGGCAAACTTTACTTTTGCCTAGGGCGGCAAAAATCCTTGCACCGGCCCTGACATGATGCAACGTGCATTGCCGTTCAAAGTCTTGTAATAGCCAATATTTTCCTTCGTATCATAAATGGCTTAAAGAAAGCAAAGGGTATTTTGGTCTTAACCCTTGCCAATGTCGCTAAAGGATCTGTCCCGGCTCCAGCTTAAAGACATCAAAGGGTATTTTGGTCTTACCCCTTGCCAATGTCGCTAAAGGATCTGTCCCGGCTCCCCTAGAAGATGGGGTTTTGGCAGCTGTAGTTGCTGATCCATTTCTGCCTGAAGGAACGTGTTTATCTCTGTTCTGGCAGTTTGGATGATTTCCATGGAGGGATTAGGTCTGTACCATACCAGCCAGGCCCTCATCTCCCTCTGGAAGTCTGTTTTACTTGATAAGCTGGTGGACACAGTGCTGGCACGATCCCACCCCCTTAGTTCAACCACGAGTGTAGCCTTCGGTTTATTGCTGGCTACCTGGTCCCTTCCTTCCAACAAATCTCTCCAACCATTAATCTCTTTGACGGTTTGCATGGACACCAGGCTGTAGATAGATAGACAGATAGATAGACAGACAGATAGACAGACAGACAGATAGACAGATAGATAGACAGATAGATAGATAGATAGATAGACAGATAGACAGACAGACAGACAGATAGATAGACAGACAGATAGATAGATAGATAGATAGATAGTGCAACGGTAGTCACAATCACCAAGAGCTTAAGATGGACAATTCAATTAGGTATAGCCGGGGTGCAGGGAGCTCCGTCACAGATAGATATGTCTGGATACAGTTTTGTTTTTTTACAGGCAAGCATCCAAAATTCTAGTTTGCATATACAATACCCCTTGACACGTGATACTCTAAACCAAATTTTAATAATAATAAAAATGTCACCTACATTCATCTATCATTTTAAGGGCACTCATACAGAAATGAGGGCAACAACGAGCCGTGCTGTATTTTTTGTTTCCTGTCGTTTGGGGTTTAGCTAGTCAGCTGACCTGTTTATACCCCGTAGGAAGGGTAGTTACATAGTTACCAGTAACCTCGGCAGAAAATGAGCAAAGACTGTATGGATCAATTCAGCCTTTCACCCATCTGTCTATGCATTGGATCCAAGAGAAGGCAAAAAATCTCACTTTAATGCGATTTCCAGTTCTGCCACAAAGAGGGAAACAAATCCTTGTGGACTCTAGAGATTTCCCTGACTTTGTATTTATTTTCTCAGCTGCCAGGTACCTCCTATTAACATCGGGTATCCCCTCTCTCAGATTGGCTACACTTGTATATATTGTCTATTGACGGTTCTCCTACTAATGGCCATTGAATGCAAAGATACAATTTTCTCTCTCAGCCATGATCATTTTTTTAACCCCACGACGTCTAATTTATGTCAAATGCATTCCAGCTGTTCGTTGAACAATCCATTGCTGGGCAGAAGAATGGGCTCAGCACCTCCGAGCAGATCATTATTTAAAATAAATCCTCACCAAGCGAGTCTGCGTTAAGTAGGTCACCTATTACACAATTTGATAAGCAGGGATGCTGAGCGCCAGACATTGTATTGCGGCCTCTCTCCAGCCAGAGAAATTCAAAACACTGTAACGCGCTTCAGATGTGCTTTATTGAAACCACATTTAACTTTAAATAATATAACCTAATTTTCAATAAAAACAAACTCTGTGTGTGCTGGAATATTAACGGGACAGTATTTACAATAAAGTAACAATCTACGATTGCCCTGTGACACGTGTCTCTATATTACGAGAATATCACAGATAATAAGTATAAAATATAGCATATATTTATTCCCTAAAACAAAATATAATGAAACTGGAACAAACCGGTTAGTCAAAGGGATAACATGTCTCTGAATTCTTCATTTCCAGTATCGTAAAAATTTCAGCCAGGCTTTCAAAGTTACTTGTCACTTCAAGCCGAGGGTGGCGAAAGTGACCTCGCCACTGGTTTTTGGAGGGGCCTGTTTGCCAGCCTCCTGCCCTGCGACTATGGCCCTGGGATGTATTGCCCTTTAAGGAAGTGATATGGGCATGTTGTATTTTATTATGCTGCTGGCCCTTTAAGAACCATCTGGGGACATACTGTGGAGTTACTGGGTGGCCACCATTTCATCTATCAGAGGCACATGGTGAGAACAATGAATGGCGGCCATTTAACAGTAATTATTTTTGATATAGCATGTATATGTTCTGCGGAATCTGCATTAAACCGTATCTTCCAAACTACTGAATGGATCTGGGTGAATTTTGGATATGTGGTTCACCCAGATCCCCCGGTTCCAATGATATACTTTTTATGGGGTTATTGCATGTTTTGGGGTCCCTGTGATATGTTTTATAATACTGTATTTTCCTGCCTGTGATAATTAAGTTAGTCTATTGTGTTGAGATAATTGTATCACAGGCAGAGGGGAGGATTTCTGATGTAATGAATGGGAGTGTTAGCTGTGTTGTGTTGATTGGTTGTTCTTCAAAACCCTGTGGGCAATACTATGTTTGTAGAATGTGAATAAAAGAGGCTGTATGTGCCAGTACAGTCAGTTCTTCTTCACCCTCAATCTAGAGTCCTGTCTCTTATTGGGGGAATTGCTATATCACTACAAGGGATTGCTATGCTCTGCATACTCCCTTAGCTAATCACTACTAAGCTCTTTTAAGAGCTTGTTCCTGCTTCACTCTCTTGGAGGAGAGGTTCACCCACTGGAACCTGGAGCCTTGTCGTAGGTCCAAGGTGGGTAGGAGACGGCGAGACCACAACCAAGCTGCAGCGGTTAGTGGGGTCTGCGGTGGTTATGGTGTCTGCGGAGTGCTTGGAGCCCTCTGTAAGCGCTAGGAGCATCCTTCAGCGGAGGTACCCAGTCGGGGTGCCAAGTGATCCGTTACAGGGGGTATTTGACACACTTACCAGGGGTAACTTTCTAGTCAGCATTGCTACATTTTCACTCACCAGTGTCTAGCCGCATATAAAAACTTGGAGCTCTGAGCATACCTACCTCAAACACGCCTACACATTCATATCGCCTGATTTCAAGGAAAATACAATGAATAAATGGCACAAGGTAATCGCAATATGTTAATTTGGTGCATTCATGGCTCCTGTTGACGTGCAAATATTGGTGAGCTATAATTCCCATGATGCTTCGCCATAAAATGTATTTTCAAGAGTGTTTGCTGAAAACAAAATATCAATAGGTAAAATTTCACAGATCTACATAATTTTTCTGCCAGTATTGATTGGATGAGTCTCTCATACATCAGTGATATGATGTCACATTATGGGTAATGGTATATAGAAACATAGAAACATAGAAACATAAGCAGTGTTAAAGTGGGAACTGTATAAGTGGGGAGATATCGAGAGACAAAAATCCTGCAACTCTGCAGATCTGAGCACTTTCGACAAGCGCTGTCTCTGTGGAGCAATCGGTGTGTTTGTGTGGGTGTTGTTAATGTAAGGGTGATGTATGTGTGTGTGTGCTGTTTGTGTGTAATGTGTGGGTTGTGGGGGCCGTTTAGTTAATATCCCCCCTCCCTTCTCACCTTGTGTAGGGAGCGGGGGACCCTGCTGCTGCCATCTCTGGTGGTCCAGTGGAGAGTGAACTCTAGCCCCACAGGGGCTAGATTTCACACTCGCGAGATCTGAGCGAGAGGAACCCGGCGGAGCTGCTGGCAAGAGCTCCCCGGGTCCTCTCCTGCCTCCCTTCCTGCCTGTGGATCGGTGAGGAAGATCTTTGATCTCCCTCACCGGCCCACGGAGGGAGGCACATAGCGCGTGCCGCGGGGATTAGGGTGTACCTAGGCACACCCGGCACACCCCGTGCGCACACCTATGGTGTAAGGGTGTTGTTAGTGTGTGTAAGGGTGTTGTTAGTGTGAGGGTGCTGTTAGTGTGTGTGTGTGTAAGGGTGTTGTTAGTGTGAGGGTGCTGTTAGTGTGAGGGTGCTGTGTGTGTAAGGGTGTTGTTAGTGTGAGGGTGCTCTGTGCGTAAGGGTGTTGTTATTGTGAGGGTGCTGTGTGTGTAAGGGTGTTGTTAGTGTGAGGGTGCTGTTAGTGTGTGTGTGGGTGCTGTTAGTGTAAGGGTGATGTATGTGTGTGTGTGCTGTTTGTGTGTGGGGTGTGGGGGCCGTTTAGTTAATAGCTCCCTTCTTACCTTATGTAGGGAGCGGGGGACAGTGCTGCTGCCATCCCTGGTGGTCCAGTGGAGAGTGAACTCTAGCCCCACAGGGGCTAGAGTTCACTCTTGCGAGATCTGAGCCGCCGCAACGCTCCGACCTCGCGAGAGGAACCCGGCGGAGCTGCTGGCAAGAGCTCCCCGGGTCCTCTCCTGCCTCCCTCCCTGCCTGTGGGTCGGTGAGGAAGATCTTTCACATTAGTGAGTGCCTAGGCACACCCGGCACACCTTGTGCACACGCCTATGTATATGTGTGTGTAGTAATGTATGTGTATGTAACTGAGTGTGTGTTTACCAATGTGTGTGTAGCAGAGTGTATGTATAGCAGAGAGAGTATGTGTAGTGAAGTGTATGTGTCTGTAGCAGTGCATATTTTTTTGTCAGTGTGAATTAGTGTATATAGCAAAGTTAGTATTTAATATTGTCTGTGTCCCTGGTATTTTGTATTGGTGAATGTATGAATAGATCAGCTCTGGCAGTGTGCAACTGTAACCATTTGAGCTATATCTGAGGTTGTGTATGTGTGTACCCTGTGAGAGTGTCTAAAATGTATATCTATAGATGTGTGTTTGTGTCTCTGAGTGTGCATCTTTCTCTGGGAGTGTGTGTTAAAATATCCTTGTCTGGTATAGTCTGTGTATGCATGTAAGTGTGTATCGGTGGGCCCAGTAGCTAGCACACAATGCCTAGTATCCAATGTAGGAGCTGGAAAATGCTCCAAGTATTTTGATGGCTGCACTGCCAACTCCTCATACTTAGTGGCAGGGCTTGTGATCCACCGATCACATGACCATCTGATCCAGCGGACCTCCTTCTTGCAGTCTTTAGAAGCATCAGACAGCCTCCCTAATGCTGTCTGCTGCTCCCTGACTCCTTTAATGATGCAGAACTCACGCACCAGTGTCATCACATCATAGACGTGGAAGTGAGCCCTCTTTCATTCTAGGCGTGTGCCTACCAAACACTCTCCCCCAACATATAAAAGGGGTTTTTGTCCAATAATGGTTTCTGGATTCCCTTACCTGGTTTTGTACCTTGTTTTTCTGACTTCTGACTTCCTTCTGACTTTGGCTCGTCTTTGACCTTCCTGTTCACTATTTCTATAACGCTCGTTAGGCTTGGCCACTTTAAGGACCGGTATATGTGTTTTCTTCCTTTAGGTTTATGCTTTGCGTTTTTGGTTTATTTATTTTCATGATACATATCCCACAAAGCCTGGTGTACCATTCCTATTACACGTCTAGTGTAATATTTTATTTCTAATACGTAGCATAAAAATCCTGGTGCACAATTCTGGATTTACAATGCAGAGCACACAATGCTAAGCTCCTCTTGACTTGTACGTGTCTGCCATGAAACTACTAGTGCCCCATGCATAGTGCCTAGTGCACAATACCAACTGGAGTCCATTGATTAGCACACAATGCCTAGAGTCCAATGACTAGCACACAATACCTAGAGTCCATTGACTAGCACACAGGGCCGCCATCAGGGGGTAACAACCATGACGGTTGTCACAGGCCCGGCGGTCCTAGGGGGCCCGGACTGCTTTGGCAGTCCAGGGCCCCACAATTACTCTCTACACCTATATATAGCGATGATTGCTATATATAGGTGCAGCCGTGGGCCCCCCCGGCTCCCTATTGTCACGATTCTGGGAACCCAACACGCTGGCACACACACACACACACACACACACACACAAAAGGTGCCGTACCGGACCTTAGAGTGGCCGGGCTAAGCACACACAGAACAGTCAGGAAACAAGCCGAGTAAGGGGAACCAGAAGACAGAATAACGTGAAACGAGCCAAGGTCAAAGGGTAGGAGAAAGTCACAAAGTCGGATAAACAAGCCAGAGAGTATGTAACCAGAAACACAAGGTAAGTAGCAATACTAGCAAGCAAAGACCACAACAGGGCAGGGAGGAACAGGAAAGGTAAGTATTTAAACCATCAGGTTAATTCTGATTGGATAGTTTCCAATCAGAATTAACAATCACACGTGGGAGGTATCTAGACCTCCCACTGTGATTGAGGCACTGTGCCTTTAACGCCGGGTCAGGTGACTGACCCCGGCGTGTACAAACTTGGGCGGTCTCCCAGCGTGCAGCGTCATGTATGCTGCCGCTGGGGGACGTGGAGGGAACGGCGGGCGGCATCCGAGGCTGGAAGGATGCCACTCACCGGACCCACGAGGAGGAGGGGACCGCGGACGGCTGGAGGGTGAGTACCGCGAGTGGAGTGCAGCCTCCCCTCACAGCCGCCCGCGGGATCCCGACATTACCCCCCCGTCGAAGACCGCCCAGAGGGCGGGAAGCGGAAGGTTTCAAAGGAAACCGGGCATGAAAGGAGCGGACCAAAGAGGGAGCGTGCACATCAGAGCTCGAAACCCAAGACCGCGAGAGTCGAGAAGGGAAGCCACCTAGTACACGTCGTCAGAGACAGCGCGAGGGGAAACGGGCCGCCCGAGGGGACGAGAGAACCGGTTACACAGCAAGGGCTTCAAAAGCGAGACGTGAAACGTGTTCGGGACACGCATGGAAGGAGGCAGATCAAGGGAGTAGGTTAACCCTACGTAACACCCTGTAGGGACCAAGAAACCTGGGGGCAAATTTCATCGAGGGAACCTTGAGACGGAGGTTCCTGGAGGACAACCATACCCTATCACCCGGAACATAAGAAGGGGCCGCAACTCTACGGCGATCAGCAAACTTTTTCTGAGCAGCTGCTGAACGAGACAGCGCAACATGGACCTGATCCCATGTCTTCCGCACAGAGACGAGGTGCTGGTCCAAGGCGGGCATTCCCTTGTCGGAGAACGCACCGGGAAGGACAGAAGGACGAAACCCATAAGCAACCTCAAAAGGACTTAAGCCAGTAGACGAATGAGACACCGTATTCCTGGCAAATTCAGCCCACGGAAGAAGGCGAGACCAGTCATCCTGATGCGCATTAGTGAAGCAGCGCAAATACAATTCCACAGACTGATTAGCACGTTCGGCCGCACCATTAGATTGCGGGTGATAGGAGGAAGAGAACGACAAGGAGACCCCCATCTCAGCACAAAAGCCCCTCCAAAACCGAGAGACAAATTGAGGGCCCCTGTCAGATACGATATCCTGAGGTACCCCATGCAATCGGAATACTTCTTTGGCAAACACCTGAGCTAACTGAACCACAGAAGGCAGTTTCTTAAGTGGAATAAAGTGCGCCATTTTAGAGAACCTATCCGTCACAGTCAGTATCATCCGACAGAGGCAGGTCTACAATGAAATCCATGGATAAGTGGGTCCATGGTTTCTTGGGTATAGATAGAGGCATCAAAAAACCCTGGGGTCTCACATTAAGGGACTTACACTGCGTGCAGACCCGACAAGCCTGAACAAAATCCACTACGTCTCGCTTGAGTGAAGGCCACCAGAACTGTTGAAGGAGGCTCTTATAAGTCTTGGTAACCCCCGGATGACCAGCAGTTTTGGCGGTGTGAAATAATGTTAATAACTTTTTTCTGTCATTTGTTTCGACGTATAGTTTACCAACCGGCGTCTCAGGGGGTGCCCGGGTTTGGTATGTCTTAATGTTATCAAAGAAAGGCGAAGAAACAACCAAACGGGTAGCAGCTATTATCTGAGATGCAGGTACAATAGGTTCAGGAGTCGGGTTAACAAATTCTACTGGTTCATGCAGCCGAGAGATAGCGTCAGCTTTGGCATTACGGCAACCAGGTCTATAGGTAATAACATATTGGAAGCGTGAGAGAAATAGAGACCATCTAGCCTGCCGGGCAGATAACCTTCTAGCATCAGCAATATAGGATAGGTTCTTATGATCTGTTATAACCATAATTTTGTGACTAGAATCCTCTAATAAGTACCTCCATTCTTTGAAAGCTAACACAATAGCTAATAGTTCCCTGTTCCCAACATCGTAATTCTTCTCTGAATCAGACAACCTCTTAGAAAAATAACAACAGGGATGGAGGGGTTTGTCATATGACAACCTCTGTGACAGTACGGCTCCCACACCTGACTCCGAAGCGTCTACTTCCATAACAAAGGGAAGAGAAGGATCAGGGTGGTGCAGCACTGGAGCAGAGGCAAATGCCTTCTTGAGGGTTTCGAAGGCCTTAAGGGCTTCAGGAGTCCAAACCCTAGGGTGTAGACCTTTTTTTGTCAGCTTCGTTATAGGAGAGATGAGTGGTGAAAAGTTTTTTATAAATTTCCTATAATAGTTGGCAAATCCTATAAAACGCTGGATAGCCTTCAGTCCTTGGGGAAGTGGCCAGGACAGTATAGCTTCCAATTTAGCAGGATCCATACTGAAACCCTGTTCAGTAATGATATATCCTAGGAATTGCACAGAGGTCTGATCGAATAAACATTTTTCTAACTTACAGTAGAGTCCGTTCTGCAATAGCCTTTTGAGCACCATCCTAACATGGTTATGGTGTGACTTCAAATCAGGAGAATACACAAGTATGTCGTCAAGGTACACCACAGCACAGACATGCAATAGATCCCTAAGGACATCATTTATGAGGTCCTGAAACACGGCAGGAGCATTACACAGTCCAAAAGGCATAACCAGATATTCGTAATGCCCACTGCGTGTGTTGAACGCTGTCTTCCACTCGTCATTCTCCTTTATACGGACAAGGTTATAAGCCCCCCTGAGGTCTAATTTGGTGAAGAATTTAGAACCTTTAACACGATCAAACAACTCAGTGATGAGGGGGATAGGGTAGGCGTTTTTAACCGTTATATTGTTCAGACCCCTGTAGTCTATACATGGCCTCAAATCGCCCTCCTTCTTAGCCACAAAAAAGAAACCAGCACCAGCAGGAGAGGAGGACCTTCTAATAAAACCTTTTCTTAGGGATTCCCGTATGTACTCCTCCATGATCTGGTTCTCTTTTTCAGAAAGAGGGTAGACCTTTCCCCTAGGAGGCATAGTGCCCGGTAAGAGGTTTATGGCACAATCATACTCACGATGTGGGGGTAGCTTATCTGCCTCCCTCTTTTCAAAAACCAAGGCAAGGTCTGCATAAACAGAAGGGACAGAAACCGAGAGTGGTTTAGCCGTGGGCACGTTAAGTAAACAAACAGGACGTACATGAGCCATACAGTCTCGCTGACAAGATTCCCCCCAGGAGAGTATGTCTAAACAACCCCAATCAAGAACAGGGTTGTGTTTAACTAACCAGGGAAAACCTAGAACAATGGAGGCTGTTGGGGAGTCAATTATTTGGAAGGTTAGCTTCTCCTTGTGCAAAACACCCACAGACATAACTATTTCCTGGGTTTCATGGGTCACCAGAGGTTTCTCCAGTGGTCTACCATCTATGGCCTCAACGGCCAAGGGTGTCTCCTTTCGGATCAAATTCAGGGCTGCGGTTTTGGCAAAGGTCTCATCCATAAGGTTGTCTGCCGCACCTGAATCGATCAGGGCTTTGGTTGTTATAGTGGTTTTATTGACCAAGAGAGAAACCGTAATAAACGGTCTAGAGATGGACATATGAGGGGACAAAGTCATAACACCCGAGGCCGACCCCTCTCTAGGCCTTAGGTGCTGCAGTTTCCCTGTACTTTAGGGCAGGCTTTACAGTGATGCCCCCTCTTCCCACAATAAAGGCATAACCCCTCCCTTCTACGGTACGCTCTTTCAGCCTCAGTTGGGTTCAGGGGATGGTTGCATAGGAGCGGGTAACGCTAGCAGTGAAGTACTGGGTAGAGCAGGTAACACCCGTGTATCCAACCGTCTTTGGCTACGCCTCTCTCTAATACGGTTATCGATAAGAATCACATAGTCTATAACATCATCTAGAAGAGCAGGTAATTCCCTGGATGCTATTTCATCCAGTATATAAGCGGCCAGACCCTCCTGAAAGGCTGTTACGAGGGCGTCATTATTCCAAACCACTTCAGCTGCTAGAGTACGAAATTCGATAGTGTAATCTGCTACAGATCTGTTACCCTGTCGGACCCTAAGCAGAGCCTTGCCAGCAGAAGCAACCCTACCGGGTTGATCAAACGTGCGTCTGAAAGCTGTCAGAAAATCTGCAAAGGACATAGGAGACGTATTTTCCCAAATGGGGTTGGCCCATGCTAAAGCTCTCCCGGACAAGTGGTTTATCAAAAAGGCAATTTTAGATCTGTCAGTGGGATAGGAGCGTGGATTCATCACCAAATGGATGTCGATTTGGTTGAGGAAACCACGACACAATGCTGGGTCACCACTGTAGCGCTGTGGCGGCGTCATGTGAACTATATGAGCGGGAACAGGTACTGGAGTGGGAATGGGTTCGGGCACAGCAGCAGCAACCTCCTGAATGGCAGGTTGCAAGTGTGCAGTACGAGCCAGAATGGTTTGCAAAGCTTGAGCAAACTGATCCATACGGTGGTCCAAGCCATCCATTCTAGCCTCTTGATTAACTAGGAGCTGTGGTATGTCAGCAGGTTCCATTATGGCCCTGTTGTAATGTCACGATTCTGGGAACCCAACACGCTGGCACACACACACACACACACAAAAGGTGCCGTACCGGACCTTAGAGTGGCCGGGCTAAGCACACACAGAATAGTCAGGAAACAAGCCGAGTAAGGGGAACCAGAAGACAGAATAACGTGAAACGAGCCAAGGTCAAAGGGTAGGAGAAAGTCACAAAGTCGGATAAACAAGCCAGAGAGTATGTAACCAGAAACACAAGGTAAGTAGCAATACTAGCAAGCAAAGACCACAACAGGGCAGGGAGGAACAGGAAAGGTAAGTATTTAAACCATCAGGTTAATTCTGATTGGATAGTTTCCAATCAGAATTAACAATCACACGTGGGAGGTATCTAGACCTCCCACTGTGATTGAGGCACTGTGCCTTTAACGCCGGGTCAGGTGACTGACCCCGGCGTGTACAAACTTGGGCGGTCTCCCAGCGTGCAGCGTCATGTATGCTGCCGCTGGGGGACGTGGAAGGAACGGCGGGCGGCATCCGAGGCTGGAAGGATGCCGCTCGCCGGACCCAGGAGTAGGAGGGGACCGTGGACGGCTGGAGGGTGAGTGCCGCGAGCGGAGTGCAGCCTCCCCTTGCAGCCGCCCGCGGGATCCCGACACCTATACTTGCAGAGGGGGCCCAGCGGACTGCAGCTGTACTTTACAGCATTTTCCTCGCTCTAACTCCCGCTACACTGACACACATTCTGCATTTACAACACTAACACACACACTGCATTCATTACACTAACACACACTGCATCCACAACACTAACACACTCTGCATCCACTACACTGACACACACTCTGCATTTACAACACTAACACACACACTGCACACCAGTGGCGTACATACCAGGGTCGCAGGAGTCACGGCTGCGACCGGGCCCGGACCACCGGGGGGGCCCGGCCGCCCCTGCGACCCGGTATGTACCCACAGGTCCAGCCTCTTCCCCTGGGGGGCCCAGGAGCTGGTCACCTCAGGGCCCCCCAAGGCTGGCCTTGCTGACACCCGGCGGGCGGGCTGTCTGGGTGGCCGGCGCACGAGGGAGCACTCTCCCCTGAGTGCTTCCTCTTCAGCTCCCTTGCGCAATAATGTGTGTGTGTTTGTGTTAGTGTGTGTGTTAGTGTGTTTGTGTTAGTGTTTGTATTAGTGTGTTTGTGTGTGTGTCAGTGAGTGTGTCTGTTATTGGGTGTGTGTCTGCTAGTGAGTGTCAGTGAGTGTGTTACTGAGTGTGTTTGATGTCTGTTAGTGAGTGTGTGTGTGTTTTGTCAGTGTAAGTGCATGTTTTGTAAGTGAGTGTGTATGTCTGTCTGTCGCTGAGTGTGTCTCTGTCAGTAAATGTGGGTGTCTGTTAGCTAGTGTGTATGCGTCTGTTCGTGAGAGTGTGTGTCTTCAGAATTTACCTTTCTCCAGCGCCGGACTCCCTTGGCGCTGGGGATCCCTCCGCCTCTCAGCTCCGAATGCACATGTGCGGCAAGAGGCGCGTGCATTTATACCGCCCATAGGAAAGCATTACTCAATGCTTTCCTATGGACATTCAGTGTCTTCTCACTGTGATTTTCACAGAGAGAATCACGGAAGCTCCTCTAGCGGCTGTCAATGAGACAGCCACCAGAGGTTGGATTAACCCTCAGTGAAACATAGCAGTTTCTCTGAAACGGCTGTTTTCAGCTGCAGGGTTAAAACTAGAGGGACCTAGCACCCAGACCACTTCATTGAGCTGATGTGATCTGGGTGTCTGTAGTGGTCCTTTAGGTGGGTGTGCATACCGCGGTCGCGGGGTTGCAGCCCTGCAACCAGGTGCCCGCCACCATGTGTTGCGGCCCCGACCCGCGCCAAGTAAGCGCGGGGGGGAGGCCCATGGATCAATTTTCACACTGGGGCCCCATGGGTCATGTGTACGCCACTGACACACACATTGCATTCACTACACTGACACACACTGCATCCACTACACTGACACACACTCTGCATTCATTACACTAACACACACTCTGCATTCATTACACTAAGACACAATCTGCATTCATTACAGTGACACACACTCTGCATTCACTACACTGACACACACTCTGCATTCACTACACTGACAAACACACTGCATTCATTACACTGACACACACACTGCATTCATTACACTAACACACACACTACATCCATTGCACTAACACACACTCTGCATTCATTGCACTAACACACAGTCTGCATTCATTGGCTGGCCGGGCGGAGGGACGACGTGGGGGGCCCAGACCTTGTGCTTTGTCCGGGGCCCCAAAAATTTCTGGTGGCGGCCCTGCTAGCACACAATACCTAGAGTCCACTGACTAGCACACAATACCTAGAGTCCAATGACTAGCACACAATGCCCAGAGTTCAATGACTAACACACAATGCCAAAAGTTGAATGACTAACACACAATGTCTACTGTCCAATGACTAGCACACAATGTAGGTAATTACCCCTTTTTTCAAGGTAGAGTAGAAGGATTCCTCTTAATCCTCATATATAAACAACAAAAACAAATATACCTAAAAATATAACATGGAAAGAGAACTCATGTGCCCGATGTCTAGCACACAATGCATAGGGTTCAATGACCAACACACAATGCCAAGAGTTCAATGACTAACACACAATGTCTGCTATCCAATTCCAATAACTAGCACACAATACCTAGAGTCCAATGACTAGCACACAATACCTAGAATCCAATGACTAGCACACAATGCCTAGAGTTCATTGACTAGCGCACAATGCCTAGAGTTCATTGACTAGCGCACAATGCCTAGAGTCCAATGACTAACACAAATACCTAGAGTCCAATGACTAGCACACAATCCCTAGAGTTCAATGACTAGCACACAATGCCTAGAGTCCAATGACTAGCACACAATCCCTAGAGTTCAATGACTAGCACACAATCCCTAGAGTCCAAGAGTCCAATGTCTGCTATCCAATTCCAATAACTAGCACACAATACCTAGAATCCAATGACTAGCACACAATGCCTAGAGTTCATTGACTAGCGCACAATACCTAGAATCCAATGACTAGCACACAATGCCTAGAGTTCATTGACTAGCGCACAATGCCTAGAGTCCAATGACTAACACAAATACCTAGAGTCCAATGACTAGCACACAATCCCTAGAGTTAATTGACTAGCACACAATGCCTAGAGACCAATGACTAGCACACAATCCCTAGAGTTCAATGACTAACACAAATACCTAGAGTCCAATGATTAGCACACAATCCCTAGAGTTCATTGACTAGCACACAATGCAAAGATGCAGCACAACATGTACTTGTATTATAAATTCACAATATAACCATTCAATTGTTATTAATTTGGCTGTTAGTATGTCCGTGACATGTTTGCATGATACACACATGGACTTTTGGGATAACACGTGCACTTTAAGCTTGCCATAAAAATATAGCATTTTCAAGTCATGCACCTGTTATATCCCTTCAATTTCCAGGTAACAAAATGTAATCTGTTCCTAAAACTACAGGCACAAGGGACAATCATTTAATATACATGACGTGAGAGTGGATTTAAGCTTTGCAGCTCATGTAACCGATGCTTACACATTGGAAAGATCAACTGGGTAAAGTGGTGTTTAACATCAGTTCATCTTTAGAACCCAAAGCTTGTGTCAGTTTCTGAAACCGAGGATTAAATGGATGCAACAGTGAATCATTCATGCGCAACAGTTCATCAGCGAGTTACTTTGGCTGCTCGTTGGAAAGCAATGCATTTATACACTACGCAGTGTTTATTGTCTTCCAATG
The DNA here is from genome assembly GCA_933207985.1 of Pelobates cultripes. Taxonomy (NCBI): domain Eukaryota; kingdom Metazoa; phylum Chordata; class Amphibia; order Anura; family Pelobatidae; genus Pelobates; species Pelobates cultripes. The sequence continues at coordinate 15,633,416 of OW240913.1, read as the reverse complement.
TGGCATTTATCCCTTCAGTAATGGAAAGGTTAAATAATGTTATAGAACTTGCAAAGATCAGAAATGACGTGGAGATGAATTTAAAATAGATCTGGATCCACGCAAATTCTGGGAGATTAAATGCTCAATAGCCCCACTCGCTGTGCTCACAAATCTCCTGTATATTGTTGCATTAAGACTTTATACTTGATTTATTTTCTCTTCAAGGGTAATAGTAGAAAGGATTAAGCACAATGAGCCTGAGGGAGCAAAGCTGGCTTTTGTTCCCACTGTCTTCTGTTATGTGTTACTTCTCATCCATAGGTAATCTTAAAATTATGCATTTTTAGAACCCTGCTCCCCTTTGTGTTCTGCCACTATTAGGGGAGTATCGTCTGTCACTATTAGGGGAGTATCGTCAGTAACTTGTACTCTGTAACAGTACTCTGTACTTGTAACAGTAGTCTGGGGCCTGCAAGGAGTCCTGTAGCGCTATGTGGTGTGGTTGGGAACCAGACAGTATTGCATGTTTGTGACAGCTTGGGCCCCTTAAAAGTACAGCCACTCCCCATTCATTTTGGGCACGGCTGCTCTGGGAGGAAGTGATGTCCATTCACTTCCTCCCAGTGCCCAAAGGAACCGCATGGGAGGAAAGAAACAGCTTAGCCCAGCCCCCTCAGCACAGCTTAAAGTAGGCACCAGATGTCCCCTAGAAACTTGTGTTTTGGGGGTGTTTTTCTGCTAAGGGAACAGGACAACTGTACTGCATCAAAGGGACGATGGACGGGGACATGTACCGTCAAATCTTGGGTTAGAACCTCCTTCCCTCAGCCAAGGCATTGAAAATGGGTCATGGATGGGTATTCCAGCATGACAATGACCCAAAACGCACAGCCAAGGTGTCAGGAAACTGACAGGGATCCAATACGCAGAGTGCGCACAGAAGGAGGTACGTATACCGGACCTTAGAATGGCCGGACTAACGTAAGGACAAAGCAAGAATAGTCAAAAGGTAAGCCGAGGTCAAGGGAGCCGGAGGACAGGTAAGCGAGATACAAGCCGAGTCAAAGGAGAGGAGAGGACAACAGGACAAAAGACAAGCAAGGGTCAAAACCGGAAACACTAGCTAAAGAACGCGCTGAGTGACTAGCAAGCTAGAACCACGACAGGGCAATGAGCAGTAGTAAAGGTTTCCTTTAAATACCCTGTTACCTAAATAGAGACCACGCCCCCAAAAGGTCCGGAATAGCGGTTCCCGGCACTTTATGCAAATGCCGACGTCATGACGTCGACGCTAGCCGTCGCGTCATAAAAGGGGGAGGAGCTAGCGCGGCCGGCGCGAAAACGGCCGAAATATGCCGAAATGCTAGGGGAAGGGAGTCCCTAAGCAGAGAGGATGTCCTCCCTGGATACATCACCAACAGGTACCCTGACAGTACCCCCCTTTCTAGAAACGCCCACCGGGCGGATGGGACCCGGCTTAGAAGGAAAACGAACGTGGAAGGCTCGTAGAAGACGAGGAGCATGCACGTCTATACCAGGAACCCAAGATCTCTCTTCGGGACCATAACCTTTCCAGTCTATGAGGTATTGCAGCTTCCCCCTAGAAATACGAGAATCAAGGATGGACTTGATGATATATTCCTCCTGACCATCCACACGGACCGAGGATGGAGGAGCAGAGCGGGAGGAAAATCTGTTACAAACAAGAGGTTTCAATAACGACACATGAAAAGAGTTAGGGATGCGTAGAGTAGGAGGCAGATCCAGCAAATAAGAAACCGGGTTGATCCTCCTCAGTACCCTGTAAGGACCAATGTAACGAGGAGCAAACTTCAAGGAAGGAACTTTCAGGCGAATGTGTCTGGTACACAACCAGACCCTATCCCCCGGAGAAAAAATAGGAGCAGGACGTCTACGCCTATCAGCATGTGACTTGAACACCGCGGAACTACGTTCAAGAATTTGTCGAGTCTGATCCCACAACTTTCTCAGGTTGGCTATATGAATATCAACCGACGGTATACCCTGGGAAGGAGACACCGACGGAAGAACAGTAGGGTTAAAGCCATAGTTCAAGAAAAAGGGGCTATTATGAGTGGAACCACAAACAAGGTTGTTGTGAGCAAACTCCGCCCAAGGAATCAGACCGACCCAGTCATCCTGGTGTTCAGAAACAAAACAACGTAGATATTGCTCAATTTTTTGGTTAGTGCGTTCGGCTGCTCCGTTAGATTGAGGATGATAGGCCGAAGAAAAATTCAGTTTGATGCCCAACTGTGAACAGAAGGATCTCCAAAAACGGGAAATAAATTGGGAACCCCTGTCTGACACAATTTCATTGGGAATACCATGTAAACGGAAAATTTCTCTAGCAAATATCACGGCCAGTTCGGGGGAGGACGGAAGTTTAGGCAAGGGAATGAAATGAGCCATTTTAGTAAACCTGTCAAGGACCGTGAGTATAACTGTATGCTTATTGGAAGCTGGTAGATCCACAATAAAATCCATAGCCAAGCAAGCCCAAGGTTTGTTGGGAACGACTAAGGGCTGCAATAAACCACAAGGGAGATCCCGCGGAAGTTTATTCCTGACACAAACATTGCAAGCCTTGACAAAGTCTTCCACATCCCTACGTAAACCGGGCCACCAGAAGTCTTTTGAGATCAGGCAGTAAGTTTTGTGGATGCCGGGGTGACCAGCGATCTTGCTATCGTGGAAACAGCGAATAATGTCCACTTGGAATTTGGGAGACACGAACAAGCGGCCCACAGGAGTACGTTCGGGAGCAAGAGATTGTTCGTTCTGAATATCAGCGAGCAATGGAGAGTGTATTTTGACATTGGTGTTGGCGATAATATTGACTTCAGGAATAATAGGGAACAAAGTATCCTCTGTAGAGGTGGTAGGTTCGTGCTGACGTGACAAAGCGTCTGCCTTAGTGTTCTTAGAACCAGGCCTGTAAGTAAGCACATAATTAAAGTGTGTAAGGAACATAGACCAACGTGCCTGCCTGGCAGATAATCTTTTGGCCTCCCCCATATACGATAAATTTTTGTGGTCAGTCAAGATAGTAACTGGGAGGACGGTGCCCTCTAACAAATGTCTCCATTCCTTTAATGCCATAATGATAGCTAAAAGTTCTCTATCACCAATGTCATATCTCCTTTCAGTGTGTGACAGTTTCTTGGAAAAAAAACCGCAAGGGTGCAGCGGCTTATCTAAACTTTGTCTTTGGGATAACACTGCGCCTATCCCTGTTTCAGACGCATCAACTTCAAGTAAAAAGGGTAGAGAGGTATCAGGATGAACTAATACAGGTGCTGAGGCAAAAGACTGTTTGAGCGTTTCGAAGGCAGATAAAGCCTCAGTAGACCAGGTTTTGGTATCGGCTCCTTGTTTGGTCATATTAGTGATAGGAGCGATAACAGAGGAGTACCCTTTAATAAAACGTCTGTAATAATTAGAAAATCCAAGAAATCTTTGTATGGCTTTGAGTCCCTTAGGTAAAGGCCAATCTAAAATCGACTTTAGTTTGGTCGGGTCCATCATAAACCCGTCTTTGGAAATTACGTAACCTAAGAAAGTTACCTGAGACTGGTCAAAGCTACATTTTTCCAATTTACAATACAATCCATGTTGTAAAAGTTTCTGTAATACCTTTCTGACTTGTCTATGATGTGAATTAATGTCTCTAGAATGGATTAGTATATCATCCAAATATACAATTACACATTCATGTTGGAATTCTCTAAGAACTTCATTGATCAAGTCTTGGAAGACGGCCGGGGCGTTACAAAGCCCAAACGGCATTACGGTATACTCATAATGCCCGTAACGGGTATTAAATGCTGTCATCCATTCATCTCCTTGTTTAATTCGCACTAAGTTATATGCTCCCCTTAAGTCAAGTTTAGTAAAAATACTCGACCCCTTTAGTCTGTCAAAGAGTTCAGTAATCAAAGGAATAGGGTAAGCATTTCTGATAGTAATTTTGTTCAATCCCCGATAGTCTATACAAGGACGTAAGGTACCGTCTTTCTTTTCTACAAAAAAGAAACCCGCCCCCGCCGGAGAAGAAGACTTTCTAATAAATCCCTTGTCTAAATTCTCCTTGATATATTCCTCTAAAACTAAATTTTCCTTGGTGGATAGAGGGTATACCGTACCCCTGGGAGGCATAGTACCAGGGAAAAGTTTAATAGAACAGTCATAAGACCGGTGGGGAGGTAAAGTATCCGCCTTACCCTTGTCAAATACAGATTTGAGGTCTAGATATTGTAATGGTATCTGAACGTCTGTGGATTGAGAAGTGTTAGCATAAGAGTTCACGGGGCAAACAGAAGTAACTCTCTGCAGACATTCTTTCCTACAACCCATACCCCAAGAAACGATTTCTCCACCCTCCCAGTCAATCTGAGGGTTGTGTCTCTTGAGCCAAGAATATCCTAGAACCACTGGGACTGCCGGGGAGGAAATTAACAGAAGGGAAATCAACTCTTCGTGGAAAATACCAACAGTAAGCTTAACGGGTTCGGTCTCATGGAATATTACTGGTTCAGATAAAGGTCTACCATCTATGGCCTCAACGGCCAAGGGTGTATCTCTCAATTGGAATGGGATACAATGCTTATTAGCGAAAGTTTGGTCTATAAAGCTTTCTGCTGCTCCAGAATCTAATAATGCCATCGTAGTAATAAACCCCTTTTCCCAAGCTAGAGAGACAGGAATCAGAAGCCTATGGTCTTTTTTATTATGCATAGAGGACAGTAATGAAACACCCAAGGCCCGTCCTCTAAGGGAACTTAGGTGCGAGCGTTTCCCGGACGATTAGGGCAACTGAGACGTAGGTGACCTCTCAGCCCGCAGTATAAACAGAGACCCTCCCTTCTTCTGTACTGTCTCTCAGCCTCAGATAAGCGAGTATTACCTATCTGCATAGGTTCTGGTGGAGTAGGATTATAGGAGTCAGGGTTCTGAAATGAGGGAGCGAGTCTTACAGGAAGTCTAGTAACTCTTTCCCGAGTGTTCAGCCTCTGTCTCATGCGTTCATCTATTCTGGAAATGAAGGATACTAAATCCTCTAAATTTTCCGGAAGTTCTCTAGTGGCAATTTCATCTAGAATTTCATCAGACAACCCATTCAAGAAAACATCCATAAAAGCTTGTTCGTTCCATTTCACTTCTGCTGCCAATGATCTAAACTCTAGAGCATATTCTACAAGGGTCCTATCTTGTTGTTTAAGGCGTAACAGGGATCTGGCCGCATTAATCTTCCTCCCTGGGGGGTCAAAGGTTCTTCTAAAAGCCGTGACAAACGCAGTGTAGTTGTAGACTAAAGGATTGTCATTCTCCCAAAGGGGATTGGCCCATCTAAGTGCTTTATCTATTAGCAGGGTTATAATAAAGCCTACCTTAGCCCTGTCAGTGGGGTAAGCCCGGGGTTGTAGTTCGAAATGTATACTTATCTGGTTTAAAAAACCACGACAAGCATCAGGCGAACCCCCATATCGTAATGGTGACGTGACATGGGAAGATGCGCCTACAGTGGCTACTTCCAAACCAGTACTTAGCGAGTGGCTAGCAGTGGAACGTATTTCTTCAGACTGGGTACTGGAGCGTGTCAACAAAGTTTGTAACGCTAAAGCCATTTGGTCCATTCTATGGTCCATGGCCTCAAATCTGGGGTCAGGAGGACTAGCACCTGCAGGATCCATCATGGCCCTGTCGTAATGTCAGGAAACTGACAGGGATCCAATACGCAGAGTGCGCACAGAAGGAGGTACGTATACCGGACCTTAGAATGGCCGGACTAACGTAAGGACAAAGCAAGAATAGTCAAAAGGTAAGCCGAGGTCAAGGGAGCCGGAGGACAGGTAAGCGAGATACAAGCCGAGTCAAAGGAGAGGAGAGGACAACAGGACAAAAGACAAGCAAGGGTCAAAACCGGAAACACTAGCTAAAGAACGCGCTGAGTGACTAGCAAGCTAGAACCACGACAGGGCACTGAGCAGTAGTAAAGGTTTCCTTTAAATACCCTGTTACCTAATTAGAGACCACGCCCCCAAAAGGTCCGGAATAGCGGTTCCCGGCACTTTATGCAAATGCCGACGTCATGACGTCGACGCTAGCCGTCGCGTCATAAAAGGGGGAGGAGCTAGCGCGGCCGGCGCGAAAACGGCCGAAATATGCCGAAATGCTAGGGGAAGGGAGTCCCTAAGCAGAGAGGATGTCCTCCCTGGATACATCACCAACAGGTACCCTGACACAAGGCAACAAATGAGTGACTCAAGAAAAAGCACATTAAGGTCCTGGAGTGGGCCAGACCTTAATCCTATAGAAAATCTGTGGAGGGAGCTGAAGGTTCGAGTTGCCAAAAGTCAGCCTTGAAACCTTAATGACTTGGAGAGGACCTGCAAAGAGAATTGGGACAAAATCCCTCCTGAGATGTGTGCAAACCTGGTGGCCAACTACAAGAAACATCTGACCTCTGTGATTGCCAACAAGGGTTTTGCCACCAAATACAAAGTCGAAGGGGTCAAATACTTATTTTACTCATTGACATGCAAATCAATGTATAACTTTTTTGACATGAATTTTCCTTGATTTTTTTTTGTTTTTTGTTATTCTGTCTCTCACTGTTAAAATACACTTACCATTAAAATTATAGACTGATCATTTCTTTGTCAGTGGGCAAACGTTCAAAATCAGCAGGGGATCAAATACTTTTTTCCCTCACTGTATATCATTTAGGTGTTTTTTTAGCCACATGATCTATGTGTTATTTTCAGCGATTCCATTTCCGTTAATTTATTTCACTGTGATGTAAAGTGAAAGCTGTGAAATCTCCATGGGAAAGTATAGATTTAAATACACATACATATAATATGTCGAGACAAATACATTTTATAATGAATGTTGGCATTAGCTGTCTGGTATCACAGATACAAACAAACATTAAAAAAGGAAAGTAAAGCTATAAAATATTGTCTATGAAATGCTTGATGATGTTTGCATTTAATATGCCGAGATAATTGTGTTTCTGCCGTTAGTCACGATCTTTATGGAATGATGAAGACGGCTTTATTGTCTTATTCCATCAGACGATGTTACTGTCACCTACTGAGGCAGGAAGTCACATTGAAAAGCAGAATATTAACATATTCAGAAATATTATTATTTGTTATCATGCAAATCAAGAAAGCCATTGTCCCCAAAACACAGCCTTCTCGCTGTGTCAAACTATTAACCAGTTACATACCAGCTGATAGACTTTCTCCAAAAAGCTCCCCGTCTGTAACTGCAACCACAGGGGGTTCTGTTAAGCGCTCACTTGAGTTGGGAATACTTATGCAATCAATAAATTGCTTTTTTCTGTTCAAGTACATTTTGTATAATAAACAAATATTTCAGTGTTCAGTGCTGCAGAAATCACATTTACTTTAAAACAAGTTGTATCCTTAACCCAGATAGATAGACAGACTGACAAACAGATAATAGATAGATAGATCAGTGCTGTATTTGCCGTGAGGCAAACAAGGCATATGCCTTGGGCGGCACTTTCCAGCGGGCGGCAAAAAAGGCTGCCCCCAAATGTCTTGTTAGCCTCGGGACAGGTGGCTAGCTAAGGTCCAGGTAGGCGTAAGGGAGCGCTGATTTTGTGACACATTCCGGCTCCCAGCATCACTCTGCGGCTCCACTCATAAATCAGTGCTCCCTCGCAACCCCCGCTTGGACCTCAACTGACTGCATGCCTTCATGCCCAAACAGCCTGGCCGGAAGCCCCACTGGACACCAGGTAAAAAAAATCCATGCAGTTCTCCCAAAGGGGGGGTGGGGGGGAGAGGTGGTGGGGGTGAGGGGAAATGTGTGTTTTTGTGTATGTATGTATGTCTGCCAGTGTGTGTGTGTATCTGTCAGTGTGTGTCTGTCAGTGAATATGTGTATGTCTGTCAGTGTGTGTCTGAGTGATTGTGTGTATCTGTGAGTGAGTGTCTCTGAATGAGTGAGTCTATGTCTGTCAGTGTGTGTCTGAGTGATTGTGTGTCTGTGAGTGTGTGTGTATGTCTGTGTGTGTCTGTGAGAGAACCTGTGTGTCTGAATGATTGTGTGTGTCTGTGAGTGTGTCTGTGAGGGAGCCTGTGTCTCTGAGTGATTGTGTGTGTGTGTCTGTCAGTGAGTTTGTGTGTGTATGAGTGATTGTGTATGCCTGTCAGTGATTGTATGTGTGTGTCTGTGTGTGTGTCTGTGAGTGAGTCAGTGATTGTGTGTGTGTCTGTCAGATTATGTCAAATCAGTGAGTGTGTGTGTGTGTATGTCAGTGTATCTGAGAGTGTGTTTCTGCCAGTCAAAGCGTGTGTTAGTCTTTAACAGGAAGAGGTGTGTCCTTGACAGGAAGGGGTAGGGCAAATGTAAATGACTAAGTTCCGTCATGCCTAGGGCAGCACAGATCCAAAATACACCACTGAGATAGATAGAAAGGAAAGATCATTCCATAAGCCATCTTCCAGAAGCAATTATCAACCTGTTTGCTAATCTTTCAATGACATTAATTTCCATGTATTTATCATCTATATCCTGTGTATATATATTTGCCCAAAGTGCTTGCTTTCTAGTAATTTAGAATCTTGCTGTAGGAAAATAACAACTCATATTCTGTTTAAGAGCTTAAATATTACAACATTCTAAGGTCTTGATAACTTCTTATTACGAATGTATTTAATGCTTGGAATGATATAGGGCTTAGCAAGGTTCTTTAATATCCATTTTGAAAAGTAATGTTTGAAAATATATTTTGTTTAAAGGATGGTTTACAAAGACTCCCGCTGCTATAGTGCTCTGCTGTATTCACCGAATTCTACATTCTGCTGATCTTTTTAGTTACTAGAATAAACTGCATTAAAGTTCGATATATTATTTTTTTACATTATGAAGTTACCTTAGGAGTTGTTTCTTATTTCTTTTTATGCACACTTTTCTATTGGAGAAAATAAAAGTTTTTTGTAACAATTTGATATTTTATGCAGACACTTGACAGGCGCAAAGTCGGATTTACCGGCATATGCGCTATCCTTACCCGGAACCCATTAAGACACGGACACAGGTAATACTGTTTGAAATATTAGTCCACAGCTTTATTAATTATTAATTAATTAAGGAATAACAAATAGGATCATTGCCAATAAATATTATTAAAGCCAACAACCCCCCATATACATAACATACCACTGGCAATGACCCCACAATAATAACAATAAATAAGAATCTAATTAACATATTAATACAGAAACCGACTGTCCAATATTACCACATTTCCACCAGATTAAATTGTAGGGATGTACCAAGACACCGCTACACCCCCAGGTTCGGAGCCACCAATGGGCTTGAACCTTCCAACCAAGTGTAACACTGCCTAATCCACACTAAACCTCCAGATGCCCACTTCCTCCTCCATCTACCCCCCCGATTTAACCTGGCCATTCCCTGCCGCTGTGAAAAAAAAGGAAAATTTTCTAACCTAACCAAAGTCAAGGAGGGTTGGAGGGACAACTAATAGGTAAGTTTAGGTTTAGTTAAGATGGCCACTTCACAAAATGGCTGGTATTAATACTCCCCTCGTAGCTCCGCCCCCCCTTAGCTTTCTAGCTGTCACTCAACTTCCGTTAGATGCTAGGACCTTGACAGAGCCTTCTGGCTCTGTCAAGGTCCTAGCTGCGCTGATCCATTGGCTACATTACACTCACAGACTTCCTCTGTTTTACCGTAGTATTGCTGCACTCCCTTCAAAATTATTGTGTTTTGTATTCCCCATTTGTAACCTATTCTGTCCTGGGTTATCTTCACTTTATTCCATAACTTCCAATATTGGGGGTATGAATTTGGCACTGGTGCAGACTGCTTCAAAAGACTCTCCTCAAATATATGGTGTTTTGTCGTCACCTCAAAAGAACACCTATAGTGGATTGGTGGGCTGCTCAACCTAAAAGGAATCTCTTCTGGATTCTAAATATGAACAGAAAAATGGGAATTGGGGGGACCCATCCAGAAGATGCTGTAAAGACCAAAATATGTACAAAATACATGTTAGGTAACAGCGCACACTTAAAGAAATATACTCCACTTTGACACTGGCAACTCCCAAAATGAGCAGTACTGCTTAGGAAGAGTTGCCCAAAAACCTGGCGCCCTGGCTAGCCCCATTCAGGGCAGACTATGCACAGACCACTGCTAAAGCACTCTTTGCATGGTCCTTGTGCACTCACTGCAGCGCAAGTGTATCTAATTATGGAATCACAGTTATGAGAGTCAAAGACTTTTGCTATAAAATGTTCTGTTTTTTTACTAGACAGAACATGCATACTTGTGCTCTTCTTAAAGCGTCTTGGTCACCTCCCCTACCCCCCCTCACCCCCCCCCAAAAAAATAAAGGTCCGTGTTGGAATCTCACCGAAATTCTAACCCAGTCAAAAGATATCATAAGACAAAGTAGATACAACTTAACAAAGCTCGACAACAGGCAGAGCTACCACTGTCAAACTCTGTCAAGCCCTCAGCTGTCACTACTAGAAAAGGTTCCGGTTTTGGAGGATCTCAAGTCTCGCAGGATCCCCCATAGACACCAGTGTTGTGCTCTTACACTTGCACAAGAGTGCAGATCTGATTCTGGCTCCTGGCAGGTCAACCACCAAAAGCAGAAGAGGACCTTGAGGAAGAAAATGATGGCAGATGTGAAGAATAGGTACAGGTAAATAAAATCTATATTTCCCTGCAAAGCAGTCACGAACTGGGGTCTTGGCAAAATTTGCAAAGACTGAAGAAACTGTAATTCAAATGCATATAGGGATGTGGAATAAAGTTCAGGTAACTCTTTTTGGTTTCTGTTTTATGATGTAATATATACCAATAACATGTTTTGTGAAGATCATCATGTGTGATTAAGTTATATACTGTGTCATCTAGAATATATTTGTTTCTGCAATGTGACTGTAGCACGTGGTTTTATTGTCTTGCTGAAGGCCAGATATTTTCTATGCATGAAGATACCAAACCACATCAGTCGCTAGAACTCCAAACTCCACAATATTACACGGACAGCTTGCACGGAACTAGATTGGACAAATTTTATCTTAAATCTCTCTCCGGATTCACAAGATTCCTTCTATATTCTAATTTAACATTTGTGATGAGAAAGATGAATATTTCGTAAGTCATGAGATCAAACTTACAGGAGACGAAGACTCTAAATTGGTAGGATTTGGTTTATTTGATCTGTTTTCCAACAGAGATTATTGTGTAGTTGTTACTAAGAGATTAGTGTAGATTATTAGTTCTGATGGCGTAAATGAGTGAGTGGAGAAGGCAGTAATGAGAAAAAGAAAGGAAATGTATATAGCAATTGAGAGATCGGAATTGTGAGTGTAGCATGAACCTCTAGAGTAGAAATTCAGGAGACTTACACCTATATATTATTCTACCGAGTGTAAGGACACTCATACATTGTGTGATTGCTTAATACAATTCTCTGCACTCAAAAAGGCTTTTACAGACAATGTCTCATCACGTACATTTCTGGATATCAATTCGAAGAACAGGTGACGTTGGGGTCCGTGCTGCTGACTCTGTCACAATTCCACGATCAGGTGGAAGAGTTTGTCTTCATTAATCCAGTGGTTCCTCTGTTGATGTAACAAGTCCAGAAATCAAAAAGAAAATACTTATATTTCCAGATTTAGCACAAGAAACTGAATACCTCAAAGTCCCAAATCTCACCTGCTCACTGCTCAGTCAGACTAGTAGATATAGGAGCCATTTACATAATATCAAAACAGTGTATTTTATGTAAACTAGACCTACAACGACTTTTAATTTTAATCAGATTAACAACCATGTCATCGATTAATTTCTGTTACACTTTTTACAAATGACTTCATACATACTTATTGTGCTGTTTGTATAGTTATCCAATAATGCAAAACAATTGTATAGTATGATTATATACACTATATACACACTATATGGACAAGCGTATTGGGACACACCACTTCATTATTGAATTTGGGTGTTTCAATCTGACCTATCGTCTCATGGGTATAAAATCAAGCACCCAGCCATGCAATCTGCGCTTACAAACATTTGTGAAAAAAATTAGTAGTTCTGAAGAGCTCAGTGAATTAAAGTGTGGTACTGTGATAGGACGCTACCTTTGCAATAAGTCAATTCATGACATTTCCGTGCTAGATATTCCACAGTCAACTGTAAGTGGTTCTATTGGAAGTGTAAAGGAACAGCAGCAACTCAGCCATGGAAGACCATGTAAAGTCACAAAGCGTGGTCACTGAGTGCTGTTTTAAAAGTTGCGTAAAAGACGCCAACACTCAACTGATTCCATAGCTTCGGCATTCCAAATTTCCATTGGCATTAATATCATCACAAAAACTGTGGGGCAGGAGCTTTATGCAAGTCTCACATCACCAAATACAATGCCAAGTGTCGGATCAGGGGGTGTGAAGCATGCCGTCACTGGACTCTGGAGCAGGGGAAATGTTTTCTGTGTAGAGACGAATCACCCTTCTCTGTTTGGCAGCCTGATGGGTCTGGGTTTGGCAAATGCCAGGAGAACATTATCTGCCTGACTGCGTTGTGCCAACTTTAATGCATGGTGGAGGAGGGATAATGGTATGGGGCTGTTTTTCAGGAGTGGGGCAGTGGGGCAGGTCCCTTATTTTTATTAAAGGGAAATCCTAATTTTCCAGCATACCAAGACATTTTGAATAATGCCATGCTTTCAGCATTGTGGGAACAGTTTGGAGAAGGATCTTTTCTATTGAGGCATGACTGTGCCCAAGTGCACAAAGCTTGGCCCATTAAGACATGGTTGGGGTTTGGTGTGAAAGAACTTGACTGGCCTGCACAGAGCCCTGCCTCATCCCCATCGAACAGCTTCAGGATAAAATGGAACAGAGATTGCGAGCCAGGCATCCTCATCCAACATCAGTGCCTGATCTCACAAATGCTCTACTGGATGAATGGCCAAAACTTCACACAGAAACACTCCAAAACCTTGTGGAAAGTCTTCCCACAAGAGCAGAAGCTGTTGTAGCTTCCTGGGGTGGTACAACTACATATTAATGTCTATGTTTTGAGAATGTGATGTCACAAAATCTTCACTATCATAGAATGATTTAATTTTCCCCAACCTGTCTTAATGTTATGAGTTATATACTCGAACCCAACCGCCAATCTTTTGATACCACACACTAATCCCCACACCTTTAAGATATACTATGGTACACAACAAGGATGCCCATTATCATCTATACTCTATACACTCTCCTTAGAACTGCTCCTACAAGTGATTCATACTACACTACCAATTAAAAAAAGAAGAGGATACAAAGAAACCCAGAGGATACAGTATCACAGTCCTGCGGGTTTCAAATGTATGATAAGCAACCCTTAGCGTAATAAAACCTAGCTTTTAATAAATCTTTTTAAAAATTGCACACAAATTATATATATAAAAATCAAGAAAATACAACAGTCAAAAGGCTGTGTATGTAAATGAAGGTACTGGACTAATAGGGAGAGGGGAACTCAAACTCTAAGTAAAGGTTCTAGGAATACTCCTATGTAGATAGGAAAGTAGTGCAAGGATCAAGTAAACTAGATATAAATGGCCTAAGTAGGTCCAATAGGATCTCCCTGCTACTACCCTCCAGTAATCAATATATAGCAGAGTCCCCTAAATCCTCCATAGTCCACACATACCAAAAACTAAATAAAGAAAAAATTTATAAAAAATATTATAGTATAAATAATCACTGAAAAGGTATAAAGGGTGGCTAATAGGGAACTGAATCGTCAATATGGCTGCAGCATCGTCCCTGTCTTTCCCCACCACCCTAAATAAACAATCGTCCCAACGCGCGTTTCGCCTAAACTGGCTGTTCCAGGGGGACCACTACCAATCAGAGGTATCACGGTCTAATTCCAAGAATTCAAAGTTGCCGTATATGCAGACAACCTCCTATTGACAATTACCAATCTTGTCCAAGCAATCCTACTTCTATTGGTGCTATTAGAAGGCTACACTAAAATATCCGGCTATAAACTCAAAAAAGACAAGATGGAAGCCCTCATACTCAATCTAAATACACAGACCGCAGAACAACTACGTCTATCATATTCTTTTCAATTTACGGATGCCCAGTTCCCATATTTGGGTATCCAACTCCCTGCATTACTACCTCAAACTTACTCCCTGATCTATACCCCCTTACAGGGGAAAGTCACACTCGAACTCCAATCCTCGCATGACCTCTCTAATTCATGGTTGGGTAGATGAACATACCTCCATGCTTATACCTCTTTTATATCCTACCCGTAACATTCCCTGGATGTTGGGCAAAAGTAACATCCCCAGGACGTACATGGAAACCAGAGTAATCTGAATGTACCTTTCCTGGTTAAATACTGTGTTAATATTAATTAGAATTTCACTTCAGACTTTTAAAATATTACATTCGCAAATCGACTACCATTAATTTGGTACTTCATTTGGTCCCTAAAAAAGGCTAGAGTCAAAATATCCACTATGTACATTCCAAATGGATCAGGAGGGAGGGAAGCCCCACTTTCTACACTGTTACCATGCAGCACGATTAACACAAATACAAAATACTTACATGCACAAATAGAGTTCAAATGCTGGGTGGTCCTGGAACACGACCACTTTGGCTGAGACTTACCATTCCTATACATATGGCTCCACAGACACACATAACTCATAAACAACATATCACCAACTCCTCCACTTTTGCAAAATAGATTTTTTCCCACTTGCATGAACCCACAAGATTTTATACAATTTGAAGACTACGACCTAACTCAGTTTTCTTCACCAACAAACCCCTTTACAGGACTCGCTTCAACACCACACTCCTCTCACTATTTACAACAACTTTAGATATTTGTAAATTAGGAGTTTCCTAGACACCCCCAACAACAAAGTATCAGGTACTTCAAAATCAACAGCTCTCAAAAGAACATGTATAGAGAGAGGTTCCAATTCACAAAAGCTATCTTTCTCTTAGTGTCTAACCTGCCTGTGTGTGCACTGTCTTATGTGTTATCTTGGGAGAGAGACAAAGGACCCCCCATGGAACTTTCGATTGGCAAGACATTTGGGATTGCATTAATCATAAGGAACAAGCTTATAAAACCCTTGCACGTTTGTTCCTCACCCCTGTTAGACTGTTCCGAATGGGTAGTTTGGCTTTAGATATTTGCTGGTGGCTAGGCGGGAACCAGAAAACATATATTTACCTATGGTGGCATTGTCCATCAGTATCTAATTTGTGGAAAGAAGTAGCCAGTGGGCTAAAATCGATATCCCCTTGGACGGTTGGACCCATGGATCTGGCTATTATCAAAACCATGGGATGCAATTACTAAAGCACAGAATAAATTAGCCAAACTCTGGGACGCACACAACATCCCAACAATTAATGCAGTGACTTGAAGTCAAAAGACACAGCTGAGATGGACAAAGTGACAGCTAAGAACCATGAGTCTTCCAAACTGTTAATAAAATATGGAACACTTGGCTTAATGATCCTCACATTATAACATTATTAATGGATAGAATAACTAGGAACACAGCAGGACTGAATCACCCCCTTTCCCCCCCCCACCCCCTTCCAAATAGAGGCAGCACGTTTATCTGACTGAGGGATGTAGGGACTGGATTCCTAACCCTTCCTATTTGGTTCCATCTTTGGTTTCACCTGTTCTCTTTATCTTTAAACATTCTTAATTTAGAACATGTAACAATATAATGTAGTCAGATATTATTAAATAACTATAATTAAGATCGCTAATCTCCCACAGAGACTCACTCTCCACAATTAGCTAACAAAAAAACACACAAACTAAGAGAGCAGAAAGGTTTGACTATACCTCGCCAATTGACCTACCACCATCTCTAAACTGTAAGATCCCCTGAAATATCATCACCCGACTGTTATTGTTTACATATTTTATTAACATTACACAGTAATCCAATGTAAAGTATACTATAGGCACTACTGTAATTATGCCTGCAGAGTTGGAAGCTCTTAATTACGCTTGATTGTATACAACATGGTTCTACCCTTCACAAAACATGCACACTCTACAATAAAAAGAGAATAAAAAAAAAAGAGGAATGTAATGTCAAAGTCCCTGTTGGAGACATGGTTAAATGTCCCAATACTTTTGCCCCCGTTTTTTTTTTTTCCATTTTGTTCTTTTGATAAATGTTTGTTTTTAAAATATTTTGAAAACATTTTCATTAAAAACTATTTGTCACTTTCTACTAAACCAAATATAAATTTAGACTACAGTAATAGCAATACAGAAAGCTGGTAAAATTGTATTTGCTCATGAAAGTAACTGACAAATGGTCAAATGACAAATGAGTCTTGATAAATAGCGCTTTAATTTGCTTTTTATATCAGCTCACGGAGCCATGCTATCTTACAGCTGTAATAATAGAATCGAGTATTGTATAACCCCATGTAAAATTATGTATGGCTTTTAATTACAGCCTGAGAGGTATTGAATGATTATGTCAGACTCACAGAAGCCCATGATTAACATAATCTCAAAATGCAGTGGAAAAGGCAGAAAAATCATAATTATGAAATATACTTAATTCTATGGAAAAACAGATGAAAACATTGTACTCGGGAGGCCATTGAACGTGTTCTTTAAAAACACTTTAATACTTATTTGTTAGTTAACTTTTTTTTAAATCTCTGAAATAATAATATTATCTTACTGAACCCATCCAGGGATGTTTCTTTGAAGGTATACAATTAAAATTCCAAATTTATATTCTTTAGTAATCCTTTAAGGATCAGATTAACCTTCCATAACAAAACAGCCATTTTACAGGAAGATTCGTTTATTAACGTCAACGAAAGAAAAGTATAGTCAGCGCAGTCAACAAAATGCTGTCACATTGGCGGAAGTAGTCGATTTGTTTTGCTTATTGGCATAATTGTTGCCCAGTATCTTTTTATTGTTCCATAATCATGTTAAAACCAGCATTAAGGTAGCAAGAGGGGAGAGAGATCGATGTTAGGGGTAAGCTCTGGTGTGGGGAAGTTGGTAGGGATGGGGTGAGGGGTGTTGGAAGTGAGAAGGGGTGAGTCCACGCCATAGTCCCTCCCATATCCTCTAGACTGTTTATTTTTACTCCCTGTACGGTGTACGAGTGTGCTGCGTCAGGGCTGTAGGGGACAGGCTGATCCCACATGTCTCAACAGATAGGATGCATTTACCTTATGAGTGTCTAACTTTGGCTATTGTACTCAGGCAGGGCCGGGGCATGGATTTTTGGATACACAGGCGGAAATGATTTTGATGCCCCCCACCCCTCACACCCAAAAGCATCTTCCCCTGTGTGCCTCTTAACCCACCTTTTGTTTATTTTCCCCTTTTTAAAATGTCTTATCCCGTTTAGTGTATCTTATTCCCTATTTTTCTCCATTGTGTCTTACACCTCCCTTGTGTATCTCTTACAACCCCCCTTTGTGTGTCTTACTCCCCCCAGCCCCTTTTTTGTGTCTCCTCTCCCAGCCCCTTTGTGTCTCCCTTCCCCTCCCCTGTCCCATAGTGTTCCTTACCACCCCCCCATCCCATAGTGTTCCTTAACAACAACCCCCATCCCTTAGTGCCCCTTCACATGGGGAAAAATGGCCTGTGCTTAACGCAGGGCAAGCAGTTCTAATGATACGCATATTCTGTATTTGCTGGTGACTTCTGTGGTTTCTCCATAAGTGGGACACAAACCAGAGAACCAAAGAGGGTCCGTGTTAAAAGATGGTAAAGTGTGTGTTTGTATGTGTGGTGTTGTATGTGTTTGGAGGTTGATTGTGGTGTTAATATGTATGTGGTAGGCATGTGGGGTTTTGTGTGAGTGTTTCTGGACAGGGTCAGTAGTGTGTGTGTGTGTGGGGGGGGGGAGGAGAAATAGGAAATGTGGATAGGAACCATACTGTGTGTGGAAGGGACAGGGACTGAAGTGTGTGTGTAGTGTATGGAGGGATAAGAGCTACACTGTGTGTGGGGATGATAGGATGTGTAAGGGCAATAGAGGCTGTACTGTGTGTGGGGGGTGGGGGCTGTACTGTGTGTAGGTGATAAGGGTTGTACTGTGTGTGGGGGGGTAGTGACTGTACTGTATGTGGGACATAGGGGTTGTGCTGTGTGTGGGAGGATAGTGGCTGTACTGTGTGTGGGGGAGGAGGGTAGGGGCTGTACTGTGTGTGTGTGTAGGGGCTG
>OW240913.1:15577964-15604620 GCA_933207985.1 Pelobates cultripes | reverse complement strand
GTCATTGTAGGTATGTAGGAGTGAATGTGAGGTGTGGGGGCAGTTGGTAGTCATTATAGGTATGTAGGAGTGAATGTGAGGTGTGGGGGCAGTTGGTAGTCATTATAGGTATGTAGGAGTGAATGTGAGGTGTGGGGGAGCTTGATAGTCATTATAGGTATGTAGGAGTGAATGTGAGGTGTGGGGATTGTTGGTAGTCATTATAGGTATGTAGGAGTGAATGTGAGGTGTGGGGGAGCTTGGTAGTCATTATAGGTATGTAGGAGTGAATGTGAAGTGTGGGGATTGTTGGTGGTCATTATAGGTATGTAGGAGTGAATGTGAGGTGTGGGGGCAGTTGGTAGTCATTATAGGAATGTGGGAGTAAACGTGAGATGTGGGGATTGTTGGTGGTCATTATAGGAACGTGGGAGTGAATATAGAAGTCATTTGTGGTCATTGATGATTTGTACGAGTGAGCTACGTAGGGCAGGAGTTGGTCAATGAAGGTGTATTAGAACAAATGTAAAGTTGTGGAGGACAAGTGGTGCGTGCCAGGCAATTTAAAACCTGCATCTGTGGTTTTAATATAAATTTCTGTTATATTAAAAAATATAGATTCAATGTTTAATGCCACTTAATTTGCGCTTATAAAAATGTCATTCATAGTACATTCTCCTATACAATGTAAGAGTATGGGCATTTCACTCAGGCAAAAAATGAAATACATTTAATAGAAAATAAGGATTTGTAAAAAAAGTTAGGTCATGGGACTAATACAGATATTAAGTATAACAACTGTATAACAAGTACAGACTTGGGGCTCTATTCGTGAAAGAGTTCATGAAAAGGTGAAAAATTAACTCAATAGAAATTTGGAGCAATAGAATTAGAAATATCTAAGGCATTGTTTCCCAATTGGTGTTCCGGGAATCCTAGGGTTCCGAGAGAATAAAATTGGGATTCCGCTGTGAATTTCCACATTCAAGATGGCCGTCACTCCCTGCTGTTCCCGGAAGGTCGTAAACAGCAAAGATCGTGCAATCGCGATCTTATAAAGAGATCGCAAGACTGTGCCGACTCAGCCCGCCCTCCATCAGTCATTTCATATCCATATCCAGTGATAGAGAGTGAAAGCATTCAGGCAGGCGCTTTAGATCACATTATTGGCCACAGGAGAAAGGATTTCTTTTACTACTTTTTTAGATAACTGCCATTTAGAGTAGCCCATTGTGGCATGTGGGGATAGGTTTTTTTATTTACATTTTTTTGTAGAGATTGTGTTAAAAGTTTGCAGCTGAAATCAAATTACTTGGGTTGGGCTTCTCATATTTTTTGTTGGTTAAACTTATTTACATATACTTTTTTCTGCTTACTATCTGTAGAAATCAGTGACATAGCAAAAAAAAATAATTTCTTTCTAAAAGCTGTTAAAACAGCCTAGTTTGCAGTCTGGTAGTGAAATCTGTACTAAAGTGTTTTTACACTCCAAGACTGACTCAAAATCCTGCTTATGCATAGGCATGCGCACGGGGTGTGCCTGGGCACACCCTAATCCCCGCGGCGCGCCTATGGAGTGAGACCGGCAGGGGAGATCTCAGGATCCCCCCTGTCGGCTCATGCAGAGCCGGCGCTATCCGAGCACCGGCTCTGCTCTCAGCCTCTCTCCTCACCGGCCCACATGCAGGGAGGGAGGCAAGAGAGGAGAGGACCCGGCGAGCTATTGCCAGCAGCTCCGCCGGGTTCCTCTTGCAAGATCTGAGCGTTTCAGCGGCAACGCTCAAATCTTGCGAAAGTGAACTCTATCCCCGCAGGCTAGAGTTCACTCTCCACTGGACCACCAGGGATCACAGCAGCAAGGATCCCCACCTCCACTGGACCACCGGTGAATGCAGCAGCAGGATCCCCCCTCCCTACAAAAGGTTAGAAGGGAGGGGGGATATTTATTAACTAATCTGCCCCCAACTCCACAACCACAAATCACCAAACATACAGCACCCACACACAGACAGCACCCTCACACAGACATCACCCACACACACACAGCACTCTCACACACACAGCACCCACACACACACAGCACACCCACACACATACAGCACACAGACAGCACTCTCACACACACTGCACCCACACACATTCAGCACACCCACACACATTCAGCACACAAACAGCACCCACACACACAGCACCCTCACACACAGACAGCACCCACACACTTACAGCACCCACACACCTACAGCACTCACACACATACAGCACCCACACACAAAGCACCCTCACACACATATAGCACACATACAGCACCCTCACACATACAGCACCCTCACACACCCAGCACCCTCACACACACACACGACACCCACAAACAACACCCTCACACACACACAACACCCACAAACAGCACCCTCACTCACACACGACACCCACAAACAGTACCCTCACACACAGCACCCTCGCACACAACCAGCACACACACACAAACAGCACCCTCACACACAGCACACTAACAGCACCCTCACAAACACACGACACACAGAGCACCCTCACACAGCACACTAACAGAACCCTAACAAACACACACACAGCACACTACCAGTACCCTCACACACAGCACCCTCACACAAAGTACACTAACAGCACCCTCACAAACACACACACATGAACACCCTCACCCACATAGCACACTACCAGCACCCTCACACACACATCACACTAACAGCACCCTCACACAGCACACACACACACACAGCAGTGTATGTATGTGTGTGTGTGTGTGTATATATATATATATATATATATATATATATATACATGCATACATACATATACACGCAGCATGTGTTTGTGCTTTAGTGTGGACACCCTAATGCAATAGGCAGCCCATGCCTATGTGCTTATGGTTAAGTTCTAAAACATCCTTTTCAGTCAGGTAGTGAGATCTGTTTTAAAGTGTGCTAATCTTTTTGCTCCAAAACTGACTCAAAATCCTGCTCACATTAAGTTCTTTGTAAGAACTTTATAAGAAACAGCATCTATTGCAGTCAGGTAGTAAAATCTAAAAAAATTCAGGTTAGAGAAGTGCTTTGTTTATTTTACCAACCAACAACCATGAATTTGGGCATCTACCGGTACTTAAACCAATCAACTATCAAGAGAAAAAGTATTACTATTTCTTTTTTTTAAATTGAATTTCTTTTTATTGAAAAGTTTTAGAAATAACAAGAAATAACAGGAAAAGTACCCATCATAAATATTAAAGCTCAATCCAGGAATGGAATCACATTTTACATTACAGCATATTTCACGTTGTTGTTCCATGTCGGTACTCCATAAATGATTTTTTTTTTCGGGGGTTCCACGATGTTGGTATACTGTGTCAAAGGGTTCCACAAAAAAAATAATTGGGAACCCCTGATCTAAGGTATCGCTCTTTGTATGTTTGTAAGGATGGCTATATCTATACTTACCTTGCGCCGGTCACCTGGTGCTCAAAATTTAAGTCATAATTTCCTCTCTGGGGGCGGAGTCTAACAGCCAAAGCGGATGTTCGAACGTTTATTTTCAGCACCCAAACTACACACGGGGCTCTACCGACCCCCCCCAACGTGCTTAAGAACCATGGGGAAAAAAATCAAAAAAGCCACGGCAGGAGGCACCCCGAATGGGCATGAACATTGGGGACATGTGGCGACAGGCTCAGGGCGCCCACGGACACAACATGGCGGCCATCACAGGGGATTGCTCAGACCTCTCGGACAACTTCTCCAATGGCACGGAGGAAGGCTACATACCAACTCCAGCGCCTCCACCGCCGCCATCTACCTCGACGAAGCAGGACTCCAGTGACAATCACAATATTAAAAGAGCTACTGGCGGATCTGCAGAAAAACCTGCAGGCAGATATGGCCACGATATGCCAGGACCTGAAGGGCCTGAAAGGCCGCACCGGAGTGCTGGAAACTACCTCACACTCCTGCATACAGCAGATCACAACTCTGCAAAAAGAGGTCAGCGATCTGAAAAAGCAAAACCTCACCTATGAAGGCCGCTTTGCCGCACTGGAAGATGCCCGCCAGCGAAACAACTTGAAAATAAGGGGAATCCCTGAAAGCATACCAGACGCAGAGCTTCAACACGTGATGAGAAGACTGTTAACAGCCATACTAACGCCCAAACAAGCCAGAGCAATAGTTGCAGAGGGCATATTCCGGGTGCCCAAACCAGCAAAAGCACCACTGACGACATCCAGGGACCTGATAATCCAATTCCAAAATGGAAAAGATAAAGCAGCTGTAACGAACGCGCTAAAGGGCAACTCACCATATTCTTTTGAAGACTTGTCACTAACATTTTTCGCAGACCTGAGAGGCAACACTCTGGCATGGTGCAGAGAACTGAGACCGCTCCCCTCTCTTCTCCAACAGCACAAGATAAGCTATCGCTGGCGCCACTCTCGATCACTGTCCATCACACATGGGGATACAACCCACGTCGTTCGAGACCTCCAAGATGCCGCCACAACCCTGCAGCACCTAGGAATTAGCCAACACTCCCATAACAGAGACTCCCAGAACACAGCACATAACCAGACCCACAGCTGGAATCCAGGGACATCTGCGGAATTTGTGCCCAGACAGGCTACATCGGGTGCATCCACCAGAGACAAAACCAGACCTCAAACAGGACTGCCACTTACAGGCCCGGAACTGGACTCCCGCACGTAAGCAACCATATCCCCGCAAGACACATAAGACCGCATTCTCTCAACAGCGGTGCCGGAGTAATGCTGAGCCGGGACTGGGGCATCAGTTGACACTTCGCCATGGACTTTGCACCTACTTTTGGCACAGTGGAACCATAAGACTATAGCACATTATTTTAATTTATCGCTGGTATTATTAATATTATTAATCTGATGTTTATTAGGACTACGTTTTATTATAGGATAATACTATAGATCACTATTGTATCCTAGCCGGTTGCATAACTTCTTGCTAATCTAACTGTCATTAAGCATAGGGCACACTTAGTACACAAAGGCCATCGAATGATTGTAAATGAGGTGTATTACCGCCTTAAAATATACTCCTGCACACAGTCAACTTATAATAGCGAGCACACATGTAAAAGATGCACTAAGTCTCTGCCTAGCACACCATACGAGCATAGAATAACCCAAGCCTGTATACGTAAATAGATGTTGGACTTTTAAACATTTAGCATGTACCACAAGCACATAGCATTAACCCACATCACAGACAGGAAAAACACGCATGTTTCTCACGTTTCATATGTTATGCCAAATCCACTGTTTTAACCTGCTGTCTATTCTTATGAAAAGCCATACTTGTTATGCCTGTCACCATACTACTTGCGACTGCTATTGGGGCAGAGCAGGTATACTGTTATTTCATGCACAACAAAAAATAAAGAATTTTAAAAAAAAAATACGTCCTCTCTGCATCTGACTCCTCTTTTGGCAATTTGAACGCCAGACGGTGAATCCCTGCCTTTCTTTTATGACGTATCGCCTGTGCGTTGACATCATCAGGTTAGTAATGTGGAATTGCATCATTTTCAACAACCATTGGTAGCATGTAAATAGTGTTGGCTAGTTCTTCTGTGCCCAGTTTAGTGTTCCCAATACAGTAGTGCATTATTGTCTCATTGTTTACTTTGGTTTTGACTCGGCTGTCTTTGACGACTCTATTATCTGGTATCCTTGACCTGGCTATTGTCTCTCGTTCTCTCATCTTCTGGTTCCATTTGTACATGGACTGACCTTGATTATTCTCTTATTTATATGCCATAGACCCAGCCATTCTAAGGACCAGTTATCTCATTTAATTCTGGTAGCTCTACAATCTGCGTGTTGGGGTGGTTAACCATGACAATATGAAGCTCAGATTGGTTAGCTGTGCTTTTTCTGCAGCACATACACAAAGCTCCATCCAATGGTTTAATAGGAAGACCCAATCTGCACTCTTTGCTCAGGGGCCAGAAACTGGATTCAGTTGATCCCCATTATTTGGAACAGATAGATCAGATGTATCAGACGCCAGGCAATTTCCCAATTTCCCACAATCAATATACTGTAGTACCACTGCTCTATGTGCATGTTGTCTGGAATTTATTTAGAAGTTGTATTGAATTACATGTGAAGAACGGGGAGGCACTGAGCTTGTTTTACAACTGAGAAATGATCAACAGGATAATGCTGTGTAAAGGATTTGGGTCTCTGAATAAATGAAACATTTATGATTCCAAAGCCTTTGGTGGTGTCATTGGGCACACTTGGGGACATAAAACCTGGGACATAAAAAACACTATGGTTGAATCTGATGTGAAAGTAATTGCCAAATTAGCAAACTGGCCCAGTAAATTGATGAAGCAAAAAAAAGACATTTGGTTGTTCCCAACTATGCCTATAAGCAACCACTGACGGGCTTGCTTTATGTTCACTCACACTTACCACAGTCAAATATGCTGCTTAATTGATAGAACGTTGCTCATGAACATTTGTATTCATGTTAAAACTTTGTGCCTGTGAGTCACCGTAATCATGTGCAAATACATCGTACTTGCTCAAAGTTTCCCTGCTGAGATTTTAATGATGTTTTTAAAGGTGTACTCAAGACCCTTAAAGCACTTTAGCTTGCTGAAAATCTTTATGTGTGAAGCGTGTGTCCTCTTTTTTCATTTTGTAAAAAGTGCATATTTCAATACAAATTGACACTTTTATAAAATAAAATGGGTTACACCCCCTTGGCTTTCAAACAGACAACTGGTTAGTCTCTGGTTGGTTATCTCAGTGGAACTAAACTCGAGAGGGAGCAATTGCCCAGAGCACCTGCCTTACAAAGACTTCTCATTGAGCTCCATTGGGAAGTCTGTGATTGGACAGCCACAGAAAGTCTGGGCAGGGTTACAAGGGGAGGGTTTGCAAAGGCTGCAGACAAAAGAACTGCAACTTTTGCAAGCTGTTTTTAGATATATTCCCAATGAAAAAATACATACTTCTATATATGCATGTTTTCATTTGGGGTATATCTACTAAACGGTGCTTTTTCTTTCTTTTGTATTTCGGCAGTGGAGTGTCCCTTTAAGCAGTCAATTATTCTAACTGTTTCATTTGTAATCAGCATACTTTTATTTATGGATTCATCAAATAATGAATTCAAGTATATTGGAAATGTTAGCTAAAGTCTTTCTCTACCTTTTGTTGCATAAAATATAATCTACACAAATCTTAAAATGTGATGTGAGCAACACTGCTTTGTGATCCTCTTTGCACTTACAGTCCAATAAAGTTTCATGTCATAGACATGGTAAATAATTTGGTAGGGCTGGGAGTGATGGGAGTTGGGCTTAAATTGTATCTTATATCCTCAATGCACCTCCAAATTGGCTTTGTAGGTAGCTCACTCATGGGTTCTTTTGATTTTTTGCATGTCATGTTATATTGACTGGATGCTCTCCCTCCCACAGACTCCTCCAAGAGATGACTTTGTGGTTACTGACGTTCAGCCAATTGCTAAAGAAGCCTTGGATATGAAGTTATCATCGGCCTTCAACCACCGATCCTTATCTATCAAACAACAGAGCAAAGGACTTAAGGATCTTCCACCATGGCGCTCCTCTGATAAACACCCAACAGACACCGTAAGATTCAACTACTTGGATAACTACGACCCTATGGAGCAAGCACGCCAAGCGTAAGTAAGACATCCTTTATTTTACACCTGGAATAGTAAAACCAATCTGGGCAAGAAAAACATCAAAACAACTTTATCTACTTATAAGTGATCACAAAACAGATAGAAAGACATTGATACAAGGCTTGATTTAATGTTTGAATAATCTTTTCAAATAATTTTATATTTCTTAGAGATCCTTTCAAAGTGATTTTCCACAATATTAAAATTTTGAAATATAGCATATATGTGTGTGTGTTTGTTTGTATGTGTATATATGTGTGATTACAAATGGTTCAAAGCGGCACTGTCATGCCGAATCCTGGTTTGTTTTTTTAACCCCCCTCCCGCCTCCACTATCTCCAATTGACCCCCTAGTCACCCCCAAATGCCCCTAAGCCCCCCACATTACCTATTTTTTATTCCTTTTTTTTCTGCCCCGATCTTTATTCAGGGCGCCACCATCTTTGTGTGGGTAGATGAAGTCCCTGTGGGACACGTCATCAGCCCACACTAGACAGACTGTGAGATTCCCGCACATGCCCAGTGAAACACCTGGACATGCAAACGGGAATTTCATCTATTCATTCATTCATCAGAAAGGCAGCCCTCACTGACGGGTGGGAGCCTAAAGTAAAATAAGGGGGAGCCACTACTGGGGCCATAATGATAATGAGGGGGTGACTACTGCCCAGCCCCCCACCCCTGGGCGGGTGGGGGCCATAATGATAATGAGGGGGGGGGGCCATAAAGGTAATGGGGGGGGACCTACTGTCTCCCCCCCCGCCCCCACCCCTGGGCGGCGGGTGGGGGCCAAATGATAATGAGGGGGGGGACCTATTGTCCACCCCCCCCCTCCGGCCCCCACGTTGTCTAAAATGACACAGAGTACTGTGATTGGATGGCTTGAAATCCATCCAATCACAGTGCTGTGTCATTTTACACAGCGTGGGAAAGTTCTTTTGAATTTTCCCACGCTGTGTAAAATGACAAAGAGCACTCTGATTGGCTTAAACCCACCAATCAGAGTGTTCTTAGCCTAATTGCAGGGCGGGGCAAGGCTTTATAAGCCTTGCCCCGCCCTGCGGAGCTCAGTCTGCGTGGAGTCCTACATGGGTGAAGATGGATTATTTTTTTGCGCTCTGGTTTTTTCTTTTTCGTCTGGTTTTTTTTTTGCGCTCGGGATTTTTATTTTATTTTAAGTTCGACGGTTATGATGGTTTTTTATTTGGCCTTTTTTGGGGCTAAAAAATGAAGATTTGAGAAAAAAAGAAGACGTTGAATGGTAAGTTTAATTTTACTTTACAGGTTAGTTATTTTATTCCCCCCTCACTATTTTTTAGGGTGAGGGGAGTAGGTAGGGGACTTTTTATTTGGGTGGGGGGGTGGGTGACTAGGGGCTTGGGGGCCCCTAGTCACCTTTGATGGGGGGGTAAATTTGACTTAGGGCCCCCACCCGCCGCCCAGGGGTGGGGGCCGGGGGGGGAGGACAGTAGGTCAGAAATTTTGGGGCCCCTGACACAGCTCAAGGTCTGGGCCCCCCGGTGCCCGCATCCGAGTCCGCCCAAAGTGCTGCCCCTCACCTCCCCCCCCCCCGAGTCCGCCCACAGGAATGCAGTGTCTGCAGGGCCGGTGCAAGGATTTTTGCCGCCCTAGGCAAAAGTAAAGTTTGTCGCCCCCCCATGTGACATCACAATGCCCCACCCATATGATCATCCATGTTAACTAACACCAGTGCTGCAGTGCCGCCGTGTTTACATTAAACGGCCTGCAGGGACAGGCTAGACACCAGAACCACTACATTAAGCTGTAGTGGTTCTGGGGACTATAGTGTCCCTTTAATGTGAGGTAAATTAGAGATTAGTGCCACAAATAATATACTAGATTGCCTACTTACAACCAGATGAGGATGATGATGGGCTCTAGCTGCAGTCTGGCTCCACCGGTCTGGTGTAGAACAGGCTCTCTGGAGGCGTTTTGTAACTGTGGTCACAAAAATCAATGTTCTGGGATCAACGGGAATCAGCTCCATTTTTTTGAGGGCCCTTTACACAGCTCAAGGTCTAGGTCCCAGGGTCCACCTTCATGTTCCACCAATGAGTTTGTTCACAGGGGGTGGAGTGTGTGTGTGGGGGATGTCCTCATGTGTGTAAGGAATGCATTGTGTGAATCTGTGTTTGTATGTGTAAGGGCTGCAGGGTGAGTTTGTGTATGTATGGGATGCAGTGTGTGCGTCTGTAAGGGATGCATTGAGTGTGTGTAAGGGGTGCATTGGGTGTGAGGTGGAGTGTGTGTGGGGGGGATGTCCTGATGTGTGTAAGGAATGCATTGTGTGAATCTGTGTTTGTATGTGTAAGGGCTGCAAGGTGAGTTTGTGTATGTATGGGATGCAGTGTGTGCGTCTGTAAGGGATGCATTGAGTGTGTGTAAGGGGTGCATTGTGTGTGATGGATGTCAATCTCTCCCCCTCCCCCCGTCAATTTCCTTCTCCTTCTCCCCCCTCCAATTTCCTTCTTCTTCCCCTCCCTCCCTCCAATTTCCTTATTCTCCCCCTTTCTCCAATTTCCTTCTTCTCCCCCTCTCCTTCTTCTCCCCCTCTCCTTCTTCTCCCCCCTCTCCAATTTCCTTCTTCTCCCCCACCCTCCAATTTCCTTCTTCTCCCCCTCCCTCTCCAACTTCCTTCTTCTCCCCCTTTCTCCAATTTCCTTCTTCTCCCCCCTCTCCTTCTTCTCCCCCTCTCCAATTTCCTTCCTCTCCCCCCTCAAATTTCCTTCCCTCCTCTCCCCCAAATTTCCTTTCCCCCAAAAATTTCCTTCCCTCCTTCCCTCAAATTTCCTTCCTCCCCCTCAAATTTCCTTCCTCTCCCCCCTCCCTCCAATTTCCTTCCTCCCTCCCCCCTCAATTCCTTCCTCTCCATCCCACTCTCCCTTAACCTCCCCTGCCTTAAAATTTCCTTCCTTCCCCTCCCTCCAATTTCTTTCCTCCCCTCCTTAAATTTCCTTCCTCCCCCCTCCTCCAATTTCTTTCCTCCCCACTCCCTCAATTTCCTTCCTCCCCCCTCCTCCTCAATTTCTTTCCTCCCCCTCCCATAAATTTCCTTCATCCCCTCCTCCCATGAAGTTTCCTTCATCCCCCCTCCCTCCCATTTCTTTTCCTCACCCCTCCCATGCATTCCTTCCTCCCCCTCCCTCCACTTAATTTTTCCCTCCTCCCTTAAATTTCTTCCTCCCCACTTGGTTCCTTCCTCCCCCACCTCCCTCAGTTTTCCTTCCTCCCCCCCTCCCAATTTCCTTCCCCTCCCCTCCTCCAATTTCTTTCCCCTTCCTCCCTTAAATTTCCTTTATCACCCCCATCCTCAATTTCCTTCCTCCCCTCCCTCCCTCAATTTCTTTCTCCCCCCTCCCATAAATTTTCCCTTCCTCCTCCCTCCCTCCCTCCCTCCCCTCAATTTCCTTCTTCCCCAAATTTCTTTTCTCCCCCCTCCCTCCAATTTCTTTTCTCCCCCTCCCTCCAATTTCTTTCCCCCCTTCCTCCCTTAAATTTCCTCTCCCCCCGGCGGGCAGGCGCGCGAGGGAGCACTCTCCTCTGCTGCTTCCTCTTCAGCCCCCTCGCGCGCCGCGTACTGATGCCGGAGCCGGAAGATGACGTCATCTTCCGGCTCCGGCTTCAGTACGGTGCGCAAGGGGGCCGAAGAGGAAGCAGCAGAGGAGAGTGCTCCCTCGCGCGCCGGCCGGCTTTCAGGGCCAGCCTCTGGGGGGCCCTGATGTGACCGGCTGCTGGGCCCCCCAGGAAAATAGGCTGGCCCTGTGGGTACATACCGGGGTCGCAGGGCCTCCTGCGACCCGGTATGTACCCACTTAATGTGGGGCCCGGACGACCTGAGCAGTCCGGGCCCCCCAGGACCGCCGGGCCCATGACAACCGTTACGGTTGTCATGCCCTGATGGCGGCCCTGGTCGGAGTACTGGAGCTTTGTCACAATTACTAAAAATCAAAAGCTGGAAGAATCTGTTGTCCTCCGTGTTCTATAACATCACATTAATAAATTCTATACCCTTTCCTTTGTCAAGTGCACGAAGAGCCTGTACCAGTTGCAACCGGTATGGCCACATGACTAAATGTCACCTTAACACACGCCAGACAGTCGTATGAGAGATCCCACGTTCTTGGCAGGCACAACAAGTGGGCTATGCTGAAAATTATTCTCACATTTTCCTCTGAAGTGCCTGGTCACTCTGTGCTCTTCCTCTTACACAAACATCTTGTTTCCTCAAATTATTGGTACCAACTACAAATACTCTTTGGCATTGACGGGTTAATGCCAAAAGGCCGTTGAAATGCACGCTTTACAGCAATTACAGATCCAGTCTTGCTGACCTGCAAAACGTCTTGTGTTGCGGGGTCGCCATCTTGCGATTGTATGACACTAGGGGCTATTTGTGTGCTGGAAGAGGCATCTAGCTGTAATCAATTGAAACTGTATGCCCCACCCTTTCAAGTGGTAAGAGTTTCATTCATGGACGGCTCGTGGTTGCAGAGATATACTGATTTCAAATGGGGTCCATCTTTATGAAACACCCTGTATATCAATATAAAATCAATTTATTAAATTACTTTTCAACATATTGAATCGTCTGAAAAGCTAACGCAAAAATATTAATTCCATGATTTGTACCACCTTGTATAACTCTTTTATAAACTAAACCATGCTTCTGTTGGCACACATAGTTGGATATGGTGTACTCGATGATTGATCAGACGGTGCCGGGTATTGATGTGTTATATTGACAGTTATGCTGTGGTTTGCCTTGAATCCTGCCCGACAATTGCTCAGTACATGTTGTTGAGATAGTCAGCATGAACAGTAACCCAATGACGCTACACAAATCCATGTGTAATGTCCAGCAGTCAGGACCAGGATAAATACTTTACAGAGAGTTTTTGTGTTTCTTGGGAGCTGTTCTTTAGATTTGTGGTGGCGATCCATCCTCTGGGTTTGATTAATGTAATGTTTTTGTTTGTTTGTTTTCCTTTGGTTGCAATATATATATCCAAAGGCTTTTCTTTGTCTTTGGTTGTAAATCCCAACACTGCATGTTTTATATGAATTTGGTCATATTATTTTTCCAGATTGTCTTTCTGCATATCTTTCAGGAGACTTTCAAAGTCGTTTTTCCAGATACTCCTATTTTCATTTGCTAGTGCTTTGGAGTATTTGTTTAAACCAATATGATCCCACGTATCACAAGAATAGTTTTTACCTACTTGTCTACTGATTCCTTGCACTTTGTCCATTATGTAATGTAATACCTTTTATGTACTTTTAATATGTTTATAACATGTTGAATTCCGATTGGAAAATGCTAATTTTGGCGCCAATTTTAAACACAGTTATCCCTATATATACCATTATAGCCAGGTTAAATGTTTTTTATTCCATTTGAAAAAGTCTGCAAAGGTGAAACGCGTTATGGACATTTAATATTGTGTATTTTTACTTATTAAAGATCTTTTTGTGCCAATGATCTTTGTTATATGCACTTTCCCTGGTAATTTTAAATGTTATACTTCAAGTAATCCCAAGGTGGGGATAATACCACCAACGCTGAGTTAGCCTGCTCTATCCTTGTAAATATAATTTTACTTCCTTTTATTGGAGATTATACTATTTTATTGAGATCACTATCTGTTGCCTTTTTTATTCCTTCCTGATTGTGTGGTCGTACTGAACAGTTGCTGCATATCCTTTAAAGTGGGGATTATACCGCTGTACGCCTGTACTGCTAGAGCTCGATATAGCTCTTTTAAATGTAAGTGTTCCATCGTTATTTTATACTTTTATCTGATTGAATCCAACAACCTGCCCCTGTCTCCTGTCTTTTATATCATCTTGGTGTGGACGTGGTTAACAATTTTCATCTATCCTTTAAAGCAGGGATTATACCGCTGTAGGCCTATACTGCTAGAGCTGGCTATAGCTCTTTTAAACGTGAGTGTTCCATTTCTAGTTTTTTTACTTATAAAAGACTGTACTTAACAGGCTTCACTATCACCTATCCCTGTCTCGTCTTCCATATTATCTATGTTCAATTTGAACTGAGGACAATACATCCTATCAAACACTGACTTTCATCTTTGGATAATAAGAACTTACACTGTGAGATTGCTTTGCACTAGGCCTAACCTTGCTTTTGTGCTCGATACAGTTGTATCACTAGATTTTTTACTTGTGTCGCAGCCCTTTCCTTTTCTCTTGTCTTATTATATAGTTGTGTTTATTCTTTGTGATAATGTTTTTGAGATATTTTGTGCTTAGTGTAGTGTTCTTTGGGTCTCCGTGCTTCTTGTCTAAAGAACGTTTTCTTGCAGCCAAGCTTTCTCTGTCAAACCGTTTTTGGTTAGATTTTGGTTTGCTTTTAAACCACTTTAATTATTTATTTACACGTTTGCCTTTGCTGCTAGGTCTGTATATTCGTTATATATTCTGTGCGATGAAAGATATGATACATTTAATTTCTGCACTGTATCTTGCACAGCCAGCACTGGGCTATATGAAGGAAGAGTTTAACTTACAGAGATGCGATTAATCTTGTTGTGGTGTACATGACGTCACGCTGACTTGATATATTTCTCTCTCCTACACTGTACCTCTGTTTTTCTTTTTCTCCCCTTTTTTAGTCTGTCTGTCTCTTTCTCTTTCTCCCTATTTCTCTCTCTCTCTGTATCTGTAGGTCAATCTATCAGACTTTCTATCTCTCTGAACAAGTCCACGTTGCTAACAGTGAACTCTACGCAACTAACAATCACTAACACTGAACATTTGAGATTAAGAAAGACTCGTGATATATGCTTGAAAGTTGAAAAGTTGCAAATGTATGTACTGATGTGTATCCTATCACAGTACAATAAATCATCAGGAAGTCAGTAAATATGCTCAGTCTTACAAAGAGATCATATATACTGTGCTAATACCTATCAATAAATCATAGCTTCCCAACGTGAAACAGAGCACGTGGCTCACTAACACAGGATCATTTCTAAAGATGCCTTGGAGATAAGCGTGCCCTTTGTCAGTAACATTCTATGTTTTAAAAAGTGTCATGCGGTCAATGATCAATGTATCTATAATTATCTCTGTGAGCCTCTGGATAAGACATGACATGATCCATGGAAAAAGTGATATACCGTGTGAAGTATGGTGACTTCTGCAATACTACTACTGAGAGAGACATGTTAAAGAACTATATATGAACCTGGAGACAACTACACCAAGGGTGAAAGAAAGGCCATGTTTGAGAATGCACTGAAGGGTGTTTGAATGTCAAGGGTGGACCATCACAGATAAGACTTCTGACCAAGGGCAGGCTAGTGTTCAGAATAGCTTTGATTAAAATATATACATAGGTGTGCATGTGTCGATTTGTTGATGAATTGAATTGTCCGGCACAGAACCCCTTTCAATTCATTTTAAACAGATAGATCAGTTTAAAAATGAATTAAAAGGGGTTCTATACTGGACAAATCCTGACAAATTGATTCTTTTTAACGAGTCAATGAATGAACATGCCTAACATGTAGTTAAGAAACAAGCACTTGGAATCTCTCCCTGTGTGGTTTTGTGGGCGCATAGATGTGGACCCTTTCTTTAGGTCAAGAAACGAAACAAGGTAACAGAAACAAACTACACCACATTGGAATAAATTCCCATGGCATATTATACCATCATTTATTATTATTATTAGTGTACAGTCATTTATTGGATTGAAAAGCCTTTATCTGAACATTAATATATAGTGTACATAACATATACATTCATTCTACATTCTGGAATTTCAAATAATATTGACCTAGGCTTTACATAGAGAAACTTTTGATTGGACCGTTTTGTGTTTGTACGCTCTGAGACAGCAAGTGGAGGAAAGAGATAAGAGATTTATTTATTTTTTTAAAAGTAACTGGCAATGAGAGGAGGGAGGGAGCGCATGAAGGGAGTAAGGGATGACAAACGTTTGCAGTGCGCTGATAACAGATTTAAAATATGCTCAGAATTGACATTAGTCTGTCCGGAGTTTCAGGCTGCATAAGACATGTGTGCTGAGGTGTAATGATTCCAGGTAAGTGACATTTACCCTTTAACAACCTCTCAAAATGTGCTTTGTACGACATTTGTGTTTATATTTAAATAAAGCATAAATGACGTAACAATCAACACTCCTTCTTTATGAAAAATTCTTCTATGAAATTTGATAAGTTTAATAA
Source organism: Pelobates cultripes (assembly GCA_933207985.1). Classification (NCBI taxonomy): domain Eukaryota; kingdom Metazoa; phylum Chordata; class Amphibia; order Anura; family Pelobatidae; genus Pelobates; species Pelobates cultripes. The sequence goes on along the minus strand of OW240913.1, from coordinate 15,588,686 downwards.
AGTTTAATTGGAGCCGACACGTTGCTGTTTCTGATGTGAGGTTATAGCAAATTTACCTAGAGAATGAGTTCTGTATCTTAACACAGCTTTGAGACTTGTTTGGCACAACCAGAGCTCCCTTCCAGGTAGGTGGGTGACATTTACTGTTTAAATATCACTATACCTTTAAACTGCTAGAGTCACTGTACCTTTAAATGTAAGTGTTACTATACCTCTAACTGTAAACAAGCAGAGTCAGTTTTTCTCCTCAATCAGTATCTAAATTAACACACAATGCTACAAAATATGCAGATACGATTGGATAAGTAAATAACATCACTGATAAACACCTGTTAGGCAGGGTTGGAGGTAACTTACCAAGATCAGTCACCTCGATCTATAGCCATAAATCTCCATCAGGATGCAGAGTGACATTTCCTCCATTGAATTCCAGCCACATATTGAGTTAATCTTAACACCCAGGATTTTACTTTCTGGGGGACGAGGCGTCTGTGGGTTCCAAATTATACGTCTCTGTGCAGAGTGCAATGAGGGATGATCTAAGCTGCACCTAGAGAAAAAATATGAAATCCCAAGCAATTTCAGAGAGACCTCATCCATTTAAAATGGGAAGTAATCAGGTGTGTTTATTGACCTGTCCGAATTACCCTGAGGGCAGGTTAGGGTGTTTCTGAAGTGACTGCATTCATGAAAGTTCCATTAATAGATTAGAGGTCAAGGGAGGGGTTGATGTTTACTAGGTGAACAGTGTCCTCCACATTAGTGTCCGGTATGTTTCCAATAGGCTCAAGATAAGTTCTATGATTCCATTAGGCTAGGTACAGATTTTACTGACCGCAGTATTTACTAAAGTGAGAATTGGTAATGAATTCAAAGTAAATTTCTGATTAAATGCCAGCGTAGACAAATTAAAAGGATAGCTGACTTAGAGAATATTTCCAGTTTGGCTATTTTGACTTTAAAGTGATGGTATAGGCTTCAAAACAACTGTAGCTTAATTAAGTAGTTTTAGTGTATAGATTATGTCTCTGACGTCTCACTGCTAAATCAACACTCCTTCTTTATGAAAAATTATTCTACGAAATTTGATAAGTTTAATAAAGTTTAATTGGAGCTGACACGTTGCTGTTTCTGATGTGAGGTTATAGCAAATTTACCTAGAGAATGAGTTCTGTATCTTAACACAGCTTTGAGACTTGTTTGGCACAACCAGAGCTCCCTTCCAGGTAGGTGGGTGACATTTACTGTTTAAATATCACTATACCTTTAAACTGCTAGAGTCACTGTACCTTTAAATGTAAGTGTTACTATACCTCTAACTGTAAACAAGCAGAGTCAGTTTTTCTCCTCAATCAGTATCTAAATTAACACACAATGCTACAAAATATGCAGATACCATTAGATAAGTAAATAACATCACTGATAAACACCTGTTAGGCAGGGTTGGAGGTAACTTACCAAGATCAGTCACCTTGATCTATAGCCATAAATCTCCATCAGGATGCAGAGTGACATTTCCTCCATTGAATTCCAGCCACATATTGAGTTAATCTTAACACCCAGGATTTTACTTTCTGGGGGACGAGGCATCTGTGGGTTCCAAATTATACGTCTCTGTGCAGAGTGCAATGAGGGATGATCTAAGCTGCACCTAGAGAAAAAAATATGAAATCCCAAGCAATTTCAGAGAGACCTCATCCATTAAGAATGGGAAGTAATCAGGTGTGTTTATTGACCTGTCCGAATTACCCTGAGGGCAGGTTAGGGTGTTTCTGAAGGGACTGCATTCATGAAAGTCCCATTAATAGATTAGAGGTCAAGGGAGGGGTTGATGTTTACTAGGTGATCAGTGTCCTCCACATTAGTGTCCGGTATGTTTCCAATAGGCTCAAGATAAGTTCTATGATTCCATTAGGCTAGGTACAGATTTTGCTGACCGCAGTATTTACTAAAGTGAGAATTGATAATGAATTCAAAGTAAATTTCTGATTAAATGCCAGCGTAGACAAACTAAAAGGATAGCTGACTTAGAGAATATTTCCAGTTTGGCTATTTTGACTTTAAAGTGATGGTATAGGCATCAAAACAACTGTAGCTTAATTAAGTAGTTTTAGTGTATAGATTATGTCTCTGACGTCTCACTGCTAAATTACTTTTGTCTTTGTCCATAGTGCCCTAGCCATACCTCCCCTGGCTGTGACTCGCACAACCTGCATGACAAAATTTAATCAAATCAATCAGATCTTAACTTACTTTACTCTTAACTCTGTAAAGTAAACTGTAATCACGTACAAGAGGCTCCTGGAGGCTCAAGCAGTCTATTAACACTGCAGGAGATAAGAATTCTAAGTTGAACAGACTGTGCAATAAATAAAGTTTAAACATTAAAGGAAGTGTTTAGGAAGGCTGTGTAGGTCACATGCAGTGAGATGTGACTATGGCTGTATAAACAAAGGGATTTCATTTCTAAATGGCAGAGAATTGAGCAATGGGACTGATGATAGACTGTAAGCTCGATTGAGCAGGGTCCGCTTCAACCTATTGTTCCCGTAAGTTTATTTGTAATTGTCCTATTTATAGTTAAATCCCACCTCTCATAATATTGTAAAGCACTACGGAATCTGTTGGCGCTATATAAATGGCAATAATAATAATAATAATAATGATCTGTACACCAAAACTGCTTAATTAAACTAAGGTTGTTTTGGTGCCTAATTTAAAATTCATTTTGAATACACCCACAAACAAAAACATTTCTTTAACTGAATTAATTGATTTCTTTATGAAAACACATAGGTGGTGAGAGGTCTTAGCCATATAGCTGATAAGTGTCCTCTGAAAATGACACTTCCATATAAATAGAAAATGCAGAATTGTATTATGTATTACTGGCGAATTCACTGCTTGATTGTCTGCAGATTATCAAGGAAACCACTCAACTCAACCATTCATAAACATAGTTAAACAGCTATTTCTCAATGGAGCGTGCCTTACATGTAGTGTATAGGTGAGAAGAGGCTAGTGACGGATTCCTAAGGTTCTCTAATCAGCCGCTAGTAAAACTAAACTGATGTGATAAGGATGATGGATGGTAGCTGGATGTCTCTATGCTAGATCTATCAGCAGGCATTGCTGTCACTAGTGCAACCTGGTCCCTGGATGTTTGCAATGTTTGGACAAGCTAAGTCCATGCACCTATTTGGTATTCACATTCTGCATCACTGGCTCATACAACGCTGTGCCACAGACACTGAATGTGAGACCTTTACACAAAAATGTATTATTATTTATAAAGGTTAAAATGTATATTGACTTCTACTGAAGTTACCTGCTCACTTTATTTAAAGTAATTGATCATTTGATGTTTCTTTTCACATGTTGGAATCCATTATTACCTTATTTAACCACTTTAAATGCTTCCTTTTGTGCCATTCAGTGTGGATCTTTCTCATAGTTTGTTCAGTGTCTGAAGGTATCATCTGTCAGATTGGTTTTACACTCCTATCAACCTGGCTTTCAAAAGAAATGTGACACCATTTCAGCAATAATTAAAGGCTGGTGTCCATGTCATCTCTGATCTCTGTCAGTTGGGAGAGGAAACTAGGACTGGGAAAATAAAATGTCTAAACAGATTTTTAGTTTCTACCATTTTTATTGAGTTTTTCAATCATATATATGGGAAAACAGAACATTCATAATATGCATAAGTGTATCCTTAGTGTATGGGTGTACATATAGCCCCCAAAACACATAATATAATAACTAAAATAAAATGACATGATAAAATAATGACTGAAAAATAAAATCAATATATGACATTCTAAAGAAAACAACAATCCTAATAAAACCTAATTTAGGTGCCTCACGTCATGTACATATAAAGACTGTAAGGTATGCATAGTCCATATAACATATATGGAAACATTCCAGCTCCATGTCACCCTGTGGAATTAAAGCGTCAGTGGGATGTTGTTTCTGAGGGTACGAACCAAATACCAGTTTGTGTTTTGAAACATTGTTTTTAATTTGAGTTTTAATTGGGGTTCCAGCGAAAAAGCTTCCCATGATTTGAAGAATTTGCCTGGGAGTTTTTCTTTATGACATAGTCTAGTCTCCAGCCAATTAATGCATTTAGCATTACGATTATTGCTAGATGGGGGTCCTGATGGAATCCTTGTTTGGACATTCAATTCATTTTCTGGCTTCTGCCGGCAGTCTAAGGTATCCCTGGTCTTCCACCACAGCCTAAGGTTGCCAGTTCTGGAGTCAAAGCTAAGTTGAATTTAGTTGTTTTTTTTTTTTTAGCAGCATAAGGTTTAATCTCATCCCAGAATTTATGGATGTGACTGCATGACCAAAGGCAATGAATCTAGCACTTTAAGACAATATTTCTTATCGGGGCAAAATAAGCTTAATACCTTAGTTTTAGATGTGTCATATAATAGGTGGTTTCTGGAAACATTTTATTATTTATTGATGTGAGTAAAGACTTAGCATTCTGATTCAATGTAGAGATCTGGGAAATGGTATAATCGGCAGGGATAATCTAGTAGTAAATGTGGGGGTACAAGTGATAGTACAAAGAGGACCTTTTCGTGTGTTAGAAGGCAATGTAGTCCCAATCAGAGTCAGACAAGTGTAGAAGGATGGAATGAATAAAACGTAGGATTTGCAAATATGAAAATAGAGATCGTGGTCATTTTATAAAACATTTAACTCGGTGGTGATTGGCACGAATTGTGATCTGTACATTCTTAGTTTCACAAGCTAAATTGATTATTATTAAATTCCTAATGTCAGGTTGAGGTCTCTTAATAAACCATTGGTTTGTTTACAAAATGTGTACAATTAAGCCTAGTATCTGTATTTGGATAACTATGATCGATTCTTACTACTTTTTCCTAATAGTTTGGAAAGTTGAAAATGTGACACTGCTCTACATGTTGACCCTGCTAGGTAACGAGATAGGTGCCAAAATATTGGATGTCATTGCGCACCTGCGAGTACCTTTGTCTTTTGAATGAATTCAGATTCACTAACCAGCTCCAACCGTGTCCTGATGGTTGCCCCATTTGTGCACTAGAAGCTCAGATCGGGTGAAAGTTATCACATCTTGTAGAACTGATATTCAATTTCACGTGGGCAATGGAGGCCGAGATACCAAGCAATCAGGGAAGCACTCGTGTTAATTTAATGAATAATAAAGAAATAAATTAGCATTTGCTCAAAATGAAGTGTGAAAGATATATTAGAAGAGAAAGATGTAGTATTTTTATAATAAGGCTTTTACAATGAAGGGTACTAATTATTCAGGCCTTTGACGGTCAGAATAGATAGATAAATGTTTTCTTTAAAAGGTTAAACCATTTAGAATTTGTACGCATTCCTCACTTAGTTTTAAATGATAATATCGCCCTAAGCGGGAACAAATTACTCAAATCAGTCATAATTTCTCTTCCATATGAGACATAAGGACTGGCCCATGAATATAGTTATCAGCATTCCAGTTTTCTCCACCAGATCTTATCGTTCGTGTTGTTTTAAGAATGTCTTGCACTGACTGTTTTAAAAAAACAACGTTTAAATGTTATGTGACATGTGGATAATATATGTTTAAACCAAGGAGAACATTCAGGTGATGATGATGTACGCGATTTCAGTTCAGGCAAAGGAACAGAAATTCCACAGGGGTAATTTGGCTGTGTCTTGCCTTCTGACAGTATGTTTCAAATTATACAAATTGTATCTATCATCACATCTGTACAGCCCACGGGACCCCAATGGAGTGCTCCACCTATTGATCAGGCAAATAGGCTGTGTCAGACATACAGTGCAAAATGTGATTATCCTGTATGTCACATTGTTTCACATAGCCACAATCCCCATGATACTCTCCTTGACTGTAGGTTAAAGAGCTACATACAGGCTACCAACGCATCATCCGAGCTATATTACTACTGTAGCTGAAGAGCCTACCCAAAAATTCCCTCCAAGCCTGTACTAACTGAATAATACTGAACAAAGCATTTTATGGCCTACTTCAGCTTTAGACCTTGCCAGGCGTAGAACAGTCACCTAGCCACAGCTTGCCAACATATTTTGGACTTTCAACTGCATTGAAATATATAATTCAAACTAAGGATTGAAAGCTAAACTGGTTTTATTTATTGCATGGCTGAGCTCGTTACAGGCCTCGCAGAATGTACAATGAAGGACAGAATCTAATGCGATCTGTGGAGGTCGTGTCCGGCACGCCACGCCACGTTTACTGAGGGTATAAGCATCACGCAGTAATTGAAGCAGGTCCCAGAAGGACAGTGATACATCGTGTCCTGTGGACAGATTTGTCACAGCTTGGCAGACTCAGAGTGCAGCCGTGTTACTCCTAGGGGAGAGATAATAAAAGGTGTAGTTTGTCCCAGTTAAGTGCACACACTTTAACACTACATCGGCAGTCCTAGCCATCTCTTGCACTTGATTCCTGAGTCAGCATCTTATGAGCCAAGTCTTTGTATTCAGAATCCCACCTGCAGTGCTGTACAAGCACCTGGTATATTCGTTGTGGCTAACATTGTGAGCACAAGTCCTCTGAAGTGTTGTCAGGTCGCTTATGAACTAACTGTGAGTGTTAATCTAACTCAGGAGGAGCAGAAATCCTATCACACTCTATGTGAATTGATTTGTTGAAGTCCACAAACAATACTAGTATACTTGGGATAATTTCCCCCCAAGAGGTTCTGCAGTAGTAGCGGTTTATTCTCTCCCTGATTTATAATTGATTGAAATCTCACCCATCCTCGGGAAGTACTTTCTTTGAGGGTCTGAATATTCCCTGCCTCCAGCTAACTAATTAAAATGTACAGAATAAATTATATAATCATCTGCACCTCTAATAAGCCCAACTTTCTTTATTGATGCTTACAAGAACGTAGTAATGTCTCAACCATCCTTATAACAAGGGGTTAATCCCTCCTTTATATATGAATTATTAGCCTTTGTATGATGTGCATTGTCTGTTAACATTAACTGTTTATTCTACACTGTATTAAATTAGATACACTTTAAAACAAGCCATTTTATAAACAAAATAATAAAGTTTTGTAACATCTTTCCTACATTTCTTTAAACTTTAGACGAAAGTATGGCTTTGGAACATCCAACCGCAACCATCAGGACTCAGAGAAAAGGACAAAATCTTCACCGACTTCCTACAAGTTACGAAAAGCAAAGTCACTGGTATACTTCCCTATATTTGGCTATTTTGCAAAATCCCCAAAAATATTTGTGCACCATATTCTATTAAATACAATACTTATTTCAATAAAGTGCATAACATATTGTGATTGTGCAAAATCACAAAAACGTGCAATAATTGTGCGATATTCCAAAAAAAGTCTGTTGCAAATCAAGTGCACAAATTTGAAGCACATAAAATGCTTAACCCTCTTGCTGCTGTATTTTGCACAATTATTGCACCTTTTTGTGATTTTGCACAAGCAAAAGATTTTATGCACTTAATAAGTATTGTAATTAATAGAATATGGCGCACAGAGATTTTTTGGCACAATTTTAAAGTTATAGCCCACTTTATATTTTGGGTTTTGCGAATTGAGTGTTTTTGAGCTGATAACACTAGTAAGGTGCTGCTAATTTATATTTTTGTTTTGTTGATTCGTTTTTAGCGCCTTATATACTTGTTTATTTTGTTTTAAGGATCAAAATGTGCAGTGCCCTAGGAGGTTTAGAGTTAAATGTCAGAGTATGAAAGAACTGAACAAAACAGAATTAAAATAAAATGAGAATAGAATAACCTCTTGACATAATAGAATAATACATATATTACTACTTGTTGACTAGTTTGTGGCCTCAGGTTATGTGTAACTAGAATATCAGGAATCTTGCTATCTGTTCCAGTGATCAGAGCTGGGCGTCTGGGTTGCGGCCTGGCTAGTTTAAGGATACACTTTAGAGGTGTCTGGGTTACAGCCTGGATAGTTGATGGACACTGCCTGACTAGTTGATGGATACACTATAGAGGTGTCTAGAAAACAGCCTGGCTAGTTAATGGATACACTTTAGAGGTGTCTGGATTGCAGCCTGGCTAGTTGAAGTATACATTTTAGAGGTGTCTGGATCACAGCCTGGCTGGTTAATGGATACATTTTAGAGGTGTCTGGATTACAGTCTGGCTAGTTGAAGTATACATTTTAGAGGTGTCTGGATCACAGCCTGGCTGGTTGGTGGATACACTTTAGAGGTGTCTGGATTACAGTCTGGCTAGTTGATGGATACACTTTAGAGGTGTCTAAAGTCTGGGTAGTTGATGGATACACTTTAGAGGTGTCTGGATTACAGCCTGGCTGGTTGGTGGAAACATTTTAGAGGTGTCTGGATCACAGTCTGGGTAGTTGAAGGATACATTTTAGAGGTGTCTGGATTACAGCCTGGCTAATTGATGGATACAATTTATAGGTGTCTGGATCACAGCCTGGCTAGTTGATGGATACATTTTAGAGGTGTCTGGATCACAGACTAGCTGGTTGAAGGATACATTTTAGAGGTGTCTGGATCACAGACTGGCTGGTTGAAGGATACATTTTAGAGGTGTCTGGATGATGGATACATTTTAGAGGTGTCTGGATCACAGCCTGGCTAAATGAAGGATACATTTTAGAGGTGTCTGGATCACAGCCTGGCTGGTTGTTGGATACACTTTAGAGGTCTCTGGATTACAGCCTGGCTGGTTGGTGGATACACTTTAAAGGTGTCTGAATCGTTGATGGATACACTTTAGAGGTGTCTGGTTTACAGCCTGGCTGGTTGATGGATACACTTTAAAGGTGTCTGGATCACAGTCTGGGTAGTTGAAGGATACACTTTAGAGGTGTCTGGATTACAGCCTGTCTAGTTGATGGATACACTTTAGAGGTATCTGGATCACAGCCTGGCTCGTTGAAGGATACACTTTAGAGGTGTCTGGATCACAGCCTGGCTAAATGAAGGATACATTTTAGAGGTGTCTGGATCACAGCCTGGCTGGTTGTTGGATACACTTTAGAGGTCTCTGGATTACAGCCTGGCTGGTTGGTGGATACACTTTAAAGGTGTCTGAATCGTTGATGGATACACTTTAGAGGTGTCTGGTTTACAGCCTGGCTGGTTGATGGATACACTTTAAAGGTGTCTGGATCACAGTCTGGGTAGTTGAAGGATACACTTTAGAGGTGTCTGGATTACAGCCTGTCTAGTTGATGGATACACTTTAGAGGTATCTGGATCACAGCCTGGCTCGTTGAAGGATACACTTTAGAGGTGTCTGGATCACAGCCTGGCTAGCTGATGGATACACTTTAGACGTGTCGGGATTACAGCCTGGCTGGTTGGTGGATAGAAACATAGAATGTGACGGCAGATAAGAACCATTCGGCCCATCTAGTCTGCCCAATTTTCTAAATAGCTTATTTTATAGTTAGGATAGCTTCAGTGAAGACCCGCCTACCGGAAGAAAAATACCGGCAAATTTAAACAGCAAGAGTTTGGACACAGTGAACCCGATTGAGAATTGAGAAAGCCCACATAGCGTGGGTGAAACGCGTCTCGGAGCTGAAGCCAGATTTGGGATTTTACAGCTACTTTTTGCACAAGTATTTTACTTTGTTTTTATATTTACAATAAATTTGTTATTTTTTATACATATCCCTATTGGCCTTTGGTCCTATCTTGCTGTAAAAGAAGGGTAAGTGCCCCCTTTTAAAGGCACTCAAGTCTACCATCTAGAGCCAGGTTCTCATTGGCTCTGAATCAGGTGAGCACTATCATAACCACTGTCTGTGCACTACCTATTATATACATAGTACACTAGGAGGTCTTCCTCCCTTGTTTTTTCTCTTTTTTCTTTGAGGAAATTTACTCCAGTTAAAGGGTGCAGTGTCTCCATACGATACTAATGCTGAAGAGATTTGAGCCTGTCCTTTAATGAGGCTCTAATCCATGTGAGTTTGACTATTGATATATTATCACAAGATTTCTTCTACTCACAGATTTACACTATATTGTGTTGTATTTCTCTGTTTTATTTGCATGTACATATATACATCTGAAATTGAACCCTAATTAAGGGTAAGTGTGATTGTTCAGCGCTCCACTCACTTGACTAGTACGGTCTGGATTTTTATCCAGTCCATACTGGACTCACTGTGTTTTACTTCCATATCTTAGTGGGGGATAGAGAGCACCCACTAGAGTGTGTAGCTGCTTGTATACCACATTATTATTCTTATAAGCGCACTAAACACAGTAATCATTATTGTTTGCAGGATAGCTTTATGCCTATCCCATGCATGCTTAAACTCCTTTACTGTGTTAACCTCTACCACTTCAGCTGAAACACTTTAGCAGAGGATGGTTTCAATCCATCGACCTCTGGGTTATGGGCCCAGCACGCTTCCGCTGCGCCACTCTGCTGATGCTTTTGATGCACTTTAGAGGTGTCTGGATTACAGCCTGTCTAGTTGATGGATACACTTTAGAGGTATCTGGATCACAGCCTGGCTAGTTGGTGGATACTGCCTGGCTAGTTAATGGATACACTTTAAAGGTGTCTGGATTGCAGCCTGGCTAGTGGATAGATACACTTCAGAGGTGTCTGGATTACAGGGTGGCTGGTTGGTGGATACACTTTAGAGATGTCTGGATTGCAGCCTGGCTGGTTGATGGATACAC
>OW240913.1:15567087-15577864 GCA_933207985.1 Pelobates cultripes | reverse complement strand
TTTAGAGGTCTCTGGATTACATTCTTGGTAGTGGATGGATACACTTTAGATGTGTCTGGATTACAGCCTGGATGGTTGATGGATACACTTTAGAGGTCTCTGGATTGCAGCCTGGCTGGTTGATGGATACACTTTAGAGGTCTCTGGATTACAGCCTGGCTAGTTGGTGGACACAGTTTAGAGGTCTCTGGATTACAGCCTGGCTAGTTGGTGGACACAGTTTAGAGGTCTCTGGGTTACAGCCTGGCTAGTTGGTGGATACTGCCTGGCTAGTTAATGGATACACTTTAACCCCTTAAGGACACATGACATGTGTGACATGTCATGATTCCCTTTTATTCCAGAAGTTTGGTCCTTAAGGGGTTAAAGGTGTCTGGATTGCAGCCTGGCTAGTGGATAGATACACTTCAGAGGTGTAGTATATAGTATAGTGTAATCCAGTACATGCAGTATATAATAGTGATATATAATATAGTATAAATCAGTACATGCAGTATATACTAGTAATATATAATATAGTGTAATTCAGTACATGCAGTATATAATAGTAATATATAATATAGTATAAATCAGTACATGCAGTATATACTAGTAATATATAATATAGTGTAATTCAGTACATGCAGTATATACTAGTAATATATAATATAGTGTAATTCAGTACATGCAGTATATAATAGTAATATATAATATAGTGTAATTCAGTACATGCAGTATATAATAGTAATATATAATATAGTGTAATTCAGTACATGCAGTATATACTAGTAATATATAATATAGTGTAATTCAGTACATGCAGTATATACTAGTAATATATAATATAGTGTAATTCAGTACATGCAGTATATACTAGTAATATATAATATAGTGTAATTCAGTACATGCAGTATATACTAGTAATATATAATATAGTATAAATCAGTACATGCAGTATATACTAGTAATATATAATATAGTATAATTCAGTACATGCAGTATATAATATAGTGTAATTCAGTACATGCAGTATATAATAGTAATATATAATATAGTGTAATTCAGTACATGCAGTATATAATAGTAATATATAATATAGTGTAATTCAGTACATGCAGTATATAATAGTAATATATAATATAGTGTAATTCAGTACATGCAGTATATACTAGTAATATATAATATAGTGTAATTCAGTACATGCAGTATATAATAGTAATATATAATATAGTATAAATCAGTACATGCAGTATATACTAGTAATATATAATATAGTGTAATTCAGTACATGCAGTATATAATAGTGATATATAATATAGTATAAATCAGTACATGCAGTATATACTAGTAATATATAATATAGTGTAATTCAGTACATGCAGTATATAATAGTAATATATAATATAGTGTAATTCAGTACATGCAGTATATACTAGTAATATATAATATAGTGTAATTCAGTACATGCAGTATATAATAGTAATATATAATATAGTATAAATCAGTACATGCAGTATATACTAGTAATATATAATATAGTGTAATTCAGTACATGCAGTATATACTAGTAATATATAATATAGTACAGGGAGTGCAGAATTATTAGGCAAGTTGTATTTTTGAGGATTAATTTTATTATTGAACAACAACCATGTTCTCAATGAACCCAAAAAACTCATTAATATCAAAGCTGAATATTTTTGGAAGTAGTTTTTAGTTTGTTTTTAGTTTTAGCTATGTTAGGGGGATATCTGTGTGTGTAGGTGACTATTACTGTGCATAATTATTAGGCAACTTAACAAAAAACAAATATATATACCCATTTCAATTATTTATTATTACCAGTGAAACCAATATAACATCTCAACATTCACAAATATACATTTCTGACATTCAAAAACAAAACAAAAACAAATCAGTGACCAATATAGCCACCTTTCTTTGCAAGGACACTCAAAAGCCTGCCATCCATGGATTCTGTCAGTGTTTTGATCTGTTCACCATCAACATTGCGTGCAGCAGCAACCACAGCCTCCCAGACACTGTTCACAGAGGTGTACTGTTTTCCCTCCTTGTAAATCTCACATTTGATGATGGACCACAGGTTCTCAATGGGGTTCAGATCAGGTGAACAAGGAGACCATGTCATTAGATTTCCTTCTTTTATACCCTTTCTTGCCAGCCACGCTGTGGAGTACTTGGACGCGTGTGATGGAACATTGTCCTGCATGAAAATCATGTTTTTCTTGAAGGATGCAGACTTCTTCCTGTACCACTGCCTGAAGAAGGTGTCTTCCAGGAACTGGCAGTAGGACTGGGAGTTGAGCTTGACTCCATCCTCAACCCGAAAAGGCCCCACAAGCTCATCTTTGATGATACCAGCCCAAACCAGTACTCCACCTCCACCTTGCTGGCGCCTGAGTCGGACTGGAGCTCTCTGCCCTTTACCAATCCAGCCACGGGCCCATCCATCTGGCCCATCAAGACTCACTCTCATTTCATCAGTCCATAAAACCCTAGAAAAATCAGTCTTGAGATATTTCTTGGCCCAGTCTTGACGCTTCAGCTTGTGTGTCTTGTTCAGTGGTGGTCGTCTTTCAGCCTTTCTTACCTTGGCCATGTCTCTGAGTATTGCACACCTTGTGCTTTTGGGCACTCCAGTGATGTTGCAGCTCTGAAATATGGCCAAACTGGTGGCAAGTGGCATCGGGCAGCTGCACGCTTGACTTTTCTCAGTTCATGGGCAGTTATTTTGCGCCTTGGTTTTTCCACACGCTTCTTGCGACCCTGTTGACTATTTTGAATGAAACGCTTGATTGTTCGATGATCACGCTTCAGAAGCTTTGCAATTTTAAGAGGATGATGTGGTCAAAATACTCATTTGCCTAATAATTCTGCACTCCCTGTATTCTGATGGAATTAGGTCATAATGAATCACCAGGTAGAACCATGTGGAAATTGAATGATGCACTTATTAAAGATGTTAAGAATAGGGAGGATCTGACAAAATTATTAACATATTTTTGGGAAGAAAATCGTTCCCCAGCAAATAAAAATTGGTGCAAGTATAAATCCGTCATGAGAGGATATTTAATTAAATTGGGTCATATTAATAAAAAAAAAAAAAAATGGGGGGACTTTGTCTGACTTGTATATTTAATTTTATAATCTTTCAAGTCTAAACAAAAATCATTCTACCCCAGAATTAAAGTCTTGATTAAATGATATACAAAAGAGAATCAACCTTAAGGAGGAAGAAAAAATCAGGATGAATATAAATAAATCCTATGAGGTTTTTCAACATGCTGGACGTACTCATTCAAATAGAATTACACTCTGAGAAAGTGCAGGAAGCACCTCTAGTGGCTGTTTGGTAGACAGGCACTAGAGGCAGTCTTAGTGCTGCAATGTAAGCACTTCAATGATATGTGTGGTCTGGGTGCATAGGCGTGCGCAAGGGGTGTGCCAGGTGTGCCTGGGCACACCCTAACCTGCTGAACGCCTGTGAGTCCTGCAGGAACAGAGTTCCTGCACTTTTTTTTGAGCAGGAACGCTGTTCCTGCAGGCACTCAGCGCCCCCAAATGCCCCCCTTCCTCCCACCCGTGTTCCTCCTGTCATGGGGGGGGCAAGAGGTGATGGACACCCCCCCCGGTCGGGTGCCTGTCTCCAGATCAGCCGCGGCGAGGGAGCTGTGTCCACTATGCTCCCTCGTGCCGCGCGCCGTTTGCTGATGCCGGGAGGCGGAATATGACGTCATATTCCGGCTCCCAGCTACTGTAGACAGCCCGCGTGGCAAGAGGGAGCAGAGAGCACACAGCACCCTCGCCGCGGCTGATCTGGAGACAGGCACCCGACCCATTGGACCCCAGGGGCAGGTTCAAGCCAGCTCTCCAGGTAGGGAGGCTGGGTGGACATTTTTTAATTAAAAAAATAATAATTTGTATGTGTGTGTGTCTGTGAATGTATGTGTGTGTGTCTGTAAGTGTGTGTGTGTCTGTAAGTGTATGTGTGTCTGTGAGTGTATGTGTGTCTGTGAGTGTGTGTATGTGTGTGTGTGTATGTGTGTGTGTGTGTCTGTGAGTGTGTGTCTGTGAATGTGTGTGTGTCTGTGAATGTATGTGTGTGTGTCTGTGAATGTATATATGTGTGTCTGTGTGTCAGGGTGTGTGCGCACGCGTATATATATATATATATATATATATACACACACACACACACACACACGTGTATATTATTTTTTTGGGGGGTGGGAATCTTGGGAGAGTTCCCACACTTTATTCCCCAGGACTTCTCCGGAGATCTCCGGATCTCCCCTGTCGGCTCACGCAGAGCTGGCGCCATCTGAGTGCCGGCTCTGCTCTAAGCCTCCATGGGCCAGCGGGGAGAGCAAAGATCTACCTCACCAGTCCACAGCAGCATGGAGGGAGGCAGGAGAGGACCCGGGGAGTTCTAGACAGTAGCTCCACCAGGTTCCTATCACGAGATCTGAGCATTGCCACTGCAACACTCAGATCTCGTGAGAGTTAACTCTAGCCTGCAGGCTAGAGTTCACTCTCCACTGGACCACCAGGGAGGGCACATGGCAGCAAGGATCCCCTCTCCCTACATAAGGTAAGAAGAGAGGGGGGATAGTTACTAATCTGCCCCCACCTCCACAATCCCTCCAAACATACAGCACACACACACATACAGCACCCACACACACACAGCACCCTCACACAAACAGCACCCACACACATAAAGTACACATACAGCACCCTCACACACACAGCACGCTCACACACACAGTACACTAACAGCACCCTCACAAACACACACACACAAACAGCACCCTCACAAATACACGACACCCACACACATCACACAAATGGCACCATCATGCACACATCACAGACACAGCACCCTCACACAGCACAGTAGCAGGACCCTAACAAACACACACACACAAACACACACACTCACACACAGCACACTACCAGCACCCTCACACACAAACAGCACCCACATAAACACCCTTACCCACACAGCACACTAACAGCACACACATACACACACACACACAGCAGTGTATATGTGTGTGTGTGTGTATATATGTGTGTGTAGATATATATATATATATATATATATATATATATGAAACATGGGGGGGTGGTTGCACTCACCTGAACATGTTTTTGTGTATTATTTATTTTATATATATATATATATATATATATATATATTACATATATACAGGGAGTGCAGAATTATTAGGCAAATGAGTATTTTGACCACATCATCCTCTTTATGCATGTTGTCTTACTCCAAGCTGTATAGGCTCGAAAGCCTACTACCAATTAAGCATATTAGGTGATGTGCATCTCTGTAATGAGAAGGGGTGTGGTCTAATGACATCAACACCCTATATCAGGTGTGCATAATTATTAGGCAACTTCCTTTCCTTTGGCAAAATGGGTCAAAAGAAGGACTTGACAGGCTCAGAAAAGTCAAAAATAGTGAGATATCTTGCAGAGGAATGCAGCACTCTTAAAATTGCAAAGCTTCTGAAGCGTGATCATCGAACAATCAAGCGTTTCATTCAAAATAGTCAACAGGGTCGCAAGAAGCGTGTGGAAAAACCAAGGCGCAAAATAACTGCCCATGAACTGAGAAAAGTCAAGCGTGCAGCTGCCACGATGCCACTTGCCACCAGTTTGGCCATATTTCAGAGCTGCAACATCACTGGAGTGCCCAAAAGCACAAGGTGTGCAATACTCAGAGACATGGCCAAGGTAAGAAAGGCTGAAAGACGACCACCACTGAACAAGACACACAAGCTGAAACGCCAAGACTGGGCCAAGAAATATCTCAAGACTGATTTTTCTAAGGTTTTATGGACTGATGAAATGAGAGTGAGTCTTGATGGGCCAGATGGATGGACCCGTGGCTGGATTGGTAAAGGGCAGAGAGCTCCAGTCCGACTCAGACGCCAGCAAGGTGGAGGTGGAGTACTGGTTTGGGCTGGTATCATCAAAGATGAGCTTGTGGGGCCTTTTCGGGTTGAGGATGGAGTCAAGCTCAACTCCCAGTCCTACTGCCAGTTCCTGGAAGACACCTTCTTCAAGCAGTGGTACAGGAAGAAGTCTGCATCCTTCAAGAAAAACATGATTTTCATGTAGGACAATGCTCCATCACACGCGTCCAAGTACTCCACAGCGTGGCTGGCAAGAAAGGGTATAAAAGAAGAAAAATGACATGGCCTCCTTGTTCACCTGATCTGAACCCCATTGAGAACCTGTGGTCCATCATCAAATGTGAGATTTACAAGGAGGGAAAAACAGTACACCTCTCTGAACAGTGTCTGGGAGGCTGTGGTTGCTGCTGCACGCAATGTTGATGGTGAACAGATCAAAACACTGACAGAATCCATGGATGGCAGGCTTTTGAGTGTCCTTGCAAAGAAAGGTGGCTATATTGGTCACTGATTTGTTTTTGTTTTGTTTTTGAATGTCAGAAATGTATATTTGTGAATGTTGAGATGTTATATTGGTTTCACTGGTAATAATAAATAATTGAAATGGGTATATATTTGTTTTTTGTTAAGTTGCCTAATAATTATGCACAGTAATAGTCACCTGCACACACAGATATCCCCCTAACATAGCTATAACTAAAAACAAACTAAAAACTACTTCCAAAAATATTCAGCTTTGATATTAATGAGTTTTTTGGGTTCATTGAGAACATGGTTGTTGTTCAATAATAAAATTAATCCTCAAAAATACAACTTGCCTAATAATTCTGCACTCCCTGTACACATGCGACGTGTGTTGGTGCTTTAGGGTGCACACCCTAATGCAATAGGCTGCACACGCCTATGTCTGGGTGCCTATAGTGCCAATAAAAGAAAGAGCATCATGTATGGTAAAAGACAAACTGTTTTAAATTTACATTTGTCCCCTGAGCTCTGTTGGTCTGACCCTGAGCTCATTAGATATATGAATTTTGCCATATTTGGTCAGAATTAATTGACTGAGCGTGTTAGCTGACATTCTTATCCAATGAATTCAAGGTGGACAGACTTGATACTGCTAATACAGAAGTAGTAACCTATCTTTAACGTTATCAAGATCACAAAATTTAGGCCAGTTGGCTGTTTGGCCGAATTACATACCTTCGGAGGTGCATACGGACGTATAACTGAGCAAATAGCTAGATTTTGCTTTAGGATTTGGAATTCTGCCTGTGATGCCAAAAAAGGATGATTGATGGGAATAAAGTATGGGTGATGGGAATAAAGGATGATTGATGGGAATAAAGGGTGATTGATGGGAATAAAGGATGAGTGATGGGAATAAAGGGTGATTGATGGGAATAAAGGGTGATTGATGGGAATAAAGGATGATTGGTGGGAATAAAGGATGATTGGTGGGAATAAAGGATGGGTGATGGGAATAAAGGGTGAGTGATGGTAATAAAGGATGAGTGATGGGAATAAAGGGTGATTGATGGGAATAAAGGATGGGTGATGGAAATAACGGATGATTGATGGGAATAAAGGATGATTGATGGGAATAAAGGATGAGTGATGGGAATAAAGGGTGATTGATGGTAATAAAGGATGAGTGATGGGAATAAAGGATGGATCATGGGAATAAAGGATGATTGGTGGGAATAAAGGATGATTGGTGGGAATAAAGGATGATTGATGGGAATAAAGGATGATTGATGGTAATAAAGGATGATTGATGGGAATAAAGGATGATTGATGGGAATAAAGGGTGATTGATGAGAATAAAGGATGATTGGTGGGAATAAAGGATGATTGATGGGAATAAAGGATGATTGATGGGAATAAAGGGTGATTGATGGGAATAAAGAATGAGTGATGGGAATAATGGATGAGTGATGGGAATAAAGGGTGATTGATGGGAATAAAGGATGATTGATGGTAATAAAGGATGATTGGTGGGAATAAAGGATGATTGATGGGAATAAAGGATGATTGGTGGGAATAAAAGATGATTGATGAGAATAAAGGATGATTGATGGGAATAAAGGATGATTGATGAGAATAAAGGATGATTGATGAGAATAAAGGATGAGTGATGGGAATAATGAATTATTGATGGGAATAAAGTATGATTGATAGAAATAAAGGATGATTGGTGGGAATAAAAGATGATTGATGGGAATAAAGGATGATTGATGAGAATAAAGGATGATTGATGGGAATAAAGGATGATTGATGAGAATAAAGGATGATTGATGAGAATAAAGGATGAGTGATGGGAATAATGAATTATTGATGGGAATAAAGTATGATTGATAGAAATAAAGGATGATTGGTGGGAATAAAGGATGATTGATGGGAATGAAGGGTGATTGATGGCAATAAAAGATGATTGATGGGAATAAAGGATTATTGGTGGGAATAAAGGATATTGATGGGAATAAAGGATATTGATGGGAATAAAAGATGAGTGATGGGAATAAAGGGTGATTGATAGGAATAAAGGATGGTTGATGGGAATAAAAGATGAGTGATGGGAATAAAGGGTGATTGATGGGAATAAAGGATGATTGATGGGAATAAAGGATGGTTGATGGGAATAAAGAATGGTTGATGGGAATAAAAGATGAGTGATGGGAATAAAAGGTGATTGATGGGAATAAAGGATGATTGATGGGAATAAAGGATGATTGGTGGGAATAAAGGAAGATTGATGGGAATGAAGGGTGATTGATGGCAATAAAAGATGATTGATGGGAAATAGGATGATTGATGGGAATAAAGGATGATTGGTGTGAATAAAGGAAGATTGATGGGAATGAAGCGTGATTGATGGCAATAAAAGATGATTGATGGGAAATAGGATGATTGATGGGAATAAAGGATTATTGATGGGAATAAAGGATGATTGATGGGAATAAAAGATGAGTGATGGGAATAAAGGATGGTTCATGGGAATAAAGGATGGTTGATGGGAATAAAGGATGAGTGATGGGAATAAAGGATGAGTGAAGGGAATAAAGGATGATTGATGGGAATAAAGGGTGATTGATGGGAATAAAGGGTGATTGATGGGAATAAAGGATGATTGATGGGAACAAAAGATAATTGATGGGAATAAAAGATGATTGATGAGAATAAAGGGTGATTGATGGGAATAAAGGGTGATTGATGGGAATAAAGGATGATTGATGGGAACAAAAGATAATTGATGGGAATAAAAGATGATTGATGAGAATAAAGGGTGATTGATGGGAATAAAAGATGAGTGATGGGAATAAAGAATGGTTGATAGGAATAAAGGATGAGTGATGGGAATAAAGGGTGAATGATAGTAATAAAGGATGGATGATGGGAATAAAGGATGATTGATGGGAATAAAGGGTGATTTATGGAAATAATGGATGATTGATGGGAATAAAGGGTGATTGATAGGAATAAAGGATGGATGATGGGAATAAAGGATGATTGATGGGAATAAAGGATGAGTGATGGGAATAAAAGATGAGTGATGGGAATAAAAGATGATTGATGCGAATAAAAGATGATTGATGGAATTAAAGGATGATTGATTGTAATAAAAGATGATTGATGGCCAGGGTGCAGACACTGAATGTTGAGAAATGATCAATACAGGGAAAAAAGGAGGGGCAGGAAAAGAAAATCTATATTTACATATTATATATTTAATAATTATGTGCAATATAAAATATACTTCTTACACTGCCCGTCCTTTTGTTCCTAGAGTGATTGGTTACTTTTTCTCTCTAGAACTGTAATCAAATGGCAGAAAAAGGCACCTATCAAAATCACTCTTGTTTTCCATCTGAATGGGCTCCCAAATATTTTGCATGAACAAGATTGAGACGAGCTGAACTATCAACTGAATGAGTATTAGATGTCCCGAACTAAATTAAAATTCTGGAAAAATAGTTTGACTAAACCAAGTCTCATTATTTCCTTCTTGGGTAAACTTGTCTCAACGGATTGAATAACAAGAATGCTTTATGTTGACTCTTGGGTTTCGGCACATAACTAGAGTGTAGTGGTGTGGATTTCTCTAAACTTAGTCTCAGCTTTTGTTTCTGTAAAACCTGTCTAGGTAGTTTTACATAATTTAAAGGTGTGGAAATAATAGAAATAGCAGTCTGTATGCCACGTGTCTCTGGTTATTATAAAGTTAGCTTGATCAAGATTGAAGAGACTTGTTTTCAATGTCGTTGGTATGTTTTCTCAATTGACCATTACTTGCTAAAATGGCTGACGCTAACCTTACTAAGCAGCGGCTGTTTTACAATCACAGGGAATCACCGACAGAC
The DNA here is from genome assembly GCA_933207985.1 of Pelobates cultripes. Taxonomy (NCBI): domain Eukaryota; kingdom Metazoa; phylum Chordata; class Amphibia; order Anura; family Pelobatidae; genus Pelobates; species Pelobates cultripes. The sequence goes on along the minus strand of OW240913.1, from coordinate 15,567,573 downwards.
TTATTGTTAACAGGTCCGATGTTTACAATTCGGCGGTTATTCACTCAAGTGAGATTGCAAAGTGAATTTCAAATCTAAGTTCAATACAGCCAAACTCTAAGTCAGCTATAGTTTGGCTAATCTGACCTTAAATTTTATATTCACTTTGAACTCTCACTTTAGTTAATAACCAAGTTAGTTTCCAACCATGGTAGTTTACGTTTTACCTGCAGTTGCTATCTCTCAAAGTTTAAAACATGAGATATGACTTGGTAGCAAAGTCAAGTGAGTATGTGCTACCCCTGCTCCCCATGTGCATCCTATACAGAGAACGAGAAATACGATCAACTCTCACAGACAAGCTTGTAGTATCAGTAATCCAAATCAACCAATCACAGTACTCTGACTGAATACAGTGAATGGGAAGGATCTTCTAAAGGCCTTTCTCCTCTTAAATGTGCAGTTTTAATATTTTTAGTAACTTTTTTTGCAAATCAGGTCTTTGTA